>SNQJ01S0005760.1:2231-13919 GCA_010110895.2 Picea sitchensis
GTTAACCTCAAAGTATAAAGGGAGGTTGACATCACACGCTTGGAAGGACGAAAGGAATGAATAACCCATGTACCAGAGAGAACGTACGTATAGGAAATAACAGATAGTGACGCCATAGCTTAGGGGAAAGTCATCGGGGAGTATGGGGAGCCCACAGAGCTAACAAATGTGAGGGGAGAAGTGATAGGTATGAGTGCAAAAGAGAAGACATGAGGGGATTTTTCAAGGACACATGGGAGGTACAGCGAGGTAGTCCAGATGTCGAGAAAGGGGGGGAGAAGGGGAGGAAATCTAAGAGGGGAACCGAAGAAAGGAGGAAGGGGAGGGGAAAACCAAAGGGGGGAGAAGTTGAGTTGTAAAAAAGGAGCAGTTCCAAACTGAAAAGGAGGAAAAGCCAAGGATAATGGTTCTTAAGGGATCCACACATGGGTTTCATCCTGGTTTATGCGGAGTTGACTTTGTTCCAAACTCTTTGTTAATTTGGCTAAGCTATCGACAACCTGGTTTTGGGAACATAGAATATGGAAGAAATGGATATTGGAGAATTGGAATTTCAAAGAATTTATTCGATATTGAAGACCATTATGAATTTGAAGAGTTTAAATTTTTAAGACAAGAAGGTCCTATATAATTAGTTTCGAGTCCCCAAGAACGGTGAGTTCATGGAGATTTCTCTAACTTGCAATTTGAAGTCCCATGTAGACTGCAAGACTTTCTACCATGTTATTGGTAGTCTTCCCAAGCCCCCATGAGTAATCCAAGATATTTTGTCCATCAGAATCTAAGATGACTCCCCCCGTACCTGCCACCCCTGTCGGTGTGCTTTGTTATTGGGGTGAATTGCGATACATTTTACTTTTTATAAAATAAAAACAATATTTTAGTATTCTATATTAATAACAATTATCCACCACAACAAAACAAACCATTAGCACCTAGAATAACGTCGAAATTTAGTGTATTTGAGTGCATTAATTGAGTTTAATGACAAGCGCAAAACCCGACACCAAATGGCATGTTCAGGTGGGCGCCTAGTTTTGCTACTAGTTTAGTGCCTAAAATAACGCCTAGTTTAGCACCTAGTTTCGCTCCTGACATAATGCCTAGTTTTGCTCCCAATCGGTATATTCGCTCCCAATCATGCTTTATGTTTTTCTTCTGGTATAGCGTCGAAAATAACTTCTGGTTTGGCTTCCAAATGGATGCCAATATTTGATTCCATTATTGCGTCTTTGTTTGCTTCTAAAATGGCTTCCATGATTGAGTCTTTTGTTGCTTCTAAAATTGCTTCCTTTTTTTCTTCTTTGTTTTCTACTTGGATTGCTTCTTTTTTTGCTTCCTAGGTAGTGCCAAGGTTTGCTCCTGGTTTGGCTTCCATTGTTGCTTCCTTTTTTGCTTCCACAAATGCTTCTTTTGTTGATTGCAAAGTGCCACCGGGTTTTTCTCCTTAATTGACATAAAATTTTGCTTCCAGGATTGCTCCATTGTTAGCTCCACAGTTTGCTTCCTTTTAGTTCGAAGGTTTGCTTCCTTTTTTAGTGCCTAGTTTTGCTTCTCTTTTAGCTCCAGGGTTTGCTTCCTTTTTAGTGCCTAGTTTTGCTTATTTTTTAGCTCCAGGGTTTGGTTCCTTTTAGTGTTGGGATTTGCTTCTTAATTAGCATCCAATTTTGCTTCTTGTTAAGCAACCAATTTAACTTCCTACTTAGATCCAGAAATAACTCCAAGAATGGCTTCCAATTTAATGTCAAGTTTTACTTCTATTTTAGAGCCACATTTTGCTTCCATTTTAACAACTCAGGTTGCTTCTTTTTTCACTTCCATTTATTAATTTAATATTTTTATTTCAATTTAATTAGTTAAATATATCGCCTCTTAAAAACTTATATTATTATAGAGTAAGTCATATTGCATTTGAAGTATATTATACGATAGCTTTTATAAAAAATGTTTAGGGAAATGGACATCCATACAAACTAACAACATCATTATACTTATTAAATCTCCATCTAAATAAAATCTACAACATACAATACATATAAAATAACAAGATACTGATTATAACATGATCATCATCTATAATTAAAACAAGTGAGTCAAATATACCAATATTAGATAAGTATCATGTCAAACAACTTATATCTTAAAAAAAGCCAGATATCTCATTTGGAATGTATATTATAAATTTTTTGGAGATCTTAACAAAACAGATATTGCATTTCAAATTTATGTCATATCATTCATGAAAAAAATTAATTTAATTTGACAACACCCATCGTGAGTAGTAAAGTAAAATAATCATACATAATAAATATCCATTCAAAAATCATCGACCACTTCCAATATATATATACACACACACACACATACAAGTTAATACTGATAGAAATCTTATAAAGTAGCTTAAATAAGAATGTACAAGTCAAATAGATTTAGGATTAATCTCTGCAAAAAACCTGGACTGAAAACCCTAGCACCCCCCTCTCCCTTCTCCTCCATGGATTTGGCTAGAGGGGGGAGTTCGAATCCATCCTACAGTCAGATCATTGCGGGTCGACACAATGGCCATCGCACCAACCCCTCTACTCTACCAGAGCAATCACAACCCACCGATGGGTGATCCACCCCGGGCAAGGAAACAAAACCCACCAATGGGTGATCCACCCCAGGAAAGGAAACACAACCCACTCCCTCCTGCTCGAATGATAAGAAACCCCCGCCTCAGAGCCAATCCACCATCCCCATCGTCACCTCTGGATGCCTGCCAAAAGCCTCTAAAAACCCTACTTATGAGGTGAAAACTGACCGCATAGCACCCTTCATCTAGCATATGCAAGATCACRCTTTCATAGGAAAGTTTATGGGATTTTGGAAAATGGAKAAGGCCCTCATCTGGTGGATCAAAACGACCTAGAAGMCGAAAGGACCGATCAACCTCAAACTAGGATCCGAAGGGTTCTTCAAATCCATCTTCTCTAAGTTGGAGGAGCGTGACAAAGTCTTCGAAGGCGGCYCGTACTTMTTCTACTCTACAGGACTACACTTCAGACCCTATACTGAATGTTTCAGCCCTGAAAAAGAGTATTTCGTGGTGACCCTTGTCTGGATAAGGATATATTCCCTACCGCATGAATTTTGGGATGAGGAAATTTTGGAAGGCATTGGAAACACCATAGGCTCCTTCGTCAAATATTCAGAATTTAGATGCTACATTTTGTATGCGTGAATATGTGTCTATATGGATCTCACCAAAGCCCTCTCGGGATCCATTACCGTGGTATACCACGACATTGACTAGATCTAAACGCTTGACTATGAACACATTCCCTTTCATTGTCTTTGTTGTCATGCCCATGGTCATATCTTCCGCGACTGCCCTATGAACCCTAACTCCCATGAGGCTAATACCTCCCCCCCTACCCATGATGTAGAAGGATTCATGCATGTCTCCTCCCAGAAAAAGCCAAGATGACATCCCAATCCCCCTCCACCCAAGAATAACTTTGCCACTAAGAACTCGTTCACCTCCCTCCCACCTGATGATGAAGGAAATTCAATCCAAACAGGCAAAGACCAATTTCAAAGTGGCAATCCAAATGTAGTACTCTTAGAGGAGGATCAATAAAAGCGCAGAAAAATGATGGATCCAACACACAATAACAACCCAACATGCGACATTGACATGCAAGAGGAACCTCATGAATAGTTAGACTCAGATGATGTTGAGGACATGGATCTGGGAGATCTGGACCTCAACTCCATTGCCACGGCTTGCAAACAACACGATCCAACCTCCATTCTGGAAAAGCAAGTTGAGCTCCTGAAAGACGTGCTGGTCTGGAATTGCTTCCTTAATGATACGAAGGAAAAATGTATGAACCCAAACCCCTCGCTTGGTTTCAAACCGTCCCCTTCTTCTACTTCCAAAAACACCAAAGGGGAAAAAAGGAGAGGAAGGAGATCCAATAAGAAACTCATCAAATATTTGGGATAATTCTTGGTAAACTTGAGCCAAATTTCCCTTATGACACATACATTTCAACCCAACCCCCCACCTTCCTCATGAAAGTTATTTCCTAGAATATAAGACGCCTAAATGGGAAGACCAAACATTGACTTCTTAAGCAACGTATCTTTTTTGAAAAACCCACTGTTGTTATAATCCAAGAAACAAAATGCCCGCATCACCTCCTTCAAACTCTCGCTTCTCGAGTTTGGTCCGGCTCTCTCGCTATGTCTTTGGATGCCCAGGGATCTGCGGGAGGATTGGCCCTCCTGTGGAACCCCTCTGAAATCCACTTCTCTGATTTGTTCTCCACTAAGCACTCACTCCCACCCCACTTTCAACTCACTAGTTCTTCACTCTCGGGAACCCTTACCAATGTCTATGGCCCCAACCTTATTCCTGACAAACTTCRCTTTCTCACCTCTCTTAAGCTCCTACCTCCTCTTATCTCTACTGACCATTGGCTTATTGGGGGAGACTTCAACTCTATCACCTCCTTCTTAGAGAAACGGGGAGGCATCAGATGGCTCAAGCAAGATTCACAAGTTTTCTTGGATATCATTCGCTCCCTCAATCTCATTGACCTTGAAACCCCCAATGGATCCTTCACTTGGAAAAATCATCAACGCAAACCACAACAAATTGCCTCTCATCTTGACCGATTTTTAGTCTCTGAGTCCTTTCTGCTTCATTATTTCCACCCTTCAACCACTATTCTCCCTCAAGAAGGCTCAGACCATTGGTCAATTCAGCTAAACCTTGACATTCAAGGGAGCCCCAAAAATCAACAATTTCAATTTGAAAGCTTCTGGTTAAAACATCCTAATTTTCAAGAGCGCATCTTTGAATGCTGGACTACTTACTCCCCCTCCTCCCATTCGGTAATGCAAAAATTCCAACAAAAGCTCAAATACATAAAGCAACAACTCAAGCTCTGGAATAGGGAAGAGTTTGGCAATAACTTTCAAGCCAAACAACAAATCATCAAGCAAATGGAACACATCCAACATATAATGATTCAAAATGGAAGAACGGATCAACTCTCCCAAGACGAAGAAAACCTCCAAACTCATCTCCATGAAAGAGATTCCCAGGAAGAAATCCTTTGGAAGCAAAAGTCTCGAGTCCACTAACTAAAGGAAGGGGAAAAAAACACCAAAATATTCCACAGATCCACGATCCAACATCGCCACCACAACCGAATCACCTAATTAAAAGATGCCAACGGAAATTGCCTCACTGAGCATAAGGAGATAAAAGGGAACTCACCTCGTACTTCCAGAACCTCCTTTATGAGCCGCAATTGGATCGCAGAACTGCCATACAAAAAATAACTCAACACATTCTGATGTTGTTTTCGACCTACCCAAAAATAAATCTCCCATTCTTGATGGCTTCACCACAGACTTCTTTCAAGCTTGTTGGTCTATAATCAAATGAGATGTTTGGGTAGTGGTGGAAGACTCTCGTTCTCACTCCAATGTCCTTCATGCCCTCAATTCCACTTTCCTTACCCTCATTCCCAAAGAAGAGCACATTGATAATCCTAAAAACTTCTGCCCCTAGCCCTTTGCAATGTAATATATAAAATTATAACCAAGCTTATTGATAACCGACTTAAACCCCAACTCCCCACCCTCATCTCCCCGGAACAAACTCGCTATGTGGAAGGCAGGAAAATCTTAGATGGAATTATCATGGCACATGAACTTGTTCACTCCCTCAAGCTCACGAAGTTCCCTGGCATGCTCATAAATCTAGATCAATCCAAAACCTTTGACAAACTAAGCTAGCAATATGTCTAACACACCCTGCAAGCCTTTGGTTTATCTGGTTCCTGGATCAAATGGGTGTTATCCCTTCTCTCCACCAGTTTTTCTCCATTTTTGTCAATGACTCTCCTTCCAACCCTTTCTCCCCCTCACGAGGCATCAGGCAGGGAGATCCCCTCTCCCCCTTCCTCTTTATCCTTATGGCAGAAGGACTGGGACAAAGTATCAAATAAGTAGTGGCAATGGGGTAGATTTCTGGCCTCCATCTCCATGATGAGGAAGAATCCACTACGCATCAACAGTTTGTGAATGACACGCTGCTAATGGCTCAACCCATTGCAAAAGAAGCCAAAGCCATCAAGCAGATCCTTGCATACTTCTTTGAAGCCTCATGTACTTCAATCAATCTCTCCAAGTCTCATATTTTTTTCTTTAATACTCCTCCTGTTTTCCAGGTTAATACCTCCAACATCCTTGGCTTCCAACAGAGATCACTTCCAACCAAGTACTTGGGTGAACCTCTGGCCGAATTCAATAATCGGTGCTCCACCTAGGAAGATCTACTCTCTAGAATGCACAAAAAACTTAAGAGTTGGGCTTTCAGAACTCTCAATACAACAGGTTGATTGGTTCTCCTGAAAGCAATCCTTCAATCCATGCCTCTTTACCTATTTTTTTCTTTGGCTACCCCTAAAGATATCTTAAAGGCGATCAAAAACCTCCAAAGATAATTTTTGTGTGGAGGAACTCGCAAGGAAAAAAAGTGGGCTTTGGTAGCATGGCACAAGCTCTGTCTCCCGAAGCTTAAAGGTGGCCTAGGTCTAAGGGATCCCAAATCTCTCAGTGTGGTCCTGGGTGCTAAAACTTGGTGGTGATGGGTAATTGAAGGGAATACCCCATGGGCTCATCTTTGGCATAAAAAATATTGCCCACATATAAAGAGACAAGGTCTCATTAGATTCATATGAGACATATGGGGCTCACACATATGGAACACAACATGGGCCAACAAGCACCTGGTTCACTCCCACTATTTCTAGGAAATTAGAAATGGTAGATCAACCCTCTTCTAAGATGATGCCAAGCAACAAATTCCACCCCTCTTTCATAATGATAAATTCCACCAACTCAGGGACCTCATGACAACCCAAGACCCAATTTGGATCCATCAATACTGGCTCCCCCCCAAACTTGGGGACATATGGAGAACGTGGATGCCCAAAGAAGAATGGATCCCCCACCAGCCCATTCCTAATTGGGATCCCCTCTGGCAAGAACTCTCTCACAGGAAAATCAAAATACAAAAAGTCTGGGACAAACTCAGGTGGGGGCATCAACCAGTAGGGGGATTTTCACTCCAAGAGGACCACAGACTGGCCATAATGTTTGAAAATAACCCACCTCAAGACATCTGGATTAAAATCTGGTCACMAAAACTTTGGCCCAAAGTCTCTATCTTTCTCTGGCTCTTGAGCAAATGTAAACTCCTCACTTGGGAAAACCTCCTTMAATGTGGCTTCAGTGGAMCAACTTACTGCTTCCTCTGCATGAATAATGGCGAAACAAGTGAACACCTCCTTAACTCATGTCCCTTCCCCACATAAATATMGGACTTGGTTGCTCTCCTCTTCTGCACCTATGACAGGAATAGGTAAAGCCACGTCAACACTATAACTCTTTGGAGATCCAATGCCTTCACCACTCCTATTATGAATAGAGCTTGGATCCTTCTCTGAGGATTCCTTCTCTAGGAATTTTAGAAATAACGAAACCGTCCCATTTTCAGAAACACTTCTCAGGACCCGACTGCAATTTGGACTAGAGTCAAACTCAATATCAAGGAAACCATTCACACCGAGTCTTGGTCCCACCAATATTGGCAATGTAATCCCCAATATTTCATAATACTCCAAGAGATACACCTCCCTCTCCCTTCCCCCCTATCGACCTCCTCTTTCACTCTGTCCTCTACTTCATTGCCCACAACTTGGTCCTCGCCCCCTTCAGGCTTCCTTAAAGTCAGTTTTGATGGAGCTTCTAAGAGTAATCCTGGTCCGGCTAGCTATGGCGGGGTCTTTCACAACAATCAAGGGCTCATTATTAGAATCTATGCCTCCTTCATAGGGATCGAAAGCAACAAATCAACAAAACTTCAAGGAATGGAAGTGGGCCTTTGCATAGCTTAGAGGGAAGGATATCAACAACTCATCATGGAAGGGGACTCTCAGCTGATCATCAAAATGTTAAAGAAAATGCAAACTGGCACCCCTCTCAGTTGTATCACCACTAGCTGGAGATTGGCAACAAATTTGGAGGGAGTCTATCACCTCCTCTCCCAAGTCAATGCCATCTTACCCTCTCATGTGAAGCGGTCAACCAATAAGCTTGTTGTCAGACTCACAAATGAAGGCATCAACAGACCCAATGACCCCATTGATCTAAATTGAGAACATGTACCTGATTCCCAGATCCACATTGACTGTTATGTCGTTGCTCAGGTTGACCAATCCCCCCACATGGGGTGTCAGGGACACATTCAAAGTATTGGTGGGCCCTCGAACTGCCCTCCACCTAGCCCCTCATGCTGTGGATAGATTCCCACTTCCTTCATCACCCACTTCACCTCCCCATACGGCTTAAGCCCTCTTACCCATGTCTTTTCCTGGCACTCGAGTGGCTTTATCCTGACATTCAGCTCATGCTCCTTAACTCCCCTCACCTGTTCGATCCTCCTATCCTTCGCATGTGGTATTTGAAGGTGGTGGAGATACTCTGTTTAATGATGGATACGACCAATATCCTCGTTAATTATGGGTGCATCCTCCACTCATGGCTCTCGGCGTTGGGTGGCTATGTTAGTTGCGTCCTTCTATAGCTGCGTTGCTACTTCTCTTTGGTTGTTCATCTCTGTTGTCCCCCGCTTTCTTCCATGTTTTCTCTACTCCACCATGTGGTGCGAGTTTCCTCCACCTACTTGCTCCTGCTTTGGTTTCCATGTTCCTTTGATATGGCCAAAGGAATATCCTCCCACCGAGGCCGTGTTAGCACCTCGTACAGACCTAGAACCCAGTCGAGCTTTCGCCTGGTGGATGCGACCGAAAACTCGACTGAGACCTACCGTTTCATCACCCCTCCAAAAATTCAAACAGAGATGGACCTGGTCGAGGTAGATGTTCATGTTTTGAGGAGGTTCATCCCTGATGACGAGGTGACAGAGACCACCAGCTCGTGGGTTCATGATACTAGCACCTTCTGAGGGTGGACCTCACAATATTTGAAAACAATGGATGTTTACTGGCATCTGAAAACTCTGATGGGAAGGGTTCTGTTGGACCACCATGAAGCCCGCCAAGAAGTTCTCCTACAACTTGACAATGTGCAGCTCCAGGTCAAGTTGGTCGACCACACGCTGAACCTGATTGTAGACAAGATGGTCGGCATGGACTTTACCAATCTAGACTATGCTTAGCCTCAAGTTCCAACAGCAGAAGGCAGAATCGTTAGCTAAGGTTTTATGTTGTTCTATCTGTGTTTTTTGTTAAATTACCTGAGAGATCCGGGTTTACCACCTACGTATAATAGACTAAATAAGAAAAATATGACAGAAAGTGGAATTAGCAACTATATTTGTTTTGGTTTATCAGTTATAGGCATTAGAGTTATCAATCAAACTCAAAATGACAGTGTTTTGTTTTGTTGTTGGTCTGGTTTCCCTGCGGGTAGGCCAACAATATTTTTTTTTTTGTATAATATCTTCTCATCAATAATATAAAGACTCGATATTATGGAAAAAAAAAACAAGTCAATATTGATAAGATCATCATCATATATAACTAAAACAAGTGAAATTCAAATATGCAAGTAGATCACTAACATGTCAAAATGATACATGGCCAATAGTAGACATAAGTCAAAATGATACATGTCCAAATGATATTAGGGAAAATGATAAATGAAGTAACTCAAAATAATATATACAAGTCAAGATGATACATGTTCAAATGATATAATTCAAAATGATACAACTCAATAATATGTTACTGCAGGTGAAAATGATACATATGATAGTAAACATGAAAAGAGGCATCACAACAATATATCAACAATGATCCATGATGGAGACTATATGATCAATGTCACTGGCTACTACCAATAACTGGCTCATCATCATCATCACTATCATGATAAACATCAATGTGATCATCATCGTCATCTGCCTCATCATCATCATCTCTAATGTCTATATCAAACCCATTATAATCTGGATCTATCTCATGAGGATCAACTGGATCTTTTGGAAGACCCGTGTTCTACCAAAAAAGACATTCAAAATGAAAAGTTATTATTTATTTCATGCAATAATTAATTTTCGTGTTATATTTCTAATATTACAACATATGAAACAAAACCATAATCATATTACATCATATCAAAGTGCACATACCATAATAACATTTCAAATAAGTTACATATAAATGTCATTCCAATGATGTAAAACATGCAACAATTCCAATAAACGTTAGTAAAGATCATAAAAAAATTTGTTATACATTTTAACTATCAACTATAAATTCTATTACATAACTGTAAGTGCTAACCGTCTCCATTTTGTGCTATATATGATTATGTTTGCCTCAAAGATCCTTTGAGAGTTAACTCGTCTATATATCTTCTTCACAAATGAATATTTTTCTAGGACATTTTGGCACTGTAATATGCTTCAAAGGTCCTTTGAGAATTAACTAGTCTATAGGTAATTATGAAGATGCTCTAGATTCTTATTCAACTAGACCACATCCAAATGTCAATCCTTCCAAAGAAAGCATTTGCATGTTTATGAAACTGTGCCTCGAGAGTGGATGGACAAAGCGGTCACTTAGTCCATGCTTAAACAAGCTTGCAACATCTCACGAAACTAAAAAATGTTGCTCCATTAGGTTTTTATGCCCCAAAGAGGTATTAGCTCTATAATATTCAAGACATCATTGCCATGGCACATAACAACCCTAGAATATTCAAGACATCAAGCCCTAAAGAGCTGAAAATTATGACAGAAATGTAATAAAAGGTGTCAAGGTGTATTCCAAGGGAGAAATATGACAATTAAACCATATACATCAAGATAACAAGGCTGGAAATTGAGGGTAAGTCTTGTGTTTTCATGCCTTGCCTTGCCATGCCTTGCCGTGCTATTCCATGCCTTTCCACACCATGCCTTGCCTTGCCTTTCCTTGCCATGCCTTGCCTTTCCTTGCCTTTCCATGCCATTGCATGCCTTGCCATTCCATGGCTTGACTTGCCTTGCCATGCCATGCCATGCCTTGCCTTTGCATACCTTGCCATTCCATGCCTTGCCTTGCCATGCCATGCATTGCCTTGCCTTGCCATGCCATGCCATGCCATGCCTTACCTTTCCATGCATTGTTTTTCCATGCCATGTCATGCCATGCCTTGCTTTTGCATGCCTTGCCATGCCATGCCATGCCTTGCATTGCCTTGCCTTGCCATGCCATGCCATGCCTTGCATTTCCTTGCCTTGCCATGCCATGCATTGGCTTTCCTTTCCTTGCCATGCCATGGAATGACTTGCCTTTGCATGTCTGGTCTTGTCATACCTTGCCTTGCCATACCATGCCTTGTTATGGTATGGTATGCCTTTCCATGCCATGCCTTTCCATACCATGCCTTGCAGTTTCTTGCCATGCCTTGTCTTTCCATACCATGCCTTTCCATACCATGCATTGCCTTTCCATGCCATACCTTTTCATACCATGCCTTTTCATGCCATGCCATACCTTTTCATACCATGCCTTTTCATGCCATGCCTTTCCCTGCCTTGCCTTGCCATGCCATGCCTTGCCTTATGTTGCCTTTCCATACCATGCATTGCCTTTCCATGCCATGCCTTTCCAT
>SNQJ01S0005760.1:13929-63631 GCA_010110895.2 Picea sitchensis
TCATGCCATGCCATACCTTTTCATACCATGCCTTTTCATGCCATGCCTTTCCCTGCCTTGCCTTGCCATGCCATGCCTTGCCTTATGTTGCCTTTCCATACCATGCATTGCCTTTCCATGCCATGCCTTTCCATACCATTCCTTGCTATGTCATGCCTCTCATTTCCTTGCCATGTCATGCATTACCTTGCCTTGCCATGCCACACACTGCCTTTGCATGGTATGGTATGGTATTCCTTGCCTTGCCATGCCATGATATGGTATGGTATGGTATGGTATGCCTCACCCTTCCATGCTATGCTATGGTATGGTATGCCTCGCCCTTCCATTCTATGGTATGGTATGGTATGCCTTTCCTTTCCATGATATAGTATGGTATGGTATGGTATGACTTTCCATGCCATGCCTTGCCTTTCCATACCATGCCTTGCCATACGCCCCTAGACCAAATTGGCCACATGTACCTGAATGGCTTGAGGAGGTGAGTTGCAACTCGCGATAAAACTCAAATCGATACTCGAATGGACGAATCATCAATTGCATTGGATCCAGAGCATTAAGTTTTTGTTAGTGGGGCCCCTCCGTTATCATTCCATCAACTAGAAAACCATTTGTTGGAGTATCTCTGACACTAGAGTTTTTCTCAATGAAGCATAATGCAATTTTTGAAGAGGAGGTCGATTTTCAAGAACATTGTTTCAGGGGTTTTTGGGTATTGTAGTCATGTGGGCCTTGACAAAAAAGACTTGTGGGAGCTTACGGAACTCCATTATGCTGCTCGGTTAGGATTTTATGCCCCCATACCAAATTGGCCACATGTCCCTGAATGGCTTGAGGATGCGAGTTATAACTCACAATAAAACTCAAACCGAGACTTGAATGGGAGAAACACCGGTTTCATTGGATTCAAGGCACTAGGTTTCAACTAGTGGGGCCCCTACACTATCATTCCATCGACCGAAAAATCATTTGCTGGAGTATCTGAGACACTAGTGTTTTGAAGAGGAGGTCAATTTTCAAGAACACTGTGTCGGGTGATTTTGGGTAGTGTAGTCAAGTGGGCCTTTTCCAAACAAACTTGCGGGAGCTTACGAAACTTCGTTATGCTTCTCGGTTAGGATTTTATGCCCCTGGACCAAATTGGCCACATGTCCTTGAATGGCTTGAGGAGGCGAGTTGCAACTCGTGATAAAACTCAAACTGAGACTCGGATGAGCGAACCGCCAGTTGCGCTGGATCCTGAGCATTAGTTTTCATCTAGTGGGGTCCCTACACTATCATTTCGTCAACCGAAAAAACGTTTGCTGGAGTATCTCCGGCACTAGTGTTTTTCTCAATGAGGCATAGTGCAAGTTATGAAGAGGAGATCAATTTTCAAGAACATTGTGTCTGATGTTTGTGGGTAGTGTAGTCGCGTGGGCCTTGGCCAAACAGACTAGCAGTATCTTACGAAACTCTGTTATGTTGCTCGGTTTGGATTTCATGCCCCCAGACCAAATTGGCCACATGTCTCTGAATGGCTTGAGGAGGTGAGTTGCAACTCATGATAAAACTAAAATTGAGACTCAGATGGACAAATTTTCAGTTGCATTGGGGCCCCTTCGCTATTATTCTATTGACCGGAAAAATATTTGTTGGAGTATCTCCGGCACTAGGGTTTTTCTCAATGAGGCATAATGTAATTGCTGAAGAAGAGGTCGATTTTCAAAAACATTGTGTCAGGAATTTTTGGGTAGTGTAGTCACATGGGACTTGGCCAAATGGACTTGCGGAAGCTTACGAAACTCTGTTGTGTTGCTCGATTTGGATTTTATGCCCCAAGATCAAATTGACCACATGTCGTTGAATGGCTTGAGAAGGCAAGTTACATCTCGTGATAAAACTCAAACTGGGACTTGGATAGGTGAACTGTCAGTTTCATTGGATCCATAGCACTGGGTTTTAGCTAGTGGGGTCCCTACGCTATCATTTTGTCGACAGAAAAACCGTTTCTTCGAGTAGCTCTGACACTAGTGTTTTGCTCAATGAGGCATAATGCAAGTTCTGAAGAGGAGGTCGATTTTCAAGAACACTATGTCGGGCATTTTTGGGTAGTGCAATCACATGGGCCATGGCCAAACAGACTTGCGGGAGCTTACAAAACTCTGTTATGTTGCTCGGTTAGGATTTTATGCCCCGGGACCAAATTGGCCACATGTCCTTGAATGGATTGAGGAGGTGAGTTGCAACTCGCAATAAAAATTCAAACCGAGACTTGAATGGGTGAACCAACGGTTGCATTGGATCTGGAGCACTGGTTTTTAGCTAGTGGGGTCCCTACGCTATCATTCTGTCGACCGAAAAACCATTTGCTGGAGCATCTTCGGTACTAGTGTTTTTCTCAATGAGGCATAGTGCAAGTTCTGAAGAGGAGGTCGATTTTCAAGAACACTGCATTGGAAATTTTTGGGTAGTGTAGTTGTGTGGGCCTTGTACAAATAGACTTGTGGAAGCTTACAAAACTTCGTTATGTTGCTCAGTTTGGATTTTACGCCCCTAGACCAAATTGGACACATGTCCTTGAATGGCTCGAGGAGGTGAGTTGCAACTCGTGATAAAATTCAAACCAAGACTCAGATGGATGAATCATTAGTTGCATTGGATCCAGAGCACCGATTTTCAACTAGTGAACCCCCTCCATTATCATTTCGTCGACCGAAAAACCGTTTGTTGGAGTATCTCTAGCACTAGGGTTTTGCTCAATGAGACATAGTGCAATTTCTGAAGAGGAGTTTGATTTTCAAGAACACTATGTCGAGCATTTTTTGGTAGTGTAGTCAAATGGGCCTTGCCAAAACATACTTGCGACATCTTACAAAACTCCATTATGATGCTCGGTTTGAATTTTACGCCCCCGAACCAAATTGGCCACATGTCCCTAAATGACTTGAGGAGGTGAGTTGCAACTTGCGATAAAACTCAAATTGAGACTCTGATGGATGAATCCTCAGTTGCATTGGATATGGAGCACAAGGTTTCAGCTAGTGGGGCCCCTTTACTATCATTATGTCGGCCGAAAAACCATTTTTTGGAGTATCTTCAACACTAGGGTTTTTCTCAATGAGGCATAGTGCAATTTTTGAAGAGGAGGCCGATTTCCAAGAACATTGTGTTGGGTGATTTTGGGTAGTGTAGTCAGGTGGACTTTAGCCAAATAGACTTGCGAGAGCCTACGAAACTCTATTATACTGCTCGGTTAGGCTTTCATGCTCCTAGACCAAATTGGCCACATGTCCCTGAATGGCTTGAGGATGTGAGTTGCAACCCGTGATAAAACTCAAATTGGGACTCGAATGGGTGAACCGTTGGTTGCATTGGATATGGAGTATTGAGTTTCAACTAGTGGGCCCCCTCCATTATCATTTCGTTGACTGGAAAATCATTTGTTGGGGTATCGTCGACACTAGGGTTTTCCTCAATGAGGCATAGTGCAATTTTGAAGACGAGGTCAATTTTCAAGAACACTTTGTCGAACATTTTTGGGCCTTGGCCAAATAGACTTGCGAGAGCTTACAAAACTTCGTTATGCTGCTTGGTTTGGATTTTACGCACCCTGACTAAATTAGCCACATGTCCCTGAATGACTCGAGGAGGCAATTTGTAACTCATGATAAAACTCAAATCGGGACTCGAATGGATGAATTGTCAGCTGCATTGGATCCATAGCACTGAATTTCAGCTAATGGGGACCCTTCGCTATTATTCTGTCGATCGGAAAATCTTTTGTTGGAGTATCTCCAACACTAGGGTTTTGCTCAATGAGGCATAATGTGATTTCTAGAGAGGAGGTTGATTTTTAAGAACACCGTGTCAGGCATTTTTGGGTAGTGTAGTCACGTGGGACTTGGCCAAATGGAATTGCAGAAGCTTACGAAACTCTGTTATGTTGCTTGGTTTGGATTTTATGCCCCCGGAAAAAATTGACCACATGTCGTTGAATGGCTTGAGAAGGCGAGTTGCATCTCGTGATAAAATTCAAACCGGGACTTGGATGGGTGAACTGTCAGTTTCAATGGATCCATAGCACTGGGTTTTAGCTAGTGGGGTCCCTATGCTATCATTTCGTTGACAGAAAAATTGTTTGTTGGAGTATCTCTGTCACTAGTGTTTTGCTCAATGAGGCATAGTGCAAGTTCTAAAGAGGAGGTCGATTTTCAAGAACACTATGTCGGGCATTTTTGGGTAGTGCAGTCATGTGGGCCGTGGCCAAACAGACTTGCGGGAGCTTACACAACTCTGTTATGTTGCTCGGTTAGGATTTTATGCCCCCAGACCAAATTGGCCACATGTCCTTGAATGACTTGAGGAGGTGAGTTGCAACTCACAATAAAAATTCAAACCGAGACTTGAATGGGTGAACCAAAGGTTGCATTGGATTTGGAGCACTGGTTTTCAGCTAGTGGGGTCCCTACGCTATCATTCTGTCGATCGAAAAACCATTTGCTGGAGCATCTCCAGTACTAGTGTTTTTCTCAATGAGTCATAGTGCAAGTTCTAAAGAGGAGGTCGATTTTCAAGAACACTGCATTGGAAATTTTTGGGTAGTGTAGTTGTGTGGGCCTTGTCCAAACAAACTTGTGGAAGCTTACAGAACTTCGTTATGCTACTCGGTTTTGATTTTATGCCCCCAGACCAAATTGGCCACATATCCTTGAATGACTCGAGGAGGTGAGTTGCAACTCGCGATAAAATTCAAACCGAGACTTAGATGGATGAATCATTAGTTGCATTGGATCCAAAGCACCGAGTTTTAGCTAGTGGACCCCCTCCATTATCATTTCATCGACCGAAAAACCATTTGTTGGAGTATCTCTGGCACTAGGGTTTTTCTCAATGAGGCATAGTGCAATTTCTGAAGAGGAGTTTGATTTTCAAGAACAATATGCTTTGCATTTTTTGGTAGTGTAGTCAAATGGGTCTTGGCAAAACATACTTGCGGCAGCTTACAAAACTCCATTATGATGCTCGGTTTGGATTTTATGCCCCCGAACCAAATTAGCCACATGTCCCTAAATGGCTTGAGGAGGTGAGTTGCAACTCGCGATAAAACTCAAATCGAGACTTTGGTGGACGAATCCTTAGTTTCATTGGATATGGAGCACAAAGTTTCAGATAGTGGGGCCCCTTCGCTATCATTATGTCGACCAGAAAACCATTTTTTGGAGTATCTTCGACACTAGGGTTTTTCTCAATGAGGCATAGTGCAATTTCTAAAGAGGAGGCCGATTTCCAAGAACATTATGTCGGGTGTTTTTGGGTAGTGTAGCCACATGGACTTCAGCCAAAGAGACTTGTAGGAGCCTACGAAACTTTGTTATGATGCTCGGTTAGGATTTCATGCCCCTAGACCAAATTGGCCACATGTCCCTGAATGGCTTGAGGAGGCGAGTTGCAACTCGTGATAAAACTCAAACTGGGACTCGAATGGGTGAACCGTCGATTGCATTGGATATGGAGTATCGAGTTTCAGCTAGTGGGCGCCCACTGTTATCATTCCGTTGACTGGAAAATCATTTGTTGGGGTACCGTTGACACTCGAGTTTTTCTCAATGAGGCATAGTGCAATTTCTCAAGACGAGGTCAATTTTCAAGAACACTTTGTTGGGCATTTTTGGGCCTTGGCCAAATAGACTTGTGGGAGCTTATAGAACTCTGTTATGCTGCTTGGTTTGGATTTTACGCACCTTGACTAAATTAGCCACATGTCCCTCGATGACTTCAGGAGGCGAGTTGTAACTCATGATAAAACTCAAATCGGGACTCGAATGGATGAATTGTCAGCTGAATTGGATCCATAACACTGAATTTCAGCTAATGGGGCCCCTTTGCTATTATTTTGTCGACCGAAAAATCATTTGTTGGAGTATCTCCAACACTAGGGTTTTGCTCAATGAGGCATAATGCAATTTCTGGAGAGGAGGTTGATTTTCAAGAACACTGGGTCGGGCATTTTTGGGTAGTGTAGTCATGTGGGACTTGGGCAAATAGACTTGTGGAATCTTACATAACTTTGTTATGCTACTCGTTTTGGATTTTATGCCCCTAGACCAAATTGGCCACATGTCGATGAATGGCTTGAGGAGGCGAGTTGCAAATCACTATAAAACTCAAACCGAGACTTGGATGGGTGAAATGTCGATTGCATTAGATCCAGAGCATTAGTTTTTAGCTAATGGGGCCCCTACGCTATCATTTCATCGACCAAAAAATCGTTTGCTGGAGTATCTACGACACTAGTGTTTTGCTCAATGAGGCATAATGCAAGTTCTGAAGAGGAGGTCAATTTTCAAGAACACCGTGTCAGACATTTTTGGGTAGTGTAGTCACATTTTCCTTGCCAAACAAACTTGCGGGAGATTACATAATTCTATTATGCTACTCAGTTAGGATTTTATGGCCCCGAACCAAATTGTCCACATGTCCCTGAATGGGTTGAGGAGGCGACTTTCAACTCGTAATAAAACTCAAACCGATACTCGGATGGGTGAACCATTGGTTACATTGGATCCAAAGCACTGGTTTTCAGTTAGTGGGGTCCCTACGCTATCATTTCGTCGACTGAAAAACCGTTTGTTGGAGCTTCTACGGTACTAGTGTTTTGCTCAATGATGCATAATGCAAGTTCTGAAGAGGAGGTCGATTTTCAAGAACACTGTGTTGGAAATTTTTGGGTAGTGTAGTTGCGTGGGCCTTGGCCAAACATACTTATGGAAGCTTACGAAACTCTGTTATGCTACTCGGTTTGGATTTTATGCTGCCAGACCAAATTGGCCACATGTCCCTGAATGGATTGAGGAGCTGAGTTACAACTCATGATAAAACTCAAACCAGGACTTGGATGGATGAATTGGCAGTTGCATTGGATTTGGAGCACCGGGTTTTAGCTAGTCGGCCCCCTCCACTATCATTCTATCGAATGAAAAACCGTTTGTTGAAGTATCTTCAACACTAGGGTTTTGCTCAATGAGACATAGTGCACTTTCTGAAGAGGATGTTGATTTTCAAGAACACGATGTCGAACATTTTTGGGTAGTGTAGTCACCTAGGTCTTGGAAAAATAGACTTGCGGGAGCTTACAAAACTCCATTATGGTGCTCGGTTTGGATTTTATGCCCCCGAACCAAATTAGCCACATGTCCTTGAATGGCTTGAGGAGATGAGTTGCAACTCACGATAAAACTCAAATAAGGACTCTGATGGACGAATCCTCAGTTGCATTGGACCTAAAGCACATGGTTTTAGCTAGTGGGGCCCCTCCTCTATTATTTCGTCAACTGAAAAACCATTTGTTGGAGTATCTTCGACACTAGGGTTTTGCTCAATGAGGCATAGTGCAATTTTTGAAGAGGAGGTCGATTTTCAAGAACACTGTGTCGGGCATTTTTGGGTAGTGTAGTCACATGGACCATATACAAAACAAGTTTCCAGAGCCTATGAAACTCCGTTATGCTGCTCAATTAGGATTTTATGCCCCCAGACCAAATTGGACACATGTCCTTGAATGATTGAGGAGGCGAGTTGCAACTCGCGATAAAACTCAAACTGAGGCTCGAATGGGAGAACCATCAATTGCATTGGATCTGGAGCACTGGGTTTCAGCTAGTGGGGCCCATCCGCTATCATTTTGTTGACCGAAAAACTGTTTGTTGGAGTATCTCCGGTACTGGGGTTTTGCTCAATGAGGCATAATGCAATTTTTGAAGAGGAGGTCAATTTTCAAGAACACTTTGTTGGGATTTTTTGGGTATTGTAGTTGCGTGGTCCTTGGCCAAACAGACTTGCGTGATCTTACAAAACTCCATTATGCTGCTCGGTTTGGATTTTATGCCCCCAGACCAAATTGGCCACATGTCCCTGAATGGCTCGAGGATGCGAGTGAGTTGCGACTTGCAATAAAACTCAAACCAGGACTCAAATGGATGAATCGTCGGTTGCATTGGATCCAGAGCACTGGGTTTCAGCTAGTGGGACCCTTTCTCTATCATTTCATTGACTGGAAAACTGTTTGTTGGAGTATCTCCAACACTAGGGTTTTGCTCAATGAGGCATAGTACAATTTTTGAAGAGGAGGTCGATTTTCAAGAACACCGTGTAGGGAATTTTTGGGTAGCGTAATCGTGTGGGCCTTGGTTAAACAGACTTGCGGGAGCTTACGAAACTCCGTTATGTTGCTCAGTTTTGATTGATGCCCCTAGACCAAATTGGCCATATGTCGTTGAATGGATTGAGGAGGCGAGTTGCAACTCACGATAAAACTCAAAGAAGAGAGATCATAAGGTATGTTAATGTTTTTATTCATTTCCTTGTTCCGGGATATGGATTAAACAATCATGATATGGTTGAGTGTTAGAGGAAGTAGTCCACCACCAAATATTGTGAGATTACACTACATAACCAAGTTGTCGATTCATATTTTATGTGGCTACAAACTAGTGCTACCTATGGATACAGAACCACCCAAGTTCCAAGGTCTGAAAAGAAGGATGTAGATAATAGAAGTAAAACCATATGGTCGTAATATGTATCACTCTATATCATTAATTGAACTCTCTCCATGAGAAAAATAATGGATTTAATATAAATACAATGAGCTTACTTTTTGGATTAGTGAAACATCAACAGAGTTACACATGCCAAAAATCACTCCATAAAGCAAGGGAAAGCAATTCATGCAAAGATAAGTAAGCTTAAATTGTTGCATGTGCATGAAATCATTGAAGTAAGCTGCAAGAAGTGTGTGTAAAAATCAATTGCGCATACACCAACCCCCCCCATAAACACAACTTTTGTGGGCTTGTGGTGGTGATGCAGAGATAAAGAGATGGGTTTCAACAAATATGAAGCCATTTTAGACACCAATGTACAAAATGATCCCCTCGAGAAGTGAGGATGGGGAAAACCCAGTGGGAACCCCCACCCTCCAAGATCATAGAAAGAGAAGACCAAGTATCCCATTCTAAAGAAGAATCCGCTTACGCCCCCAAGCATCCACAATGAAGATGGGTCATGTTGCAAAATTTCAGGGGTCATGAGGGTAACTCGAAGAGCCCTCCTAAAAACAAACATTTCTCGCAATGATTGGTTGATTGGTGGTGGTATTGAGAAGCCAATAACCCTTAACACAATCTGGATACACTACAAAAATGTAAGGTTGGATTTGTGAATCCATAGGCTTGCATCTCTCTGTATGAATCTGAACCCATGCTTGAGTATCTAACAGTCTGAAGTGTTTTATGGTGAGTTTTTGACTACTACATACTTTGAAAGGAGTAACACCTATACCCATGCTCTACTTGCTAAGCTATTGCAAATAATGGTAATTGAGGTGGCCAAATTGCCCATGCCACAATATGCACACTTCATTAGAATGAGTGAGAAGAATAGTAGAAGGAGACTTGGAAGATCTATGCATCCTTTAAGAGGGAGCTTTAACATTGGATTTTTGAATCATACAAAATGACTTTCTTGTAAGATCTATTCATCATACAAAATGACTTTGAGGGTCATCACATGAGGTTTTTTCCCTTCCCCTTTCCATAATTATTCATCACTTCACCTACCTTTGACTTGGGGAATTGGGAAATACTCATTGTCCTATGACTTGTCACATGTCTAAGGGTTATGTTGTTCCCCCTTGGTAAAACTTAGGCAAACATTAAAACTAACCTTGTTGTTATGTTGTGTTAAGAGAAATCACTAAGTGTACACCACCTGATGGCTTGCAAGGAAGTTGTACCCACCTCTCCAAGTGGGCACCTTGCATTAGGATCTATGTACCATGCCTCAAGATCCATGATGTTGCCTTGGGATTTTATGTACTACATTGGGATACATGTCACTACTTTGGGATATGTGATAGCACATCAAGCTATGACAAGGATTCCACATCATCACAATTGTCAAATGGACCACTCAAAGATGCTCTCCTTGCACAGTTGGACAACTTCATGCATGGTTATTCACCTAGAATTTGTGTAGTGACCCCATAGCCCTTTCTTGGCATTGGTCTATCCTTTTATTCAACCAAAAAACCAAAAATCATCTCTTTTCCTTTTTGTTTGATTCACAATCCATGGCTTAAAAAATTGATTGATCTTATGTTATATTGCTAGATCTAAGTGGGGCCTTGTTTGTTAAATATTTTCTTACTTGGATCTACCTCATGCTAATTGATTTCTTTTTTTTTACGGTACATCTTGAAGTTGAAATAAATTGGATTTTGGATCTTGTTTAAAGGTTGATTACTTTCAGATCTGATCCTCTTTGAAAAGTAAACTCTAGAAGTGCTTAACCTTACACATTGATAATTGTCTAAATGCACCATTTCTTTTCAATGTTCAAGCATTATTGACCTGCTAAATCACCCCTTGGCTGAATCAACACACTAAAGGGTGCAACGACCTAGTAGATAAGCCAACGACTTGTCATTTTTGGACACTAAATCTTGCTTTTAAATCTGAACGTCTAGGGTTTTGAGGTTATTGTTTAGACTTAAGTGCTTTTTCATGGTGGTCTCAAGTGATTTGTGGTATAATAACTCTCTTACTATAACCTAAAACAAACTTGAATGCATGTACATCACTTATGTCATCTTTCTAGCACTACTGATAAGAGTTTGTAGTGTGCACAAGGATAATTTCAGACTTGTCATTTTTGCAAAGTTTTAGCTCTCTTATGATCTTAAACATCTCTAAAGGCAAACCAATGCTAAAAAAACATCCCAATGACCTAATTAATTGTGCCATCGTCTCACTAAAATCTTTGTTTTGAGGTTTTAGGCACTGGACAATAAATTTGTGGCATTATTGCTCATTGTTTATCCTTTCCTATATCTCTGCTCTATGGTCAAACACTTTTGAGTGTTGATTACTGTTTGAGAGATTTGGATTGTGGAATGATTTTGAATAGATGGTGTATTAATGTTTACTTTCATTCTCATCAAGTGCAATGATAGTTCAAACTTCAAGGGCATAGAGTCACAAAGGATTGGGTTCTTGTCTAAGAAATCTGTTATAAAAAGACACCCTTGGCCTCTGGCATCAATATCATGATTTTACATCTACATGATACACAAATATGCACTCATAAAATTAATCTACAACTAAAATAGGAATATTGGAAACAGTGATCAAAATTTCAGATTTGCATAAACATAATTTATGAATGGAAAACTCAAGATTGAAGACACCACATATTAAAACATGACACCAGCCTTACAAGCAGATAGAGAATATATCTAATAAATTACCAATATGAATATAGTTGACAACAAATAAAAGTTTGAAACAACAATCATTATCTTCTCATTCACATTATAGAAAATTTAAATAATGTCTTCAAGGGACTACAATGGCTTATCAAAGTTCTTAGGTGCACTTTACGTAGAGTCACTCTACTCAAACTCGCTATATATAACCCTAACTAGTGTGTCCACTCTTACTAAGTCTAACTTGACAAGAGAGGGAAGAACGATTGCAAAATTAATCACTAATCTCATGGAAGCAATCATCTTCCACATGTAACAAGGAATTTATCCTTAAGGATGCACCCTACTTAGGATGTGTAACTATTGTAATAAGTGCTTCATAATGTATAATGAATTCATCACAAGTGTAAGGAATTTGTCACAGGGTGTACACAAATCTCTCCTATGTGGCACATCCATCCTATAATGAGTCCCCTTTAACAACTTGGAACAATAAAAAACTCCTTTGCGAGGAAGGTGTGAGTGTAGACAAACTCAAGTGTAGCCATCACATATTAAAAAATTAGATTAGCTCTGCAAATAGATAGAGATTAGATCTAATAAATTAGTGGCATGAATATAGTGGACAACAACTAAAATCTTGAAACAAAAATCACTATCTTCTCATTCACACGATAGAAAAGTTACAATAAAGTTTTCAAGGGACTAAAATGGCTTCTCAAAGTGCTTGGAATTCTCTTAATAGAATCACTTTACTCAAGCTCACTATATATAAGCTTAACTAGTGTGCTTTTTCTTATTAAGTCAATCTTGACAAGAGAGGGAAGAGTGGTTACAATAGCGATGGCTAATAATATCCTTTATGAAAGGAATCAATCACCACATGTAGTAATAAATATCTTCTCAAGGGATTCACCCTACCTAGCATGTGTAACTCTTGTAATAAATGCCTCATAATGTGTAAGAGGAATTAATCATAATTGTCATGGGATTTGTGATAACTTTAAACTGACCAAAAATTGAAGATGTTAAGCATCATAAGTGTAAGAAATCTATCTATCTCTCCCATGTGTCACACCCATCCTACAATGAATCCCCTTCAACACTCATGTGGCCCCTTCTGAGAAAAACATCTAGAAACAACGAAAAACTCACTCCTTTGTGAGGAAGGGGTTCTCGACCAAGCCAACCTTCTCTCTAAGAATCTCAAACTTCTCGTTTGTAAGGGGTTTCGTTAAAATTTCAATAACTTGCAAATTGGTGGAAACTTAATCAAGAACAATAGGTCCCATTTTTGTGTTTCTATCAGGAAATTGTATTGGATATGAATGTGCTTGGAGCAATCATGAAACACTAGATTCTTAGAGTGCTTGATGCAAGTTTGATTGTCACAATACACAATAGTGGACATCAACTCTGCACTCAACTTGTGAATTCAAATAGCTTCACAACATGCCAATGATGTTTCCATGTACTTTCCTTCAATTGAACTAAAAKAATATGTTGCCTACTTCTTATTGAACCAAGAAATCATTCACGATCCCACACTGAATTAGTGACCATAAGTACTCTTCCTTKTGCTTGCATCTCTTGTCCAATTTAAATATACAAATCCATGTAACAAATACTCTCCATCTCCCACATACTTCGTGCCATAATAAAGTCTGCCCTTCAGATATCTAAGTGCATGTCTGGCATATTTCTAATGAATCTGCCTTGGGTTCAACCATGCACCATCTCATAGTATTCACTACAAAACAAATACTAATATTGGTATTCACAAGACACATAAGGGAACTAATCACTTTCTATACAAAAATGGATCTACCAAATTGGGATCTAAATCAACAAATAACTTCAAATTTGGCACCATAGGAGTGGCCAAGGGTTTGCAATCTAACCTCTAAAATCTCTTTAGAATCTCCGCTATGTACTTCTCTTGTGCAAGGAAGACTTCACTTACAACCTACCAAACCACTAGACCCAAAATTTAATGCATAAGGTCAATGCATTTCATGTCATATTTGCTTGCCAACTTCTTGCACCATGC
The DNA here is from genome assembly GCA_010110895.2 of Picea sitchensis. Lineage (NCBI taxonomy): Eukaryota > Viridiplantae > Streptophyta > Pinopsida > Pinales > Pinaceae > Picea > Picea sitchensis. The sequence goes on from SNQJ01S0005760.1 coordinate 27,225, forward strand.
GATGAGCTTCTTTGAACTACCTGTAATAATCACATCATCTACATGTAGTAATAAAACAAACAAATCTGATTTACCATATAAATAATAAAGATGTGGATTTACTATGGTGTTCGCGAAGCCCAACTTCACACATCATTCCTTGAGTACTATGCATGTGCTCCCTACTTCATCTCATAAAGGACCTTCTTCAATCTACACACATGGGTGTCTCGTCCATGCACCTCAAAACCTCTTCATTGATTAATGGAGACTTTCTCTTCAATCAAACCATTTAAAAAAATTGTGTTTACATCCATTTGGTATAAAGGCCAACAAAAAAATGATGCAAGAAACATGATTACTCTAATAGACGTGTAACTTGCAACTAGAGGAATAGTCTCCTCATAGTTAACTCCCTCTTTCAAGAGAATCTTTTGGCTATGAATCAAGCTTTTTAATTCATTATGCTTCCATTTATTGCATGCTTAATATTGTACAACCATTTGGAATCTATCATAGATTTCCCCATCAGTCTTGGCACAATTTCTCATACATCATTCTTCTAGATAGAGTTATACTCCTCAACCATGGCATCATACCATACCTACTTTGCATTAGCCCCCTCAAAGCTGGAAGGCTCTACTTGAATGATAGAAGACATAAATGCAACATAAGAGTGATATCTTCTAGGTGGATAAATTACTAAAAAAGTAGACCTTAATGCTCCCACTTGCTTTGCTTCCTTTAATGTCTAGGTAGACCTTAATGCTCCCACTTGCTTTGCTTCCTTTAATTCTTTTGAATAAAACATTGTGTTAGGTGTTTTTGGGTAGTGTAGTCGTGTAGGCCTTGGCCAAACAAACTTGCGGGAGCTTATAGAACTCTGTTATGCTGCTTGCTTTGGATTTTTTCCCCCCGGACCAAATTGGCCACATGCCCCTGAATGACTTGAGGAGGCGAGTTGTAACTCGTGATAAAACTCAAACTAGGACTCAGATGGATGAACCGTTTATTGCATTGGATCCATAGCACTAGGTTTTAACCAGTGGGGCCCTTATGTTATCATTTCGTCGATCGAAAAACCGTTTATTGGAGTATCTACGACACTATGGTTTTGGTCAATGAGGCATAGTGCAATTTCTAAAGAGGAGGTTGATTTTCAAGAACAATGTGTTGGGTGTTTCTGGCTAGTGCTCGGTTTGGATTTTATGCCCCTAGACCAAATTGGCCACATGTACCTGAATGGCTTGAGGAGGCGAGTTGCAATTCATGATAAAACTCAAAATTAGACTCAAATGCATGAACTGTCAGTTTCATTGCATCCGAAGCATCGGGTTTCAGTTAGTGGATCCCCTATGCTATCATTCTGTCGACTGGAAAACCATTTGTTGGAGTATCTTCGAAACTAGGTTTTTGCTCAGTGCTTATTACATATGTTTAATTTAACAACTTGTTAGGCTAGACATGGCATGTAAAGTGAAGGCATGGAAAGGCAAGGAAAGTGAAGGCATGACAAGTGAATCAATTACATGTGAAGGCATGGCAAATCATGGCATGGCATAACAAGTGAAGGCATGGCATGACAAGGCAAGGCTTAGCAAGGCAAGTGAAGGCAAGGCAAGTGAAGGCAAGGCAAGGCAAGGCATGGGAAGTGAAGGCATGGAAAGGCATGGAAAGGCATGGTAAGGCAAGGCATGGTAAGGCAAGGCAAGGCATGGCAAGACAATGTAAGCCAAGTCAAGTGAAGGAAAGACAAGTCAAGGCAAGGCATTTCTTCACTCTTGCTAGTTTTCTACTATTGTATTTTCACCTCTAGAATTGGGTCATGATGAATGAAGAAACTTGTCAAGGTTTAAAAACATGCTCATCAAACCCCAATCTATACCATTTCTCAAGCATCACACACACAAAATGAAGGAAACTAATGATTGTTTTATGAGTTGTAGGTTACCAATTTTCCAACACTCTTTGAACTTGATGGCTGAGTGGTATCCATAGTTTTTTTTCTCTCCAGACCGTGCCACAAAACTATGCCTATAGCAAACAAATTTCACTAGAAACTACCATGAATGATGGATCAAGATAAGTGATCAAACTTGGATCTTATTAATCTTTTCAAATTGAGGAGCCAAGCAAAAACATATATTCTGAGTTCTCAATACACATTCTACCTTCTCATGCACATAACTCATAGGATGGATTTGGTTACAAGTAGGAGGAGTGTGAACTCAAGACTAATATTCCTCCCCTCCCAGAAAACATGTAGCATAACCATGAGTTGGAGTATGAACTAAGGTAAATTACAAGGGTTTATCTCTCCAATCTCCATCATTGGATAACATGAATTACTATAATTTGTCAATATGAATTAATACCCAAAAACCATCATAATAGATGCTTGCCAATATATTTCATTTTTAACCACATGACATTGACTTTTCCAAGCGCATTGCCCTAGGCGAATGGTGGAGCCTTTACTTGTAACCCAACTTTTTGTGAATGTCTTGTAGTGGTGGCCAATACTTATAATTTTCCTTGGCATTGCACCTTAGGAATAAGAACTTACATTGAGAGTTGGGATACTTATTATCTTTCTATCCATGTTTCACATTATTATAGGTGTGATAAACCAAAATCACTAGAACTAGAGCATAGAAGCCATGCAAAAGTCATAAGCATATCCATGCATTTTCAAAATAACCTTGTTAAAATTGACATGAGCAGTTAAGCTACATAGGCACATATGTCATCATATCAATGATAAACATCACAACTAATGATTGATGGTGAACACCCTTATCCCACACATCATTTCAATGCCATAAGCCATCATAAGTCATAGGACCATATGTCAAACATGAACATTAGTCTTCAACATCATACTAAATTCAACCATGAAATGATCATAGATCACCAACATATCAAACAAACCATGAATTAGTAAATTATAGCATATTCATTAGTTTGACTTTAATTCACACTGGGAGGATACCTTATAGAGCTTAGTAAGGAATTTGAGTTATTGATCATTAAATAGGGTGAAATTGGTGTTTATTAGAGCCGGGTGACTATTAAATTTTGTAGTTGGTATATTCCTTGTAACACTTTGTAATCATGCTTTTGTTAGCCCTTTTCAAGGTCAACACTGGTGACACCACTTAAGATACTTCTTCATGTAATAGTTCATTTGCAACATCTTCAAATTGGGCATGATATAGGTTGTTTGGGCATGTAAACATATTGTAACAAATAACTCGAATGACATAAATAGTAACAATGAGGCAAGTATAAGAATTTGTATCCACCCTTGGAAAGGAGAGTATATGGACCGAATTAGGCAAAACGTTCTACAATGGGTGAAGAAAAAGGACTATGCAGAAGAGATGGGAGACCTAACAAGGTTGTCAAGCATTTAACTTTCCTAAGCTGGGCATTAGGAACCCACAAAAAAATTTGCCTCTATTTCATGATATAAACCTACCATGCCATAAACTAACAATCGATGTTAGAGATATACTAATAGACTAACATGTGTAAGAAGAATAGGCAACATTGTCTGAGGTCTTATTGATTATACAAGTACCTTCTTAGGCAACCATTCAAAGCTAAAACCACGATAAATGCACCTTGGCAAACTCAAAAAAGGAAAAGGTGCTAAAAATGTAAATATGCATGCATAATCTAGACCAACATGAAAATGAAAACAAAACCAGACCTATCAAACTAAACATAAAAGGAAAAAGAGAAAGTATCCCAAAAATTTATAAATGAAAATGAAAATGCATGTGCAAAACAACACACACACACACACATTCTTATGTTTTACTGTTATTTTGGTGTGTGTTGGTCCTACGTCTATGCTACACACACACACACACACACTTCTATTTTAACATTTTATTGGTGAGTGTTGGTCCTACAACTATGTTAGTTCAACAAAGCAATAGGGCTTTAGGACAAACCCATTCATAGTATGTGAAAATATTCTCTCTTGGATGTCCTTTAACTAGAAATCATTGTTTCCCAGATTTTTTGCAATAGTAAATGGTCCTAACAATAGCTTCTAGAATTTAGTATTCTTACTCTTGTCTTTGTATACAAAATCCCATAGCAAGACTCCTTGACCAACTCTGAATAACCTAGTTTTTGCCTTATTGTCATGATATTTCTTTACAACACCATGTCCTTATTTTAGATTATGAGTTGCAAACTTTCACTGCTCTTCTAAGGCTATTAATACTTTAAATTTATGATTTATTAGACTATTGTCCAATTCCTTAGTATGGAAGGCTAATCAATAGGTTTTAATCTCCAACTCAGTAGGTATAATTGCCTCTTGCCCATAAACTAATCGAACATGTCTCACTAGTACTAGTTTTGGTCGTTGTCCAATCAGCCCAAAAGGCATGTGTTAGTTGTAAGTGCCATTCACGAGTATTGTCACCAATAATATGTTTCATGATTTTCATTAGAGTTTTATTAGTGGATTCGACCAAATTGATCACATGTCCCTGAATGGTTTGAGGAGGCGAGTTGCAACTCGCGATAAAACTAAAACCGAGACTCGGATGGACGAATCGTTAGTTTCATTGGATCCAGAGCACTGAGTTTCAATTAGTGGGGCCTCTTCGCTATCATTCCATCGACCAGAAAACCGTTTGTTGGAGTATCTCCGACACTAGGGTTTTTCTAAATGAGGCATAGTGCAATTTTTGAAGAGGAGGTTTATTTTCAAGAACATTGTGTCAAGGATTTTTGGGAAGTGTATTCATGTGGGCCTTGGCCAAACAAACTTGCGGGAGCTTACATAACTGTGTTATGCTGCTCAGTTCGGATTTTATGCCCCAAGACCAAATTAGCCACATGTCCCTAAATGGCTTGAGGAGGCGGGTTGTGACTCGTGATAAAGCTCAAACCGAGACTTGGATGGATGAACCGTCAATTGCATTGGTTCCAGAGCACCGAGTTTAAACTAGTGGGGCCCCTTCGCTATCATTCTGTCGACCAAAAAACCATTTGTTGGAGTATCTACAACACTAGGGTTTTTCTCAATGAGTAATAGTGCAATTTTTGAAGAGGAGGTCGATTTTCAAGAACACTGTGTCGAGCATTTTTGGCTAGTGTAGTCACGTGGGCCTTGGCCAAACAGAATTACAAGATCTTACAAAACTCCGTTATAATGTTTGATTAAGATTTTATGCCCCCTGACCAAATTGGCCACATGTCCCTGAATGGCTTGAGGAGGTGAGTTTCAACTCGCCATAAAAATGAAACCAGGACTTGGATGCACGAACCATCAGTTGCATTAGATATGGAGCACTGAATTTCAGCTAGTGGGGCCCCTACACTATCATTCCATTGACTGGAAAACTGTTTGTTCGAGTATCTCCAACACTAGGGTTTTGCTCAGTGCTTATTACATATGTTTGACAATTTAACAACTTGTTAGGCTAGACATGGCATGGAAAGTGAAGGCATGGAAATTGAAGGCATGGCAAAGCATGGCATGGCATGATAAGTGAAGGCATGGAAATTCAAAGCAAGGTATGGAAAGTGAAGGCATGGCATGGCATGATAAGTGAAGGCATGGAAATTCAAAGCAAGGTATGGAAAGTGAAGGCATGGCATGGCAAGGCAAGGTATGGTAAGGCAAGTGAAGGCAGGGCATGGAAAGGTATGCAAGGCAAGGCATGGAAAGGTAAGTGAAGGCAAGGCAATGCAAGGCATGGCAAGGCAAGGTAAGCCAAGGAAAGTGAAGGCAAGACAAGGCAAGACAAGTCAAGGTAAGGAAAGGTAAGGCATGGGAAGTGAAGGCATGACATTGCTACACTCTTGCTACTACTATTGTATTTTCACCTCTTGAGCATTTTTTGGCTTGTTTGAGGCTTCACGAGACTTCCCTAAGGTAAAACACATCACTAGATCACTTGTTTTGTTGATATATCTCCCTCACGAGAGTGTTTTTGCCTCTAGTTCATTTTTCACTTGCGGCGGGGTCCAACAAATTCCCAAAGGAAAAAATGTGTCATTGGTTTCTTTGTTCCACTATTGTAGCTTCCAAACTAGGAATTTTTGGCCTCCCATTTGATATTTACTTTGTAGTGGATTTGGAAAAGTCCTTAAGGGAAAAACACATCACTTGCTTCTCTGGTTTTCTTCCTCAACTACGCAAATAGGAAGACTAGTTTAGCTTTTAGGAGGTGTTCTTGTTTTATAAATTTGCATGCGACCCAAGATGTCTCAATTCAATACATGTTGTGTGGAAGCTTCTTGGACAAACCACAACTACTGGGATGTGCAATTGACAATATAACTAATTTATAATCATTGGAGAAGTTATTCAATGTATCAAATCCTATGTTTAACCTCTAGAAGTCTCATTTCCTACGTAAAGCATTTGTTTGCAAATGCATTAAAAGAACATGTACGAAGAGGTGATGAGTAAAGAAAATGAGATCTTATTGAAAATGAATGAATTCTAGATCTATGAAGATTGTGATGGAAGAAGGATGGAACATTTCATTGGTTCTTGTTTTCACGTATTTATTTCTTTATATTTTCTATATAATATTTTTATTGGAAACATCTCTTGTGTCACCCCTTGTGATTTTGGTCCCTTCCTTCCCTTGTTACTCTTAGAGTTTTATGTGGTTTCCCGATTAGTATTATCCTACAAAATGGTGAATCCAATAGTTTTTCATAGATATGTATAGTGCCTAACAAATTCAATTTGCCTTGGGATTTGTGAATAATTGTGACAGGTTTTAGGCACACTAGTTTAGCTTCTAAGAGGTGTTCGTGTCTGATAGATTGTGTTAGGTGCTCATGCATGTTGTAGGCATGCATGTTCCATCCTTAGGAGTTGAGTTATATTCAATGTTGCTTCTATTTGTGAGTCCATGTTCTATTGTTAGATGAGGGGATAGATACTTAGGCTTGTAGGGTTAACTACATGTGGATTGTATATTCTAGGAGGAGGGCGTAGGTCCCTAAGAGGTGCATGGATTCACATGTTGCAATCTTCTCTAGTTTGGCATGCACCATTCCTCATACATCTATCCGTGTAGGCAGGTACACTACTTAAGGTGATCGGGGTTAGGGTTTGGCCTTGCCAGATGGAGCTCTCCTTTGCATGAATTTAGATACATTGTAACCTTAAGTATTCCTATTCTATAAAAGAGATGAAGGGTGCACCACTATGTAGCTTAGTATAACTGAGTTTTGAGCTATAATTATAAATAAATATAACTATGTTAGCAAATAAAGTGAAGGCATGGCATGACAAGGAAGGGCATGGAAAGGAAAGTGAAGGAAAGGCATGGCAAGGCAAGGAAAGCTAAGGCAAGTGAAGGCAAGGCATGTAAAGACAAGGCAAGGCAAGCCAAGGAAAGTGAAGGCAAGGCAAGGCAAGCCAAGGCAAGTGAAGGCAAGGCAAGGTATGGCAAGTGAAGGTAAGGAATAGCAAGGCATGGCAAGTGAAGGCAATGAATGGCAAGTGAAGGCAAGGAATGGCAAGGCATGGCAAGTGAANATAACTATGTTAGCAAATAAAGTGAAGGCATGGCATGACAAGGAAGGGCATGGAAAGGAAAGTGAAGGAAAGGCATGGCAAGGCAAGGAAAGCTAAGGCAAGTGAAGGCAAGGCATGTAAAGACAAGGCAAGGCAAGCCAAGGCAAGTGAAGGCAAGGCAAGGCAAGGCAAGCCAAGGCAAGTGAAGGCAAGGCAAGGTATGGCAAGTGAAGGTAAGGAATAGCAAGGCATGGCAAGTGAAGGCAATGAATGGAAAGTGAAGGCAAGGAATGGCAAGGCATGGCAAGTGAAGGAAAGGAATGAAAAGGCATGGAAAGTGAAGGCAAGGACTATCAAGGCATGGCAAGGCAAGGACTTACAAGGCATGGAAAGGCAAGGCATGGCAAGGAATGGCAAGGCAAGGACTTACAAGGCATGGAAAGGCAAGGCATGGCAAGGAATGGCAAGGCAAGGCAAGGCTAGGCATGGCATGGTAATGAAAGGCATGGAAAGGCAAGTGAAGTCAAGGCAAGGCAAGGCATGAAAATGCAAGGAAAGGCAAAGCATGGAAAGGCAAGTGAAGGCATGGAAAGGCATGACATGGGATGAAAAGGCATGGAAAGTGAAGGCATGTCAAGGCATGGCATGACATGACAAGTGAAGGCATGGCATGACAAGCAAGGCCATGTCATGGCATGGCAAGGAAAGGCATGGCATGGCATGACAAGTCATGGCATGAAAATGCATGGTAAGGAAAGGCATGGCAATGCAAGTGAAGGCATGATATGACATGGAAAGTGAAGGCAAAGAATGACAAGTGAAGGCAAGCAATGACATTGCAAGGCAAGTGAAGGGAAGGCATGTCAAGCAAAGGAAAGTAATGGCAACACATGGCAAGTGAAGGAAAGAAATGGAAAGGCATGGAAAGGCAAGGTAAGACATGGCAAGTAAAGGCAAGTGAAGGTGTGGATTATGTTGTCCAAGTCATGATAAATAATGTTGCGTTTGGAAAAATTCCAATGGAGAGACAATCCACATTACTTTGGATTCCATTTGAATCCCATCACATTGATTTGATGTGGATAAGTTCACCCTGGAGTTGGCCACTAAAGAGATTAGAATTCTAGTGAAAGTCCCCAAGGGGGGATTGACAATACATGTTAGAGAGCCATGCTGAGGTGGCTTGGCATACACATAGAGCCAAAAAATATGCTTGAAAATTTCGTTGTTGTGATAGAGGGGACAATTGGGTTGCATAATCCCTAGATACTTCAGGCGCTATCCAAGAGGAAGGCTACCTAGAATAAAAAACCAAGAAAAAACAAACTTCTTAGGCTGAATGAAATAAATACACACTAAATGTAGCATAATTATCCACTTAGAGGGTTGAGAACACATCCTCTAGAGCTTGTTAAGATTAACATCAAGCATGAAGATATGGTTCAATTTTGGGAATCGTTGCTTTCAAATGCTTTTGTTAAAAATGAAAGAGCATGTGCTATTAGAGGAATCAATGTTAGTAGGAGTTAGTTTTTGACTTATCTTTTGTTTGTTGATGATGTCCTTTTGTTCTATGATGGATCCTTGAGGGAAGCCTCTAAATTAAGGGAGATTCTAAATTTGTATAAAACAATCACTAGTGAGAAGATTTATATTTTCAAGTCCCTAATTTATTTCAATGTTATTGAGAAGGCTCAAGAGAGGCTATTGCCTCAACAATTTCATTTTCCCTTGGTATGTAATTGGCTAGTGTGGAAAGTGGGTAATGGAGAGAGTGTAAGAATTGGGTATACCCTTGGGTAGGCTATGTGAAATATTATTGGTTGCTAGATGACTTAATTTAAAACTTGTAGGGAATTTTCATTTATACACTAGATCGTGTGGTGGATCACGTGTAATAAACATATGGCATCAAAGGTAGAGATTATCAAAATTCTTGGGATTTGCAAGAGAGAATGTAGCACAATGGAAATGTTATGTCGAACTTTATCTCATATTCATGTAAGGATTAGGAATGAGGTATATAGTTTGGTTTGGTCCAAGAATCATATTCTAAGATACTAGAATGCAAAGCTAGGGTACAAAACTATGTTATGTAATGCAAAACAAGACAAAATCATGGTGGTGGAAGCCCCTTTGGAATATTAGAGCTCCTATGAAGACACATGTTTATATGTGGCTGGTGTTGAAAGACAATGTAATTCTTTAAGATCAATTGCAAAGGAGAAGTAAGCAAGGGCCTGACATGTGTTCACTTAGTAAGATGGATGAAGAAATTATCACCCATATATTAGTGAAATGCACCTATGTTAGAGAAGGTCTAAGGGAGAGAAGGCCCTATGAATGTTGGATGAGAATCCAACTTATCCAAATAATATGAAAATATAAAAAAAGTAAACGGAAGGGGCAAAGCCTTGCTAGACAAACTATGTTTGTTATAAAGAGCCCCAAAACAAGGGTTAGTATTTTTAAACTCCATAAATTGTAAGAGGCATTCCACAAGTTCATAATATTCAAAGGAAATAAAGGGCAAGGATGCCCAAATGGGGAGCCATTGACAAAAACTAGGGAAAAAACAAGGCAAGGGATCCTTCAGTACTATTGATACCTCATTCTCCATCCATATTACAAAGTCGGTCCACTTTTTGTTTTGTAACATTTCTTTTTCAAAATGTGTAGGATGTCGACCATATTTGTCCTCCTGTCAAAACATGGCACATGTACTGGTTAAACTAATAAATATGCAATAATTTACTTTTTTATAGGAAATAAAAAAAATATCATTTCTCATAATAAATATACTTATAAAGGTGCAAATCAAGGCTTGCACACCTTTTTGGCCACTGTGATGCGTGGCATGGAGTTTTGCAAGCCTAGATTTGGAGGCCTTGTCCTGAAACATACACTAAGTCAATTTAACTATGCACAAATAAAATATAAAAATCGTTTAAGAAATTTGATGTAATATTATGAGCGAATTCAAATACCTAGGTACTCTCCTCTCTAGACTTCCTCTGTGCATCCAACTTCTTATATGATTTTACAAATTCTTTCCATACTTTTAAACTGAGATCAATTGGCCTTTTTTCGAGCCTTTCTTGGGCGATATTTTTTTAATCTTCTTTGTTTGGTTGCACTTGAATCTCTTGCAATTCTGAGACATTTGTCTTTTCACCTTTTTTACTGACCAACCTACGCCAAATTCAAACTCCATGCGTGAATTACAACTTTATATATGTGCATTGGTATCTTTGAGAACGAAAAATGGAGATAGTCTTTGAACCATTGATGACATGATTCCTTCAATCTGTTCACAAAAACCTTCCCAACATCTGACATTTGGATTTCACTTGAAACCATGTTGTATTCTATCCATGTATCATAGTTCCCAATGCAAGATCCAAAACATGGCGTGGTGGAAGAAGTTTGGATCCCAGGAGTGGCTTCGGCATTGGAGGTCTCCGCTCTATGTTCCAAATTCTTAGATGTTATTGTCAATGATTTCCTCCTTGATCTTCTGCTCAATCCATGAGTGATTGGTGAATCAATTGATTCCCTTTGACATGGTTGATTTGATTGCAATGTTTCAGGGGTGTTAGCGGATCATTTTTCTATCTATCTTGAAAGCATTTTCAAGTCCACACCGTCAAGTTTTTTAAAGTCCTCCATCCCTAATATCAAAGCCAAGGCCTTTTTCTCTTGGTCAGTCTCATGTCCCTAGATATATAAAATAATTTTTTTGTTTTAAAATTTTCAATAAAAAACTAAAAACTGAAAAATAATTAAAAAAATTGAGGCACCTAGAAATCTATAAATTGATAATGACTTACCTCATTGTGGCTAGAATCTGCTTCCTTCCCTCTGCTTGAAATTTTAAGCGAGCTAGGGAAAATCCCTTCTGTCACAATTTGGGCAAGTCGATTTGGTCACGATTTTCGAAGGTGCTTATTTCTTCTCCCTTATTCCCGCTTTCTTCTTCTTCTTCTTCTAACAAGGATAACCAAATGTCAAACTCAACTTTATATTTGTGGTGGCCATGTCTAATAATAGTTTTAAGATAACTCTCCCATGCTTGCTTTATGCTAATCTTGCAATATATTAGACCATAACACATGAGGAAATTTATAGATCAAGAAGTCCAAATCTAACAGTTGTGAAATTTGATAATTTTGTTACCTGAAAATTGTGGAAATGGAACTTCCATCTATGGTGATCTTTGATGTAGCAGCTCATTTGAAATGGAAATTGTGGAAATGGAAATGGAACCTCCATAAATCTTTGTTCGCCCTTAGGAAACCCCCAAACCTTTCTCTAGTCGCACCCTATCTTTGTTCGCCCTAGGAAACCCCCAAATCATTATTTGGTCACACCCTATCTCTGTTCACCTGAGGAAACCCCCAATTTGTGCTTTGGTCACATAAATCGTTTGAAATTGAGTTTTACTTCCCTGCTTGTAGGTTTTATTTTTATTTTTTTGTTTGAGCTATCAGTCGGTGCTAAAGTTGGCGCCCTATACGTTGACTTTAGCATCGATTTAGCACATAAACGTAATGTATGATGGGTGCAAGAGTGGGCGTAACCAACTCCTAGAGTTGCACCTAAACAATGGAATGCACACAATTTCATAGTATTTATATTTTTTTGAGAATGAACCATCCTTAGTCCACCATTAAACAACCCTACAAGAATAGAAACCCACCAAGTCTAAAAGACCAAATGAAATGAGAAATCATGGATTTGCATTAACTACTAACTCCACCATGAATAATGATAAAATTTCAAGTAGGAACTGCTCCACTATGTCCCCTATTGACGAAGCCTCCAAGAAAAAAACCCAACAAGTCCAAACACACTAGGCTCAACATGCACTAACAAAGAAACCAAGCAATCACAATTAACATTGGGGTATCCACCCAACCAACTCATTTACCCACAATCACTCCACCATTAACAATAGTGTATGTTCATGTCAGCCACCACCGTAGTCGAGACAAATAGATTGTGGATAAATTGTTATTTTTTTATTTTATTTTTCGAGAACAATCCTACTACCAATACCCCATGATATTTATCACATCACATGCATCTAACCTTTTCCCTCAACCGAGGCATTAGGTACATTCATAATCATCAATTGAGCATTCTCTTCAAGGGTTTGAAGACTGGTCACAACATCATGGTCAGAAGAATTATAGTCATGACTATGTTTCCCTAATCCAAAGGAAGGTCTTGACACCACCAATGTTTCCCATGTGTATTTTTGTTCATCTAAGGGCCTTCCCTTATCCCTAGAGGGGCAACTCTAGGCTAGAAAGTACTTTGAAGGATAAAATATATGATATTTGAAAGTAGTTGTAGTTACAATGGATATATACACAAATTTCTTGGAAGGCTTCACCTTGTTGAGTGTTCTCTTCGAGTTCTTCAACCAAGATAGAGACTGTTGATTCTCATTAGTCCACTTGAGGCCCTTTTCTTTTGGGCATGAAGCCACTAGGTGCCCATGCTGAAAGTAGATCATACACCCAAATGAAATATGATTATAATTTAAAAACTATATCAAGCTATTTTTTCCATACCACAAAACAATTTGATTTGGAATCCCTTAGCTTATATCCATGAAAATATAGAGGTGATCAAAATTAGTGGAAGCTTTAGCCATGGTGTCTTCACTAATACATACATACTTGAACAATATGTCTCTAATAACTTAAGTGGATTTGGGCTCTAGAATTCTAGGGGAAATTTTGGCAGTGTTACCCGAAGAAAATAAGGGACAAGGCTTTGGTGTAAGTGTGGAATAAGTTGCTATGGTTTCATGAATAAGTCAATGCCTCACATAAACCATGGGGCTTACATTACTTCTTCTAGTCGATCCTCAATACAATCAAATTGAAGAACAAAGAATCATTTGATTGGCAGATGAATAGCCATGACTTTCACAAGAAAGGGGCCCCATCATGATTGAATCTACATATCACTCCAAACTGTTTGATATGGATAATCTCATGCTCCACCCATTCATCCTCTAGAACAATATCTAGGATAACCACCTTTTCCACATAGAATGTTGAATAACGAGGTGAATAAGAGGCTAAAGGAACCCCACCCAATTCAAAACCAAAACCCTTCACATTAGACTTGATGAAGGTCTCTTTAAAAGAGACATGAGGGCCACCCAAATTGGGTTTGGAATCCTTGGTAAGGGGAAAAGGTAGAGTCAACTCCTCGAGAGAAAGTGCAATACCTTCAATGTCCATGAAAACTATATAAGCCCATGGATCAACGATTATAGTTTCATCCTTTGAGGGTTGGATAGTCATCACTACAAGCAAAGGTAGTTTGGTGGTAGGCAAAGGGGGAAAATAAGGCCCAAGTGCTTCCATGGTTGGTTGAGAAGGAAGGACATCCGTGGTAGGAGGGATGCAAGATCCAAATGCATCCATGAGAGGTGAAACCCTACGATAGTTCCCTTAGATTCAAAGAGGAGAAGATATAGGTATAGGGTGTGGTGATTCCTGCCCATGGAAAAAGCCCTCAATACCGAGCCTCTAGTAAAAAATATTTTAATATTGAAATATTGGCAAAGATTGACACATTTTTTCTTGACATATTTTTTGTAATGACCTAAAATAAAACAAATAGACTATTTTAACAAAACTTGACCATAAACCCGATCTCTTGCATTTTATACCCCTTTCTATTTTAAAACTAGACCCATACTTGTCAATAATATTAATCTAGGATTACAAAGTCTTTCACTTGTCAGAGTATATTAACAAAATAAACTGTAATAACCATGACTAATTTGAATTTCCAATAATAATTACAAAATGTCTTAACAACCAAAATTCTTATATTTTCCTTGCATAATTATTAGCCAAAACACATCCATTTCCTCTTCCCAAATCATAGAATTGACCTTAAATAGGCCATTCATCTTCCTAGAAAGTACTTTGAAGGATCAAATATATGATATTTGAAATCATTTGTAGTTACAATGGGGATATCCACAAAGGGCTTGGAAGGCTCCACCTTGTTTAGTGTTCTCTCCGAGTTCTTCAACCAAGATAGAGACTGTTGATTCTCATTAGTCCACTTGAGGCCCTTTTATTTTGGGCATGAAGCCATTAGGTGCCCATGCTGAAAGTGGATCCTACACTCAATTGCAATATGCTTATAATTTAAAAACTAGATCAAGCTATTGTTTCCATACCACAAGACGATTTGATTTGGAACCCCTTGGCTTATATCCATGAAAATATAGAGGTGATCAAAATTAGTGGAAGCTTTAGCCATGGTGGCTTACTACTACATACATACTTGAATAATTGTTAGCCAAAACACATCCAATTCCTCTTCCCAAATCATAGAATTGACCTTAAATAGGCCATTCGTCTTCCTAGAAACCACTCCTTTGCACTAGATACTTAATTAGGATCATTGCATCTGCATTTTTCTCAACAACAATTGCTTCAATTCACTTTATGTTTTCCTTGTAAAATAAAGGCTTGAATCTCTTTCAGTAGAATCATAATTACTCAAACCATTGCATCAACCAAACCACCATATTCCTCTTCATTGGATTTGTTGAGAAAATCGTGACAACAACTTATTTTCTATCTCAAGGCTCCCTTTTTGTGACATCCTTCTTGTTTTGAGACTATGTTGTAATATTTTCCTAGCCAATGAAAGAAAAGAGTTTACAAGTTTAGATTAAAAAACAAACAAAAGCTACATTATCAGGAACCTACATACGCCCATACAACATGTAGTGATGCAAAATGTGTTGTCTCTAGATTTTGTCCAGGTAAATACATATTTTTTCCCTTTTTCTCATAGTGGGAGTTTGACTTCGATATTTGCTCTAGTATAGACCCTTTATCCGATTTATTTTTAGGAAATTGAATGAGGTAGGCCTATTTGATATCGAGCCCATCAAGTTAAGGACAACCTAGAGAAATAAGAGGGTGGGGGAGAAAAGAATTGCAATGAGGTTGGATGGGTTCCTTTTTTCATAAGATATGATTAATGACTATATAAGGGTTAGGTAGTGGTTTAAATTTGGGGCAGAGTAAAATCACTTTCGTATTTTTCTAGAAATGCCTTCTTTAGGGAGAAAACCCCTAATCCCATTCAAGATTAATTATTTCTAGTTGTTGGAAGAAAAATTTGCATGATTGGTTAAGGATAAGTGGGTGCCTTTTGATGGGTCATGAAGTGTGCCACCTACTATTTAATTTGAGAAAAAAATTAATATAATTAAACACAATGCTCTTCATTGGGCACAAGAGAAAAAAATTAGAGAAGGACATTGTTGCTATTGAGTTAGAGTTGAATGGATTCTATTTTCAAGAAATGGTTGGATATCTTAATGAGTACAAATTGAGGGTTAATCGTTTAGAGAAAAGGAAAAAAAAATATATTGACAAATAAGGAAGTAGCATGGATGTTAAAAAGTAGAACACTATAGTTAGAGTTAGAATATGAAAATACGATTTTTTTCCATGAGTATGCACTTCATTGGAAAAATGTTAATTCAATATGGAAAATTGATAGGAATGATGGATTAGTGGCATCTAGTTCTGAGGATATTTTTTTTGTTTGTTAATTTGTGCGGGACCTGTTGGCTACGTGATTAACCTGTGGCTTGATAAAACGCGACTCAGGGGCATCTAATCCGTCAAAATCACCCGGGGATCACACCCGGCCTGAGCCACACCAACCCTTAACATGGTTGGATTTTTTGTCCCCGCAGGTTTCGAACCGGTGACTTTAACAACACAGAGTGGCTTAACAACACACTCTATCACCGACTCTTCTACACCTCGGGGACTAGTTTTGAGGATATTGCAATAGTTGGTAATTGATAATTTTAATGATATTTAAAAGGTTAAAGGTAGGGTTTCAATAGTTGAAGTGGTTAGAATGACTACCTTTTTCTTATTTTTGTAAATGAGGTAGACAACGAGAGATTATTGGAGGAGGTTTATAAAGAGGAAATGGAATTTGTAATCCACATTTTTCAAAAGGACAAAATTCAAGGGCTTCCTGGGTGGCCCATGGAATTATTCCTAGGTTTTTCTGAGGTTATTGAAGAGGATGTTTTAATATTTGTTTATGAATCTAGGAGGACTAGGAATATGCTTTCTTCTTTCAATGCTACTTTATAGCCTTGAATCCAAAATCAATTGGTCTCTCTTCATTTGATGAATTGAGGTCTATTTTTTGTATAACTACATATACAAGATTGTCAAAAACATTATAGCCATGAGAATTATAGTCATGAGGTTTGTTCAACTTTTTTAGAAGGATTTACACAAATTTGATATATAACTCCAATTTGAATTATGGTGTCCAATTTTCAATGTTTATTTGGAAAAATAACAAAGCTAATGTTTGGAATCTTGTTTGATATGGGTGGATGACAACTTGATTTTAATATCTCCCTGGAAATAAAAATAAAAAATAGTAGCCATGGCCAAATATGCTAATCCAAAATAAGTCATGAATCCTACATATCTTAATACCTTGAGTTTTACAACTCTACCACATGCTTTTGAGTACGGGGAATTGTTTCAATAATACAAAGAGTAAATTGGGACATACTTATTCCAACCCAACTAAGTAGGATGTATAGAATTCCATCACAAACAAGAATGTTTGAAGGTCCCAACTACATAATGTGGTGTTTGATCCCAAGCTAATTTTGACTTGTGGCCATATTTTCCTTAACTTATTAGATGATAATGGATTTAATTGGTGTACTAAAAATTATTGTCATTGTTGTGCGACAGGATCTAGAGGAGGCCATGGAAAGAGGACATGGACAATGTAGAACTACTAAATCACAGAGAGGAAAGTGCGTGGAAGAGGATATGATGATGAAATATGCAGATACAATAAAGGTAAGAAGACAAAGCAACCTCAACCAAAGGAGGAAGGTCTTTCTGAATTCACAAATGCTACAATATAGAGGAGATAAAGTCATTTTTTACATGTTGCCTTTGAGGTCAAACTTATTGGTTGAAAATGCACAAGGATAGTGATTAGATGTGATCCTATGATCAAGGGAAAAGTTTGAAAATTAGGATGGCCATGTGGGATAGGGATGTTGGATACTTATTGAAATTTTGGCTCGATGTATATACCTAGGGTCGTAAAATTATTTTTTTTTCAACTCGAAAACATGATATCAATATGTCAAATATATGACTAAGGTGAGAATTTATGTTGGAAATCATATTCGTTGAAATGATATAATTTGTGTACTAAACATTATTGAGTATGTTGTGTATTATAGGAGCTAGATGAGGCCATGGCAACAACTCGTGTCATATCAAATGAGGACACAACAAATGACGTGGGACACTAGGTACTCTAATTTTGACTTAACTTAGGAAAAAATGATCTGATGGCATTTTTTGATACGTCCATATTTTTTCACAATATTGTTAAAATTTATAGTGTATTATCCAATATTGTAAGAAATGAATGCATGTTGTTGATTGTTTTAGATGGAGATTGGAGCAAATGTAGAGCCTGAGCACTCAACTAGCAAAAGAAAAAGGTATGTACGTGGACACATACCTAAAACTGTTAAATCACATAGACGACAGTGGGTGGAAGAGGATATGACAATGGATCCTGCAGACATGACAAAAGATTGCACTTAACAAAAGGTTGGTCTGGACTATAGTACATGGGATGAATAATTTGAGAAAATTGTTGTTTGTGGATGTTTTGTATGTCGTGGAAAGAAACAATTCAAACGAGAGATTGTGCAAAGACATTACATAGATGATGAGCTTCCAATGGGTAGTATGCCTCCTAAAATTGATTCAAATAAAATAGGAATTGTGGTAAGGAATTCTCCATTTTGATATAAATAATATGTATACTTATTTTAAACATTGTTTTATATTATTTAAATAATTAATTTTTTTCTTAAGGAATACTTGTAGGATAAAGTTATTGGTTAAAAGTTTCATGGAGCATTGACTTCTAGCCTAGAGGGCGATGAATATTTATTAGTTGATACATCTAACAAAAATATGTTCACATATACCAACTCCGAAGATGAGGATTTTATGAAAACAAGTAACAGAACAAGAACCACTTTAAAGATTCATAATTTCCTTAAAGACAAGGGGAAGGTGGACTACATACCTTATGAGAATGACTGCGATGGAGATGATGACTTACCCCTGAGTTTGAGATCAATTTACAAAGAGACATTTAATCGTCGACTATATTGTGCTTGGTCCAGTGATCAACAACTACCTAGAGTTTATGAGGTGTTTCAATTTTTGGGATACATATACATGATACGACCCTCCAATATTCATCTAGCAAATCTAGGCCTCTCTATTGTCCAAAATGTCCATGTGGAATCTAAACATAGAAACAATTCACAACAAACCACTAGGAGATTAATTCCATATTATGGTCCGTCATATTACAATGGTGAATGGAGAAGGCTAGCAAAATATAAGCCTAGCATGTCAGCATATGGTCTAAATTTGAATATTTATACACATCATCTCCAATTGGAAAGTGGAAAAGAAATGAATAAAGGTCATCTTATGTATATATATGGATGTGCATAAACACAGAAAAATATTGCAAGTTTTATAAATAGTAGTAAGGGAAGGGACCTTGATGTATGACCGAATTGTCAATTTGTTGAAGTTATAAATGTTAAAGATGGATTTATGGAAAGAGAGGTTGATAGATTGATAATGGTTGAGGCTATTATGGACCTTACCATTGGGGATGAGTTATTGATTAATTACCCCTTCTTAAAACACACTCTTGCGCAAAAGAAAAGGGAAGAACAAGGTCTCCCTAAGGATGTTCATAAGGTCAGAAAACCAAAGAATAATCAATGAGTGTGTATTGACATTTTATGAACTATGTTGTTAAAATTGTGTTTTATTTTAAATTATTGTATAAAAGAAGTAGTCTATAAAATAATGTTCTGTTATTTAATTGATGTATATATGTTCATACATTCTATATTCTTATTGGTTAAGACATATTTAATTATATTTCTTTGAGATTGATACAATTATGATTTATCCAATTGTTGCCAAACATTAAATAATGCTTGTGTTTGTTGATAGGTAGAAGATATTGATGATACACCTACTAATACCCAAGATCAAACTGGGTTATTAATATTTGGACGGGATGATCCAAACCATCCTTTAAACTATACCAGGGCAAAAAGAGAAACATTGAAGAGAATACTACCAGTTGATAAATGTGAAGAGATGATGAGATTAGCATACATTGATGACATGCCACATATCTTTAATGATGATGGTGATAGTGAAAATGTTGTGCATGAAGAAGTATTGAATGAAATGATTACAAATTTATTTAGGCATGGAAACAATGATGACGATAATGAACATATGGTTGACAGTAAAAATGATAGCAGGGGTAATTACCACCAACATAATCTTGATGATAACAACTTGAAATACTCAATCAAGCAAGTTGTGAAGACACCCGTGTTCAGATCGGGTGCAAGTAGAACCGCAAAACTTTCATTCACATTGATATTATTAGAAATCAAGTCGCTATTTGGTTGGTTAGACAAAGGATTCACTAGGCTATTGAAGTGAGTTGAAATGTATTTCTTACTTTGCATTGTCAATTGGTGTACGTAATTCGTAAACATTCATCAAATTCAATTATATTTATTTAATGGGATGTTATAAACCATATATTGTATATAAACAATCCTAGTATAGATTGGAATATCAAACATGTTCAGCATAAGTCAAACATTCAATTGATTTAATCTCTAGAAATCTTACAGGGCACTAAAAACTAAAATATTCCCCGAAGAGAATGTGTTGTCATCAACTTGCAGAGAAGCATGTCAGTTGTTGGTTGAGTTTGGGATTGAATACGAGCAAATTCATTCATGTAAAAATGATTTCATTTTATACAGAGATGGATATCAAAAGAAGGTAGAATGTCCTGTATTCAAAGAGAAGAGATATCGTACATATGTACAAGGTCCTACAGTTCCAAAGAAGGTTTTACGTCACATGCCAATTATACCTAGAATTCAATGAATGTTTTGTTGCAAGTCACTTGCACAATTGATGGACTGGAATGCAAAGAACATGAGTAAATATGGATTCATGTGAATTCTGTCCAACTCCATAACAATGAAACACATAGAGGAAAAATGGCCAAGTAAATTCAAAGATGAACCACATAGTATTAGGTTTGGTCTTGCAATTGATGGAGTGTGCCCATTCTCTTTCCTGAGCTCAAATTATAGTGTTTGTCCAGTTAGATTGATAGTATACAATATTTCCCAATGGATGAGTGTTAGAAAGGAGCACCTTATGTTAACTCTCATTGTTCCAGGAAAACATCAAGTTAAAAACATGGATGTTTATATTTCGCCTTTTATTGATGCGATGCAAATGCTATGGAAAGTCACAAGAATGTATGACATATCACGTCCTCCATCAAATAGGTCCTTCATGTTGTATGATGTGCTACGTTGGACTATTCATGATTTCCCAGGACTTGGTGTCTGTTCTGGTAAGATAAAATATTTACGTATTCACACTCATAATTTATTTTCATCCCAACTTTCATACTCACTTTTATACTATTATTTTGATGCTATTAACATTACTTATTGAATTGCAGGGCTTCAAACAAAGGGGATATTTGCATGTCTAAGATGTGCAAATCAATTTCAAGGGCGATATTCTAAATATCTACATAAATGTATTTACACAAACAACAAGGTTTTTCTAGCACCAGATCGTAAGTTTAGAAATCGTACGAAGAATCAATTTGATGGAAAAGTTGAAAATAGAGGCCCTCCCATGATTATGGATCCAGGTGATTGGCTTAAGAGGTATGAAGATGCTGAATTGAAATCTTGGGAGGATTTTTTTGACCGGGGTGATTCAATTGAAGAACCATAACAAGTTGTAGTTAATATGCCAGAAGGAATGAAAAGGAAATCCATATTTTATGAGCTCCCTTATTGGAAGGATCTATTAATATCTCACCTATTAGATCCTATGCACATCTTGAAAAATGTCCCAGATTCTATATTTTGACATACATCAGGAAAAGTGAAGGACGCCTTGTCTTCGAGGAGAGATCTTACTCTTTCGCATACCAAAATTGATAGAAGACATTTGTGGCCAAATAGGGAAAATGAAACATGTGAAAAAACTCCATGGATTTTGAAAAAAAGAGAGCTAGACCAACTAAAAAATGTCATCCCTTCAATAAGGACACCTACTAGCTACGGGTCATCATTGGATAAATATTTTACAGTTGATGGACATATCATAGGATTTAAAACACACGATTTTCATAATTTTATGAAGGTATTATATATCATCATTTAAGTTTTACTGGTAAAATTTATTAAGTACTAAATATATTTTGATATTCTATTGTGTGAGAAAAATTACTAATGACCTTTGATAAATGTGTTTGATAACATATCATGCCATTGGATATTAGGGGGGATTCATGTCTTACCGTTGACTTAAGGAATGCCATAAGTCGATTGTCAGCATTTACAAGGTTTGTGGTATGAAATGTTCATGTGTGAGAGACATAGAGATATTATATTACATTTTAATTTTTCACTAAAGGTTCATACTAATTTACTATTCTTATATTAGGTGGGTGACCTCCGAGGAGATACATGAATGTGAAGTACCAAAATGGAAGAAGGAAATTGCATAAATTGTATTTGTATTTTAGAAGGAGCTCCCTACAATTTTCATGGACCTACAAGTCCATTTACTTATACACCTAGTCGATGACATTGAATTGGCTGGTGTTGTATCAATGAGGTGGGTTTTTTTCTTTGAGATGTATATGAAATCTCTAAAAAGATATGTCTGGAAAAAGGCACATCCAAAGGGTTGTATGGTTGAAGGGTTTGTATTGAATGAAGCATTTTTTTTCCTATGTGAATTGGTTGGTAAGGATTTTGAAGATGGGCCATGCTTCTAGGATGAAGAACGAGCATCAAATATTATTGATGGAGAAAAACCACAATCTAGTGGTGTTCAAGTAGAAATTAGTAAGTAAATTCTTGATCATCGTGGTTGTTTTCCTTGCAATCATTAATTTGCTCTGTAACTTATTTGTCAAATTAACAACATAACATTTGGAGTTTAAAATAAACATGTTGACATGTAATAGGTGTAGATGAAAGTGCTATACTCAACAAGTTCATTCTGTACCACATGGAATTTATGAATAGATGGATTGATTTGTATGATAAAAAGAGAGAAGAAGTGTTAGAATCAAGGAGATAGTTTAAGAGATCCAACCCAAGGAATACTTCAGTTCCCAGTGATCTGCTTGGGAAACGAGGCAAAGATTGCACACTAGAATGGGTTACTAAACAAATTCAAAATCAAATAGAAGATGTAGGTATAGATTCAAACATAACATAAGATGAAATCAACATGTGTAGAGGATGTGAAAGAAAGGTACAGTTGGAATTTTACAAAATGTTGTTTCCTTACAGTTTTTACACTATTAACTCTTTTAATATTCATCATTATATTTGTTTTCACTAAAATAAATGGTCTTTCACAGGTGAGGAAATATCCTGCAATGTGGACATATGGACAACATTATCGTGTAGAAAGTGTAGATGTAAAGAGACAATCCTTTGATTGTGGCATCATGGTTGATTTCAAGCAATCCATTCGAGCAAGATCAAAATATAAGAATATTATTGAAGGGAATATACAATATGTTGGGAAAATCCAAGAAATTATTGAGTTGGATTACCTCTCTTTTAAATGTTGTATTTTTAAGTGTAGATGGTATGAAACATTTGAGAGGACACAAAGACATGATACCCATTGTGGATTGTTTTCTATAGATTCCTCGAGTTTCCTACTGGAGGATAAGGAGCCTTATGTTCTACCAATTCATTGTGAGCATGCATTTCTTTAACTCAAATAAGAAGCGGTAGTGAGCATTAATCTATTAATTCATAGTTTATTGTGATAATATATATGTGTTTATTAATCAATCAAATTGTTATAAGATATGTCTAATATATGTATGTCGTTCATGTGCATGTATTTTTCTATGAAGATATTTTGGACTCAAAATGAATATTTGTCATACATTATGATCCAAGATTAATGCATGTATTTGACGATGCATTAGTGGATATTGAGCAAAACAATGATGGCCAACAAAATGAGAGATAGGCATTAGAGAACATAGAAGAAATTAATATCCACGATGATGTTGAATATGGTTATGTTTAGGCACAAGAAGACAACAATCCATAGTAAGATGATGTTATGGAAGACAACAATATGGATGGTATAGAAAATGATGATCCAAATACATTTGGTAACAATATAGATGGTCTACAGTCAAATTTCAAAGATGATGAAGATGATGCAAGTCAAGATGAGGAGTATGATAATATTAAATACTTGAAAGAACATATGAACATTGACAATGATACACTATATGACATTGTTGCACACAATAATGTTAATGACCAAGACTTTCTAAATTTTCAGAATTATTTGTAATCCATGTTTTTAAAATGTTGATTCTTATGGCCCAAAACTTTGAAATGATTAAATATTATTTGTGTTGATACAAATTACCTATTGCAATATCCTTAAAGTGTTCAATATTTTCTATGAATTGTTGGCAAAACAAATTAGGATTACTTGGATAAGAGTTAGCATGGTTAGTGGTCATTTATTGGCAGTTGTTAAAAAATATAATTACATATATTGTATATGTAAAACAATGTAAATCCATACCATTAAGATAAAAGTATCCAAAGTTTGTTCATTAATTTACATTTTAAAACAAATTGAAATATTTCACTAAGCCTAAGCCTAAGACCTTAGCCTTTATACCATCTAACTCCTAACCCCTTGAAACATGGATGATATCGAAGATTATGTGGGGACATCATACATATTTGAGTATTGAAACCCTCCCATACCATCAAGGCATGTGCCTATTATAACCATGCCAAATTTTGACGCATACAAGCACAATTTGGAGAAATTTCAACGTTGACCTCATTCACTTCTAACCAGGTAGGGTCGATGGATGTCATTAATCCCTTCACCCGATAAATCCCTAACCCATTAACCATTAAACCACTTTCATGTTGGACCTTATAAAATTCTTTTGGGATGTATCAACTTAATAGAATCATGGTTTAATCATCTCAAAGAATGCCAGAAGAAAAAGAAAAATACATGGAAATTGGCATCTTCATCAGGTTTCATTGTAAAGATGGGTATGTCGGGTTTGATATTTGTTGGAATGGATGGAGAAATTGGATCATGATGAATATGATGATGATGAATATGGAAATGAAAACCATGATGATGGTGATGATTAAGATAATGATGTCCCTGAGTCTTAAAACCCTCCCATACCGTCAATGCATGCACCTAGTCTAAACATGTAAAATTTAAACGCATACCGTCACATTTTGAAGAAACTTCAACATTGGCCCCATTCACTTCTCACTTTGTGGGGTTGGTGGATGAAATTGGTGATGGGCATGTTGGAAGTTCCAAGACATTTCAAGAGAGTTCCGACAAAGATTCTATAGATGGGAATGACAAATGATGACAATGAGATCGACGTGCATGATGAACATTGATGAAAATGTGAACGATCTCGAAGATTATGTGGGGACATCAGACATACTTGAGTCTTGAAACCCTTCCATACTGTCAAGGCATGTTTCTAGCCTAAGCATGTCAAATTTCGATGCATACAAGCACAAATTGAAGAAATTTCAACGTTGGTCCCATTCACTGCTCACTAGGTGGGGTCGGTGCATGACATTTGTGATGGGTGTATTTGAAGTTCCATGACATTTCAAGAGAGTTCCAAAAAATATTCTACATATGGCAATGACGAATGATTAAAATGAGATGTCCATTATGAACATTGATGAAAACATGGAGGATCTCAAAGATTATGTGGGGACATCAGAAATCCTTGAGTCTTAAAACCCTCCCATACCGTCAAGGCATGTGTCTAGTCTAACCATGTCAAATTTCGATGCATACAAGCATATATTGAAGAAATTTCAACATTGGCCCCATTCACTACTCACTATGAGGGGTCGATGGAAGACATTTGTTATGGGTGTATTAGAAGTTCCATGACATTTCAAGAGAGTTCTAACAAAGATTCTACATATGGAAGTGATAGATGATGATAATGATACGTCCATGATGAACATTGATGCAAACGTACTGGATGATATCAAAGATTATGTGGGGACATAAAAAATCCTTGAGTCTTGAAACCCTCCCATACTGTCAAGTCATGTGTCTAGTCTAACCACATCTAATTTTGACACATACAGACACAATTTGAAGAAATTTCAACGTTGGCCCCATTCACTGCTCACTATGTGGGGTTGGTGGATGACAATTGTGATGGGTGTATTGGAAGTTCCATGACATTTCAAGAGAGTTCTGACAAAGATTCTACAAATGGAAATGATGAATGATGCCAATGATATGTCCATGATGAACACTGATGCAAACGTGGACGATCTCAAAGATTATGTGGGGACAACAGACATCCTTGAGTCTTGAAACACTCCCATAATGTCAAGGCATGTGTCTAGTCTAACTACATCAAATTTCGATGCATACATGAACCATTTGAAGAAATTTCTACGTTGGCCCCATTCACTGCTCACTATGCGGGGTTGGTGGATGACATTTGTGATGGGTGTATTAGAAGTTCCATGACATTTCAAGAGAGTTTCAACTAATATTCTATAGATGGGAATGATGAATGATGACAATGAGACGTGCATGATGAACATTGATGCAAACGTGGACGATATAAAAAATTATGTGGTGATATCAAACATCCTTGAGTCTTGAAACCCTCCCATACCATCAAGGAATGTGTCTAGTCTAAGCATGTCAAATTTTGACACATACATGCACAGTTTGAAAAAAATTCAATGTTAGCCCCATTTACTGCTCACTGTGCGGGGTTGGTGCAGGATGAAATTTGTGATGGGTGTATTGGAACTGCCATGACATTTCAAGAGAGTTCCAAAAAATATTCTATAGATGGTAATGAAGAATGATGACTATGAGACATCCATTATATTGAACGTTGATGCAAACATGGACAATCTCAAAGATTATATGGGGAAATTAGACATCCTTAAGTCTTGAAGCCCTCCCATACCGTCAAGGCAACTGTCTAGTCTAACCATGTCAAATTTCGATGCAAACAAACACATATTGAAAAAATTTCAATGTTGGCCCCATTCACTACTCACTGTGCGGGGTCGGTGGAAGACATTTGTCATGGGTGTATTGGAAGTTCCATGAAATTTCAAGAGAGTTTCAACAATGATTCTATAGAATGGAACGACGAATGATGAAAATGAGACGTCATGATGAACGTTGATGCAAACGTGGATGATATCAAATATTATGTGGGGACTTCAGACATCCTTGAGTCTTGAAACCCTCCCATACTATCAAGGCACGTGTCTAGTCTAACCATGCCAAATTTTGACACTTACAAGCACAATTTGAAGAAATTCCAACATTGTCCCCATTCACTGCCCACTGTGTGGGGTTGGTGCAGGATGACATTTATGATGGGTGTATTGGAAGTGCCATGCCATTTCAAGAGAGTTCCGATAAAGATTATATAGATGGAAATGACAAATGATGACAATGAGACATCCATTATATTGAACGTTGATGCAAACATGGATGATCTCAAAGATTATGTGGGGACATCAGACATCCTTAAGTCTTGAAACCCTCCCATACCATCAAGGCAACTGCCTAGTCCAACCATGCCAAATTTCAACACATACAGGAACAAATTGAAAAAATTTCAACGTTGGCCCCATTCATTGCTCATTGTGCGGGTTCAATGGAAGACATATGTGATGGGTGTATTGGAAGTTCCATGACATTTCAAGAGAGTTTCGAGAACGATTCTACAGAATGGAATGATGAATGATGAAAATGAGACGTGCATGATGAACATTGATGCAAATGTGGACGATCTCAAAGACTATGTGGGGACATTAGACATGCATCCTTGAGTATTGAAACCCTCCTATATCGTCAATGCATGTGTCTATTCTAACCATGTCAAATTTCCACACATACATGCACATATTGAAGAATTTTCAACGTTGACCCCATTCACTACTCACTATGCGGAGTCAATGCATGACATTTGTGATGGGTGAATTCGAAGTTCCATGACATTTCAAGAGAGATCCAACAAAGATTCTACAGATGACAATGACGAATGATGAAATGAGACGTCCATTATGAATTTTGATGCAAGCATGGATGATCTCAAAGATTCTGTGGGGACATTAGAGATCCTTGAGTCTTGAAACCCTCCCATACCATCAAGGCATGTGTCTAGTCTAACCTTGTAAAATTTCTATGCATACATGCACATATTGAAGAAATTTCAATGTTGGCCCCATTCACTACTCACTGTGCAGGGTCGATGGAAGACATTTGTGATGGGTGTATTGGAAGTTCCATGACATTTCAAGAGAGTTTCACCAAATATTCTACATATAGCAATGACAGATGATGACAATGAGACGTGGACGATCTCAATGATTATGTGTGGGGTCGATGGATGTCATTAAGCCCTTGACCATATATAATCCCTAAGAAATTATCCATTAAACTACCTAACCCCTAAGCTCCAAATCCCCTTAATCAATTAAACTGTAACCCCTAATCCCTTAACCCTTAATCCCTAGACCCCAAATCCCTAAATCGCCTAATCCCCAAAGCCCCTATCCACTTAACCCCCAACAACTCAACAAATTAACTATTTAGGCACATTATGAGTTAAATTGGAAGCCAAACTAGAAGCTAAAAAGGAATCTAAGCTAGAAGCTAAACTGGAAGCTAAATTGGAATCTAAACTTGGTGCTAAATAGGGCACTAACTAGGGCGCTAACTTGAGCGCTAAATTGGGCACTAAATTAGGCACTATTAGCACCTAATTTAACACCAACTTGGTTTGTTCAGCGCAAATATCGCCCAAAATAGTGCCATCCTAATAAACATTACCGACTTTAGAAAAAAAGAGGAGAAAAATACATTAAAACAACCAGTGGAAGCAAAAAAGGGAGCTAATCACAGGGATTTGTTGTAGTGATCACTGTGCTTTATTTGTTAAGCACCAGTGTGCACAGTCGACTTAGGAGCACATATGCACATGGTTGACTTAGGAGCACCGATGTGCTTTGTTATTGGGGGAACACCAATGCACTTTTTTATTGTGGGAGCACTGATGTGCTTTGTTATTGGGGAAGCATTGTGCGCTTTTTTATTAAGGAGCACAACGATGCATTTTTGTATTTTATATTAATAACGGTTATGAATGCACTTTATTTGTTAAGCACTGAGGCATTATGTTTTGTAAGAGCACTGATGCGGTTGGTTTCCTTAGGAGCACACTTGTTCCAGTGTGTTCTTTATATGCGCACCAATGTTATTTGTTATTACTTGTTCCGCAGGTTCTTTATATAAGCACTAATGTTATTTGTTGGGGATACCGATGCATATTGTTTTATAAATAAAAATTATATTTTAGTACTTTGTATTAATAACGGTTATCGATGTGCTTTATTTTCTAAGCACCGATGATGGCTGACTTAGGAGCACCGATGCACATGGTCAACTTAGGCGCATCAGTGTTAAAACCTCTTGCTACCAACTTTAAGTCATCTGACTGCACCAATGCGTCTAAGTTGACTTAGGATGATCGAAGGCCGGATATCCTAGGTCAACTTAGGCGCATCGATGTTAAATCTTGCGCAAAAACCTCTACCCACCCGCCTCCATTATAAATAAAGAGGGGATAATTTTTTGGGGGAGGTTATGTAAAAACCTCCACAAACCTCTACAAAAAGGTGTTCTCCTTGTAGTGATTGTTTCGATATTTCAATAACTTGGAGAATCAATAATTAAAAATAAGGCATTCTTAAATAAAACATATTTACGTATATTTTAATGACTTATGTAAATTTAGAATGCCATCACACCTGGCTTCGAAAAGTGGTTGTGGAGGTGTGTATCGAAGGAGGCAATTTTAGAAATTGAGGATACAAGGGTTGTCGTTATACACCCTCTTAGATATGCATAAACACTAGATAGAGGAAGATACAAAATCAAAATGATAAATTTGTAAATAGATACCAAGGTGCTAGTCGTTAAAGTTTTGAAGGAAAAGATGAGTGACCATTGATTCATAATTGATAATTTCATAATAGAAAATGCATATTACCAATACTTTTGTGAGGCAAACCATCAAAAATATAGTTTGTAAGATAAACTGTAAAAAATATAAAACTTGAGCACAAGCCCAACATAAGTGGCCCTCGAACTGGTTAAATGAAGCACAAGCAGAAACTAAACTAGATTGATGCAGGAGCATCTGAAACAAATGATCTCTTTTGACTCAAAAGGTCAAAAACCTTTACTAAGGGAGTTGGTTCCCTAATTTTTCATTTTTTAATGTAATAAATCTCTTGAATACCTCTAGAAAGCATCGAGAAGTTTAGTGGTTAGGAAGTTTGGTTTGTTTTCCAATTATAGACAATGAGAGAAATTGTAGGGATTAGGAGTGATCAATTTGTTAGAATAGTTGAGGCTCGATAGAGATTAATTTTATGAGTGTTGTAATGGGAGGGCCCGTGAGGGGGTAGCTGGGATTGAGTAGCAGAGGGGAATGAAGGATTATCCTAGTTGGGCCAACTGAGCTCTGAGATTTGTAACTGAGCCTGCAGATGAATAAAATGATTGGTATTTTAAACATTGAATTTTGTGTGACCATATTATTCATTAACCTGTGATTATCAATTGTATTTGTACGAAATCAAAGAATACTGAAGACCTCCCTTACATATTTTGCAAGCTTAGGATTGCAGGAATCCCTTCGATCAACTACAGATAGAGATCGTAAAAGATCTAGGAAGAAACCTAGTAAGATCGGGTTCCCATGAAGCTCTCGTAGAAGAACAAGTTGGACCG
This sequence comes from Picea sitchensis, assembly GCA_010110895.2. Taxonomy (NCBI): domain Eukaryota; kingdom Viridiplantae; phylum Streptophyta; class Pinopsida; order Pinales; family Pinaceae; genus Picea; species Picea sitchensis. The sequence continues at coordinate 57,810 of SNQJ01S0005760.1, forward strand.
TTGATTCTAGAGGAGGAGAAATGTCAGCATTCAGATCTATCAAAGATCCATCGGAGTGAAGAAAATAAACTCCAGCCATTCAATTTGATCGATGGTCGGGAATCATTGCAGAGTGCTTAGGTGAAATTAACCAGCATGTTGTTTGAAGTTCCGCAATCAACCAACACCGTTGATCTCGTCGGGGTGGATGATCAACGACCATGATTAGAAGAGAGTCAGGTGAGCACTTTTTAGATTGCGGAGATTGAGATCTCTGATAAAGACCGAGGACATTAGGGTTCCACAATTTCCGTGAACCGTTGATCTGTGAACGATCGGTGGATGAACCTGCAAGGAACCCACCTGTTAATGATGTGTAAACTCGTACTGTGATCGAGGTTCTGTGGGTGATTTGCGAGTTCGGATTTGAATTCTGTCAGTATTTTAGAAGGATCTGGCAGGTTTAACTTTAGCCTTGCATCAATTTGGTATCAAAGAAAACTAATTTCTCTTGATAAGTGAACCATGCCACCAAGGAGGCAAGGTGGAGTTCCTCTTGGTAGAGGTCGAGGTAGAGTAGCAGGAAATGAATTTGTATTAGAGGAATTGAGGAGACTACAAATTAGAATGGAAGCCATGGAGACGAACCAGAGAAGAAATCATGAAGCTAGTTATATCAGTGATGAAGCCGAAGTTCAATATTTTGAAGAATAAGCAGAAGAGACACAAGATGAAAGAATATTCAGAATGTTGGCAAAGGCTGGTAGCATACCAAAAGTAGAAGTCCATGTGTATGATGGAAGTTTGAATGTGGATGATCTAATGGACTGGATCAACACCATGGATAAAAATTTTGACTTTGAAGAGGTTGAAGACAGGAAGAAGGTGAAGTATGCAGCTACCATACTGAAGGGACATGCAACCATCTGGTGGGATGAATTGCAAATACACAAACAAAGGAAATACAAATCAAAGATTAATCAATGGGATAAAATGATGAGCGAAATAAAAAGTAAATTTATGCCCAAATACTACCAGTTGATCCTATTTAAGTAATTACATAACCTAAGATAGAAATGCATGACAATTAAGGAGTATACAGAGGAATTCTATAGGTTGAATATCAGGGTTGGACACATAGAAGAAGATATGGAGAAGGTGGTCAGATATATTAATGGTCTCAGATACGATATCCAAGATGAGATAGGGTTGTTGAGGATGCATATCAAGAAACTTTGAAAGCTGAGGAGAAGATTGTAAGGAAGAAAAGTCAAAGGAATAGAGGAATAGGTACAACTAATGGCAGAGGATCTGATAGTGGAGGAAGAATCTATATTACTAAAGGTGAAGGAGAAATCTCAGGTAGCCAATCACCAAGAAGAAGTGATTCCAGGGGCATAATATTTGGCTTAAGAGGAAGAGGCAGAGGAAGAGAAATAATATGTTATACATGTGGAGAATTAGAACATATGTCTTGGTACTGTCCTAAGAATAAAGAAACAAACCAAAGGAATTTAAATGTAGCAGAAGCAAGGGACGAACCAACAAATTTAGCAGTTGAACCAAAAGCTCCTTAGACATGAGAGTCATTGATGTTGAAAAGGGTCTTGGTTAAGGAATAAAAGGAAGTGAATAACCCAGCTCATAGGAAAAGCTTGTTCAGGACTATATGCAATTCAAGAGACAAGTGTTAAAAAGTGGTCATAGATAGTGGGAGTAGATATAATTTGGTTTCCACAGAGATGGTAGATAAGTTGGGATTGAAGATGGAACATCCCACTCCCTACAGAGTGTCCTGGTTGCAGAAAGGACATTAGCTCTTGGTGAATGAGCAATGTAAGGTGGAAATAGAAATTGGTAACTATAAAGATGTTGTGTTATGTGATATAATGCCAATGGATGTATGCCATGTTTTGTTGGGAAGACCTTGGCAATATGATATGAAATCCATTCATGATGGTAGAAGGAATACTTACTCCTTAGAGAAATATGGGAAGAAACATATGTTGTTGCCTTTGAAAGATGAGACAACTAAAGGTGAATCAGGACCTAGTATTCTATTGATGAGTGGAAAAGAACTGCTGCAAGGAGTTAAGCAAGATAAGTAGTTAAATTTTTCTCTAATTGGTAAGCCAAAGGTAATACTTACTCCTACAAATTTAAATGATCTGCCTGAAGAAGTTCAAGGTATGATTGATGAGTTTGTTGATATTATAGTAGATGGAATTCCTAATGAATTACCACATGTGAGATGTATCATTCATCATATTGATATGATACCTGGATCAAGTTTTACTAACAAAACAACTTATAGATTGACCCCTCAAGAAAATGAGTAAATTAAGACGCAAGTGCAAGAATTGTTGGATAAAGGAATGGTGAAGGAAAGCTTGAGTCCATGTGCAGTACCAATAGTGCTTAGCCCAAAGAAGGATGGAGGATGGCACATGTGTACTGATTCCAAGGCTATCAAAAAGATTACTATTAGGTATAGGTTTCCCTTACCCCGAACTGATGATTTGATGGATTGTTTATCTGGTTCAAGGTACTTTTCAAAAATAGATTTAAAAAGTGGTATCATCAGATAAGGATTAGAGAGGGGGATGAATGGAAGACTGTGTTTAAAACAAGCAATGATTTGTATAAGTGGTTGGTGATGCCTTTTGGGCTCTCAAATGCACTAGGTACATTCATGAGATTAATAAATGAAGTATTGAAAGAATACATTGGGGAATCTGTTATTTTTTACCTTGATGACATTCTGATTTACAGTCAGACTAAAGAGGAGCATTTGAAACATCTTAATATTGTTTTGAGTAAACTCGAGAAGGAAAAGTTGTTGATAAATTTGAAGAAGTGTAGTTTCATGAAGAAGGAGCTGATATATTTGGGATTTGTAGTCTCTAGAGAAGGCTTGAAGATGGATCCAGAAAAGGTACATGAAATTATTGATTAGCCAACTCCAAGAAGTGTATATGAGGTAAGAAGCTTTCATGGTCTTGCAAGTTTTTACAAGAAATTTATTAGAAGTTTCAGTGAGATTTGGGCACCCATAATTGAGACTGTCAAAGAGAGTAGACAACTATTTAAGTGGACTGAAGCAACTGATAGGAGTTTTAAATTATTGAAGAAAAAGATCACTGAAAAACATGTTTTGGCTTTACCAAGTTTTGATAAAACTTTCCAAATTGAAACTGAAGCTAGTGGGACAACAGTAGGGGTTGTATTGAGTTAGGAGAAGAGACTAATTACATACTTTAGTGAAAATTTGAATGAGGCAAAACATAAATATTCTTCATATGATAAAGAGTTTTATGCAATTTTCTAAGCACTTAATAAGTGGAGGCATTATTTAATGCCTAAAGAATTCATTTTATATACAGATAATCATGCATTGCAGTTTATAAGTAGTCAACACAAGCTGAACGAAAAACATGCTAAATGGGTGGAATCTATGCAAGGTTTCACTTTTGTGATCAAACATATAAGTGGAAAATCTAATAAAGTTGTTGATGCTTTGAGCAGAGTAAATTTAATTTTACAAGAAGTTAGAGTCAACACTTTAGGATTTGATGAATTGGTAGCAATTTATAAAGAGGATGCCTATTTTCAGGAAGTTTATGCAACTTGTGAAAACCCTATTGCCCACAATAGAGATCAATGGTTAGACTAAATGCTGCAAGAAGGTCTGTTGTTCAAAAATAGTAAGATATGCATACCTAAGTGTTCCATGAGGGAAAATTTGATAAAGGAAAAGCATAGTGGAGGTCTGTAAGGAAACTTTGGTCAGGACAAGACATATGCTCATGTAAGTAATTTTTATTAATGTCCAGGAATGTAGAATGATGTAAATAAATTTGTGGAGAAGTGCATGATCTGTCAGCATGTAAAGGGGATGATTCAAAACACATGATTGTATCAACCTTTACCTATCCCAAATAGACCTTGGGATTCTATAAACATGAACTTTGTTTTGGGTTTTCCAAAAAACTCAGAATGGAAATGGTTCTATCTATGTTGTGGTAGATAGATTTTCAAAAATGGCTCATTTTATTGCTTGTAAAAAGACTAATGATGAAACTAACATTGTAATTTTTTTTTTCTCTGAAGTAGTAAGGTTTCATGGACTACCTATAAGCATTGTCTCTGATAGAGATACCAAGTTTGTAGGTCATTTCTGGAGGAAATTAGGGAGGAAGTTGGGTACAGAACTTAACTTCAGTTCAACATATCACCCTCATACTGATGGAAAAACAGAGGTAGTAAACAAAAGTTTAGGGAATATATTGAGAAGCTTGTTGTATGAGAACCCAAAGCAATGGGATCAATTGCCTGCCCAAGCATAATTTGCTTATAATGATTCTCCAAATAGAAATACATGTATGAGTCCATTTCAGATAGTTTATGGAATGCATCCAAGGGGAGTATATGAATTGAGAAATCCGGGAAAGCAAGAAATGAGGAGTGTTGGTGGTGAAGATTTTGCAGTCAACAAACATGAAATGGAGGAGAATGTCAAGCAAGAACTACAAGAGAGCAGTGGAAAATATAAGCAAAGAGTTGATATGAAAAGAAGGCAAGTGGATTTTTAGGTTGGTGACTTGGTCATGGTATATTTGAGAAAGGAAAGGTTTCCTGTAGGGACATATAACAAGTTGAAGCCAAATAAAATTGGGCCTTGCAGAATACTAAGGATATTTTATGCAAATGCATATGAGGTGTAACTTTCAGATGACATTGGAATATCTCCAATATTCAATGTGGCAGAATTTTATCCCTTCAAGGAATCATACAATGAAACATAATATGACCCTATAAGTGAGGAAAATCAAATCGAATGGGAAGAACAATTACCTAAGAAGACACAATGAGAAATTGAGAAAATTTTGGACAAAAGGATGACAAAGAAAACGAGAGGCAAATAATACTTTTAGTATTTGGTAAAATGGAAAGGTTAGCCAGCAAAGGATTCTACTTGAATGACAACAACAAAGGTACAAAAATATCATATTGATCCTGAAGACATGATCAACAGTTTTTCCTTCCCCCGGAGTTTGATGTAGGAGCATCTGAACCGAATGATCTCTTTTGACTCAAAAGGTCAAAAACTTTACTAAGGGAGTTGGTTCCCTAATTGTTCATTTTGCTATGGAATAAATCTCTTGAATACCTCTAGAAGGTATCGAGAAGTTTAGTGGTTAAGAAGTTTGGTTTATTTTCCAATTATAGACAATTAGAGAAATTGTATGGATTAGGAGTGATCAATTTGTTAGAATATTTGAGGCTCAATAGAGCTTAATTTGATGAGTGTTGTAATGGGAGGGCCTGCGAGGGGGTAGCTGGGATTGAGCAGTAGAGGGGAATGAAGGATTAGCCTAGTTGGGCCAACTGAGCTCTGAGATTTGTAACTGAGACTGTAGATGAATACAATGATTGGTATTTTAAACATTAAATTTTGTTTGAACATATTAGTGATTAACTTGTGATTATCAATTGTTTTTGTACGAAATCAAAGAATACCAAAGACCTCCCTTAGATAATTTGCAGGCTTAGGATTGCAGGAATCCCTTCGATCAACTACATATAGAGATCGTAAAATATCCAGGAAGAACCATGGTTAGATCGAGTTCCCACGAAGTTGTTGCAGATGAAGAAGTTGGACCGTTGATTCTAGAGGAGGAGAAATGTCAGCGGTCAGATCTGTAATGTTCCTGACTTGGCTAGTCTAGGAAACGTTGCTAATGTGTGTGTAGGATCAAAGGTTTACAACATATAAATGATCATACAAATAAGAAATGCGACAAAGGACTGCAAGTTTGTATTATGATATCTCTGTGGATTAC
>SNQJ01S0005760.1:63641-75225 GCA_010110895.2 Picea sitchensis
GGAGTGCGAAGGTGAAATTAACCGACGTGTTGTTTGAAGTTCCACAATCAATGAACATCGTTGATGTCATCGGTGTGGATGATCAATGACCACGATTAGAAGAGTCGGGCGAGCACTTTTTATATTGCGGAGATTGAGCTCTTCGTTAAAGAGTGAGCACATTGGGGTTCCGCAATCGCTGTGAACCGTTGATCTGTGAATGATCGGTGGATGAACCTGCAAGGAACCCATGCATTAGTGCTGCATAAACTCGTACTGTGATCGATGTTCTATTGGTGATTTACGAGTCCAGATTTAAATTCTGTTGGTATTTCAGAAGGATCTGGCAGGTTTAACTTTGGCCTTGCATCACAGATGCAAATGCAAGATCACTACCAGAAGTAGTGATTGTTTCATATTTAACAATCTCTCCTTGAGTTTCAAAAACCCCTAAAGTAACAGTTGCCCACAAAAATTCATCTTTTTGAAGGGGGAAAAAAGCAATGGAAAGCCACGTGAATTGAAATCAAGAACAACTCCACAAGCAAAGGAAAACTAAAGAGTGAGGGTGTGACTTAAAATTAGGAAACACTAACAAAAAACTCAACAAAAATTTCATTACACACAAACACACACAACAAATATTATGCAATGGCTCCAAATGGGGCTTCTTTGTTTTGCTAAACATGACAACCTTTGGGTATTTGGAAGAGGAAAAGTCAAGCACATTGATGGGCCAAATTTTGAGAATTCTTGTGGAATACCCAACATACAAACCCCAAACACCCTCAGGCTTTATTATGGCCAACAACACTTGCCAAGAATGGCTAAAGGACCTAGCCTACATCCATTGAGTGATTAATCCCTCGGGTATTGGGGAAAATTTTCGGGGCTAAATTTCGCTCATGGGCTAATTTCCATGATTTTTCCCCAAAAAATATTCTCCATTCTAAAAATGATTCACGCAAATTCTATAGGATAAAATTAGTTCACCTAAAAATAGCCAAAATTTTATACAAACTATATAAAATCCTTATAAATTTGAATATTTTTACAAAAATATCGCCAAACATTGTATAGTTGACATATTAAAGACTAGTAAGATTCGCCAAGGTTTCTACATTTTAAAATAAATTTCCATCCTTAAAACATCCCTGTTGGGTACCACAATGATAGAGGAGACCACGTTGCCCAATGCCTCAAACACCAGAGGAGTTTCCAGGGACATGATTGGAAGCATCATGGTTTTGGATACACGAAATGATTTAGTGAATTTGTATGTGCTAAAGTATATAACATAGGATATTGTCAAGCCCACCAATAATGCCGACACTCCATTGTAAAGGCTATTGATCCTGTCTTCCTTCAACACCCTACCCATCACCTCAACACCTCCCAACCCTTTATAGAGGTGAGATACCCCTCTTATCTGTGTCCAGTGGACGTAGGCATATGTATGTGAACGTCCCCACTATACCTCCTACGCAGGCCTTGATCATTTCTCTCTCCATCATTGACAACCTAAGATGTCATCATCGTACACTAACATCATAGCATGAACTGACAAGGGTTTGATATTTGTAACTAAAAAATTGGTCAGATATCAATATAATTGACAAGCATATAGGATGAAGGGTTTCAACATAACACTAATAAGAATGGATGATAGGCAATCCTCCTATGATTGTCTAATGAAATGGATGGAAGGGCACCGCAAACTTCCCATCAAAAGACATAAACTCCACATCCATTATAAGTAAATCTAAACACATACTTTATCAAGTTTTATTGTTAATGCTAGTTTGAATAATTTTAAATTTAGAAGTTTCAATTGATTGCATTCAAAGATGAAAAAGACACTTGGAAAAAATGTATGAATGTTAGAATACAAATGACAATGTATGCATTTAATTAACAAAATGCCTTGGTGAAAAAGAGTATGCATGACGAGGGTGAAGCTTGATGTTAGGTTTCAAACTACGAGTTCATATTTACTTTGTGAAATCCATGACCTTGACGTGTTCACAATTTGCCCAATTCCTCTCCAAATCGATAAATTATGATCCCTTAATTCAAAGTCTAATTGCCTTGATTTTGTGCTCCAAAGACTCCTTTGTCAGCCTCAACACTTCGACAAGCCCAAATACATAATCTCTCTCCTCCAGGTTATAATTATTTTTCAAATGGCAATGATGAAGCTCTCGAAGAATCGATATATTCATTAGAAACTAAATTATGGATCCACGAAAAGTTTGGCCCTCTTTGTCCTATGTTCATGTCATTTCTAATAACAATATCTCTGCATGGAAATAGACCAGTGCTATGGCACCAAATATAAACGATGGACTATTCTTTGAGGGTTGCCTAATGAGATCAATGGTTAGGGCACAAAAACCGTCCTATCAAAACACATAGATTCCACAATATAATGCCTTATGGTATAATAATAATTGTCCACATTATATGGTATACTAATAATTGTCCAAATATTAAAAAATGTTGAAGAAGTTTGAAAGTTTTAAGAGAGATCACACATATTTATTTTTGTTTGTTTGGTATTTATTGTCATTTTGAGAAAGAATGATACTTATGTAAAACAATTTTTTTTAGATTTCAAGGCTAGGTTAACATTTAAAAATTGGTTCATGGAGAAAATAAACAACCTGTCATAAAGTACAATTTAAACTTATAATAAAATAACCTTTCCTATTAACCACTCAAACTACACTCATTTAACATTTTAAATAAAAAATTCTACAACATAATAAACATTAATAAAATCAAAATGAAATGTACCCTCCAAAAAAAACTTAAGCAACTCATAACATTCTTTCCCATCAACAAAGTTTATATAATTCTTTATAAACCAACATATTTGGTAAGTTTTGTAATAGTTATTTACTTGCATGTCACAACGTTCTTTCCCATTAAAAAAGTTCATATAATATTTTATAAACCACTATGTTTGATAAGTTTTGTAATAGTTATTTTTACAATTATATGGTGTATTTAACCAGTCATATAAATATTTAAATATTTATTACTTAACATCATATTAACACTTTTATACTTGATAAATCGTATCAATATTTTTATATTTAAAAATTATGTATATTAGTATGTAATGTCTTTTTCTAGTGATGACTGGAGGAGGAGCAAATTAATAGCCTATACTGATTTTTATAGGTTATAGTCGGGAGAAAAAAGGAATAAATGAAGAAAAAAGGAATAAATGAAGTATTTAGTGTCATTTACCAGAAAAGCTTAAGTTGAAAGTGACATTAAGTAATAAAGTGGGAAAAGATGATTAAGTGACTTAAAAGAATAACTAAAGATAAGACTTAGAAAAAGTCACTTAATTAATTTAAAGTGAACATTGAATTACATGAGAAAAAAGAGAAAAATGTGTTTTAAGTGACTTAAGTGATTATTAAGTCAAAACTTAATGAAAAGTCACTTAATTAATAAAGTGAACGAGAAATTAGATGAAGAGGGGAGTATAAAGGAGAAAAGTTGATTTAATTCACCATTATTGCAGATTATGATTTGAGAATTGATTTGAGAGGATAAAACATACAAGTTCAGGTGAATCAGTGGAGGACTCTGGATTCCAGGAGGAAGACACTAGTTGATTGGATTCAATGTTGAGAGACACACCCTAGCCAATTGGGAAAGTCATACAGGTATTCCATTACTTCATCACAGTTTCAACAACAATTTCAGTGTGGATTCCAGAGGAGGGAATCATTCACAAAGCATGTCGCTTCACCTAAAGAGGCCTAGAAAATCTTAGCCCTTCAAACCTAGTTGAGATCAAGGCAAGGTGCTTCCATTGAACCATCTAGAGAAAGTTTCTGAGCATCCTAGCCACCAGGGCATCATATTAAGGCCATGAGGGTTTGCAGTGGGTTTACTGAGAACATAGATAGTACAGTTTATCAGATCTACTCATCCAAAGAGACATTGAGCCAAATTCCTCCCGACCCATTGGAGGAGAAGGTAGGGCGCCTCTATTGAGATAGTTTACAACATATTATGATGGTGGAATAATCCAGGGTGACTTATCCAGCCATTTCCGATAGTTGCGACTTTACTTTGTGGGTGAAAAGAAGGGAAATAAGGTCACCAGCCTCGGGGACTTAGCAGATCAATAGATCCTTCTAACCCAGTTGAACTTGGAGCATGGCGCATACGGTGAGACAATTTCCATCAGTTTTCGATGGTGGAATCCAATAGATCCACCTTGCATGCGACAGTTCCTCATGCATGCAACTATTTTCCAACTGCATGTCATCCGACCAACTTGCATGTCATCTTTTAGGCCTTGCATGACACCTATCTATCATCACATGTAGTTTGTGGTACTTTTCTAGTTTATATCTTTGTATTTCCAACATAGATCCATTCATTTGCTAATCTATCTGAAACTGTTTGATTACTATTTACATGCATCCAGTTATGAGTGAATTTTTGTACATGCATGCGATTGTTTGTAATTGACTACTTAATCAAAATATCTAAACAAGCCATTCTTCTCAAACAAGCAAACATGCAAGCTTCACATGAAGCTCAGAACTATTGAAACTCAATCAGAAACCATTAACCACATCCATAATCCCAAAGAGTATCAGTTTTGGTAGCAGATAATCACCAGTTGAGTTTAATATCTAGATCTACAGATCTAGGGATATTACAGTGGTATCCGAGTTGGTTTTCTTGCCAGCCTAAGGGTATTCAGTGAGAAGAAATTTCAGATGGAAAATCAGTGGGATCAAGATTTGGCAAATCAATGGGCACAAGATGAGAAGTTTACAAATTGTTCGAGTGAGTATATGGCGCTTGGTGAGGCATTTTACACAACCATGACATTCAAATAATTTTGCACCATCAAACATCCTGAGTGGTATGAGTCCCAATTAGTAATGAATGAGGATTCCTTTAAAAGCATAGGGCATAAATTGAAGGAGCATGAAGGACATATTGACCTTTTGGATGAGCATGCACCTATTTATGATAGGGATGTGTGCAATGATGATGATAGGGAAACAATCTTTTATACACCATTAGAGATTTCCTATGAGGGTAATGACATTAGCATCTGTGATGGTCAGAATAATAGCCCATGTGATATATTTTCCCAATCAGTGTCAACATATTATCATTGTTATGATGCTTATGACTATTTGGGTATGAGTTACCTAAGTATGATGAGGATGTGCATGAGAAGGAGTTGACAGTGGATGAGATACCTTGTGAGGATGACCTCATTTCTCATGAGGTGTTTTTAAGTGATGTTGGGTTGAGTGGTAAAACAGATGTTGGCGTGTAATCTGATGATGATTCCATAGTTGACCTTGGTAGCAGGAGTCATGAGGTAGCACTTCAACACGATGTGGATGTTTGTTCATGTGAGTCACACCATTTGAAAAGGAAACTGAAGGTTCGTGAGGACATGATTGTGGTAACCATGAGACACCTTGATGACACACATCCATTGGTGGTTGATTTTTTTTGGAGGGCCACTATGGCGCGGGACAACTTGGGATGAGATATTTCCCTTGCAGATTTCATTACACTCAAAGAGGCCATGGTAGTGACTAGATCTAACTACCTACACCTTCTCGCAGATATGGATTATATTCTTGCAGTGGGTGGCATGTGCCCATGTGCATTGGAAGGGAAAGAGCATGAGGTAGAAAAACTTACCTGTGAGTTGGTGAACACACAAGACTCCTTGGAGAGCACACATATGGTCCTTCAAAATTTTGATTTATAGGTAGAGAAACTTTGGGAGGAGTTGAGTTAGGATCTCTTTCATCCATTTCAGTAGACAACTAGTCATATACATCAACCTTCTCTCAGGAGGTTGTCAGTGACATTGTCGAATTGATGGAGGAGCCTCATGTGATGGGTGAGAATGAGGGGAATTCAAACTTACAACCGATTGTAAGGAGATATGACATGAATATTTTTTAGGATGGACATGTGTTGCAGGAGCCACCACCTTTGGTGAGCTCCTCGATCACTCATGATGAGACAATTGAGCATACACTCATGGATTGTGGAGACACACACATTTTAGGTTAGGACACATCCATTTGGGATAAATGGTTATTTGACACCCATGACGAGGACACATTTATATAGAATCCAGGGTCAATTGATACTCATGGATTGGTTGATACAATGGTAAATCTAAGATACAATATGGTACAAAAGAACATAGAAGTATGCAGTAGTATACAGGGGCATATAGGGATGAACAATAGTCTGCAGTGGCATGCAAAGATGCACAATGGCGCACATGGGGACGCATTGGAGTGCAAGGCAGAGGCATACTTGATGGAGCATGTAGTTTCTAGTGGAGATCGTTCCGCTCCATTTCCATAGTGTGTGTATTTTTGAGATCATATCATCAACAACCATAGTACCTATGATGATGGAGAGAGTAGGGTTGACCATCAGTGTGAGGAGACACCATTGGATATGTATGATGGCATGGGAGTAGTGTGGAGTCCGAGTGACTACTCAGATAGTCCACCGATGTGCATCGATGAGTTCTTGGTAAAACCCTTGGGATTGACCAATGTATGTGACACTTTCCAGTCGAGCATATAGTCATGGAGGTTTATGCTACCATTCCTTGATGCTCTCCTTAGGTACACCAATACATGGGAGGATTATGTGAGGCAGTTGGGTGAGTCCTGAGCCATTATAGATATGAAAAAGATTCTCCATTTGGGGCATGTGGATAGTGAACAGGTTGACAGAGGAAAATTCAAGGATGACATGGTCTACTATAGAGATGGCCCATATTTAGTCTCTGAGTCCACACTTAGGGAGATGGTCACGAGGGTGAGGTATGATACATCTTGGTAGGGCATTCCGATAATTTGTATGAGTTTGAGGCACCATAGGAGATAGGGATATTTTTCAGTGGGGTGTCTAAACTCTAGGCTTTGCCTGCATACATTGTCAGGAGTGAGGATGAAAGGTTTCTTTGTGTGGGTTGGCAGCATCGGGATAGATTAGTAGGAACATGGTTGATTCCTAGTATCTGGTTTTTATCAGTTGGTGGCATAGAAGGTTCAGTATATTGGATCAACTGGATTCCGACAGTTATCAATATGGAACAACAACAGTCAGTGGGAATTGGAGGTGGTGGACTTCCAAATTAGCTATGGGATCCGAGGATTCATTTGGTCAATAGTTTACTTCACTTCTTGATGGACCGAGTTGCACCAGATGGACCGGGTTGCACCAACGAGCAATCTACTTCATTATTGGATTTTCATGAGAGGGCTTGCTGGGATTCGTTCTATATGGCAAGACAAGTTCTCTCTTTTGGTACCCAGGATCCAGTAAGGCAATGTATTTGTAAACTTTGGTTCCATAGGGACACCTTTACAAATTTTATTTCCTAATAGCAGGCCCAGTTTTTACATTTATTTTAGCATGGGGTTCCAGGAGTGGGCAAACCAATATGTGTACATTGGGAAGAAAATCATGGCCAAAGTGGTGCAATGTTAGCATGATGATCCCTCTTAGAGATTAGCGTGGGATCTTGGGATAACAGGGATGGGAATTTCATTAACTGATAAAAGTGAGTGGATCCTTGCAGGGGAAAATCATTCAGATTTTCCATTGAGCTTCAGTTTTGAGGAGACAGTTTCACTTTTTAGTGATTGGTTGAGGTCTTGTAGCTCCTCACTTTGGCGACAATGTGTCAGCCGGAGGAGGCCATGTTTGGCTTGGAGTGGTCATGGAGGTTAGGATCATTTTCTATGGAGGCCGAGTGTTACTTTCAAGAGTTCTCTCATGAGATGCATGAGAGTGGCTCCCTAGTAGAGAGACTCGTTGAGGAGTTGACCGAGTTTTTGTAGTACCATGTTTCTCTACCCATTAGTAACATTCAAGAGGAGAGTTTTTATGTCAGTACCTCGCCGGACAATGATTTGAGAGGTGGATTTTTCACATCTTCCAGGTTGATTTGGGACCTTGATATCATTTTCAGTTTCATCTTGGCTTAGTTGATGGAGAATCAGGTTGTGATGGCATTGATCGAGGACACAAAATCTTGGGAAGGGAGGACTGTAATGTCCCTTTCCCAGTGATGACTCCAGGAGGAGCGACTCAATGGACTATATTGATTCTCATAGGCTATAGTCAGGAGAAAAAGGGAATAAAAGAACTATTTAGTGTCATTTACCAAAAAAGCCTAAGTTGAAAGTGACATTAAGTAATAAAGTGGAAACAAGATGATTGAGTGACTTAAAAGAATAATTAAAGATAAGACCTAGGAAAAGTCTCTTAATTAATTAAAGTGAACATGGAATAAGAGAAACATTGGTTTTAAATGACTTAAGTGATTATTAAGTCAAAACTTAAGGAAACGTAACTTAATTAATAAAGTGAACAATAAATTAGATGAGGAGGGGAGTATAAAGGAGAAAAGTCGATCTAATTCACCATTATTGCAGATTATGATTTGAGAATTGATCTGAGAGGAGAAAACACACATGTTCAGGTGAATCAATGGAGGATTGTGGATTCCAGGAGGAAGACACCAGTTGATTGGATTCAGTGTTGAGAGACACACCCTAGCCAATTGGGAAAGTCATACATGTTTTCCATTGCTTCATCACAATTTCAACAACAGTTTTAGTGTCGATTCCAGAGGAGGGAATCAGTCACAGAGCAGGTCGCTTCACCTGAAGAGGCCTAACGAATCTTAGCCCTTAAAACCTAGTTGAGATCAGGGCAAGACACTTCCATTGAACCATCCAGAGAACGTTTCTGAGCATCCTAGCCACCAGGGCGTCATATTCAGGAATTGAGGGTTTGCAGTGGGTATACCGACAACATAGATAATACACTTTATTATATCTACTCATCCAAGGAGACATTGAGCTAGATTCCTCCCTACCCATTGGAGGAGGAGGTACAACACCTCTACTGAGATAGTTTACAACAGATTCCGATGGTGGAATCATCCAAGGTGACTTATCCAACCATTTTCGACATTTGCAACGTAACTTTGTGGGTGAAAAGAAGGGAAAGAAGGTCTTCAGCCTTGGGGACTTAGCAGATCAATATATGCTTCCGACCTAGTTGAGATTGGAGCAGGGCACATCCAGTGAGTCAGTTTCCATCATTTTTCGACGGTGGAATCCAACAGATCCATCTTGCATGCGACAATTCCTCATGCATGCAACAGTTTTCCACATGCATGTCATCCAACCAACTTGCATGTCATATTTTAGGCCTTGCATGGCACTGATCTATAATCACATGTAGTTTCTGGTACTTTTCTAGTTTATATATTTGTATTTTCAACATAGATCCATTCATTGTCTGATCTATCTGAAACTATTTGATTACTATTTACATGCATGCAATTATGAGTGAATTTTTGTACATGCATGCGATTGTTTGTAATTGACTACTTAATCAAAATATATAAACAAACCATTCCACTCAAAGAAACAAACATGGAAGTTTCGCATGAAGCTCATAACTATTGAAACTCAATCATAAACCCTTAACCGCATCTATAATCCCAAAGAGTATCAATTTCGATAGCAGATAGTCAACAATTGAGGTTAATATCCAGATCTGCAGATCTAGCGATATTACATAGTAATAAAAGGTTATATATTACATGAACGGTGTGATGACAAGGGGATTGTGTCTCACACGTGGTGATCCTGGCCACCACGTTTCCCAACTATGAGACCACAAAACGTCAGGTGATGGATGGATTTTGTGCAGTGAACAAAGAGATGGCGGGAGGTTATATACCACTGTCTACCTATGTGTACTGATGATGGAAGGGCGTTGAACCAAGGGGTATTGACGGCACAAGGGCGATAGAAGGATGATGCAACAGAGTAATGGTAATCAATGTCTAGTTTTTCACACAATGGGAGCTGGGCATACACCATAATTGAAGGATGATTGTTTTGAATTGATCATCATGACACAAACAAAGAAGGGATGCTATAACTAGTGAAAGGATAACATGGGTATCATTTCTAATTGGGAGTTTCTCTCTGGTCTCATCAAGAGTTCTATTATTTGGGTGGGAAATTCTTGGAGTTTTTCATCCCACTAGAGCTTGTGAGCTTCATTATGTGGGAAAGGCCTCTCGTGGTCGTTTTCCTAAGGGCAATAGTGTTGGCATGTCGAGGTTGAGAGGTTTTCTGTTTGATTGAGGTGGGAAACCTAATTTCGAAGGGGAAATCCCGTCGAGGTAGTGCATAGGTGCGTGAGTTTGGCTGGAGAGGTGTTCTCCAAGAAGCATTCCTAGAACAAGACCATTCAACCACGTCTTCAAGGCTATTGAGGTACTCACAGTTCCTATGAATCTATTTTTCGGCTTAGACATTCTCTATTTTGGGAAGAGGGCCCTGGGCTCTGTATTAAACTATTTATGCTCAAAGGTCTTAGTCTTGGGAGTGGGATATCCAGTGTCAGATCAATGGGCTTGCAATCTTAAGGGTGGTCATTGTGTAGTGGTGGAAACTAATTTGGTGAGCGATTTTATTGTTTATGTTGTTGTTTGGTGTAGAGACATCCTTTTGATATCATTTTTGAGTTGGACTGGAAGCCTGTGGACCCTTCTAACCCCTTTGGTTGTGGGCCTACCCTTTTGGTTTTTTGGTGACTAGGTGCTCAAGTGGCGGGGTGGTAGGGTTGTTGGTGATCTTGATAGTCCCTCGTCCTTGAACGCGTTTCTTGCAATGGATGACAACAAATCCTAGGATATGTTGGAGTCAAGTAAAAAAGGAGCTAAGTGGAGGAGGTCACTAAAAAATCTATTCCAAAGAAGGGCCTCACAAAGAGCCCAAGGCATAGAGTTTGAGAAAGCGAACCAATAGGCTAAGAAAATTTATGACAAGAACATTGCACTCAAAACAAAAAAATGAATGGATAATCTAGTTGGCAGAGCGAAACTCAAAAGAAAGGAAACCCCGATGCAGATAATACAAAAATAATTCCAGGATTGGTTGAAGATACATGGTTTACTATATCTCAGGACACCGAAGTCTTTAGTGTTAGAATATAATGAATGTGCTCATTTTACCATTGACAATATCTCTATTTTCACCCAACCATAGGCCGAAGCCACCCTCCGAGCACCTTAACCTTGACAGAGAATCACTTCGGAAGAAAACCCTAGGCTAGATATCCAAACAAAGGGTAGCACATCTTTCCCCAAGGATAACACACCAACAAGAGCTGATCAGATGTTCCAAACCCTAGCCAAGAGATAGTCCAAGCCAAACGTGATCTGCTAGCTGCAGCAGCTACAATTTCAACTCTCCTCAAACCTGCGCACAATACTGGGCACTGCAGTGCGCACAAGTTGCTGCTCTGCAATTCTGAGACTGCCTGCTAGAATGAGAATTGGCCTCCTGTATTTATACTAATTCTGGCTAACTGCCTGGGCTGACTTCTCATTCTAGGTATCTGTCTGTTCAGTATATATTTATTATTTCTGGCCAACTTCTTCTCTTGGAGGCTAATAGCCTAATATAAATTGTTGTTTTTGAAAGCACCTCCATAATTGCTAGGCCCCAGATTACCTTTTGAAGTGTCGTCA
>SNQJ01S0005760.1:80850-104141 GCA_010110895.2 Picea sitchensis
AACTTGTGTAAAATCCATGGAGTAACAATATTGTAAAATGAAAGTAATCCAAGTAACAAATTCCAACGTCAATCCAACTTTTGAAAGGACATTCACTATGCATGCATTTCACCTCTTTCAAATTCTTTTAGTAAAGGAACAAGTTATAATTAGATAGTATATGATTTCATCTACTTACTCCACCAACTTAAAGACTTAAAGTATTAAAATTATTTGTTAATAACTTTATATTAAGAAATAAATAAATTTATAATATATATATATATATATAAAATTCAAAACTTTATTTTAAAAATCAAATCCTCAAAGTAACGTGACGACATTTTCTTTTAATTTTGATATAAACATCATAAACAAAATTCAACATCTTACACTTCAATAAACGATTGATATTTATATAATCCATATGTTAATTGCAAATTTTACATGAAAAATTATACATTTTTCACTTTTATTTAATGTTAATAAAGCAATAAAGCAATGGCTCTGCTTTATTCCACTCATCCAAGGCAATCAATGGTTTTGCTTTATTCCACATATCACTTTTGAGGAATTTGTTCACTTTACTCCTCCTTGGTCAAGCACTAAGCCACGTGAACCACCTCATTCAAGACGAATGAATCTAAAGTTGAAATTGGTGCACGATGTAAAAGTTTGAAGTAGATATTTGATGTGTAATGGATAACAAATAATATTTAAACATTAGTTTTAATTTGGTGGAGGATGTAAAAGTTTGAAGTAGATATTTGATGTGTAATTGATAGTAAATAATATTAAAAAAAAATTGTTAATTGAATTTAATTTGGGTGGTTGATAAGGATCATTTATATATATTTTAGTTTTTATTTATATAAGAAATATAAAAATTGATTTGTTTTATTTTTTATTTATATTTTTAATATATTTAAATTTTATTTTAAAATGATTTTAATTTTTATATATAAATAAATGAAATATTTTTGTTATAATTAGATTATTTTCCTATTGAAAATTTAAAGACATATAGAAAGAGCTTTGTGGTTATCTTAATTTTTGATCTTGTAGTGCAGTTTCTCGATTAGTGTGCCCGTTTCTTGCAACAATGGTTGGTGGGGATCCAAACCCCCAACCAGAGTTTGATGTGGATGCAACAACCTTCAAGTAATTCCTTCAAGTAATTGGTAGGATCACTGGAAAAGCCCGCCCCTCATCTTGTGGTGACATAGTTTGTGAAAAAATTGCATCTTCCCAAAAATGAAATCCCTCGCTTTGTAGCTCACAATAAAGCTCTTGCATACACCTCCAAAGGACTAGTAGGTCAATTTACCGAATTATGTCCCTCACCCAAGTAAGTGGAACTCTGGATTGTGCGGAACTGACAACCACTCATCAGAGGACGTCTAAATCATTTTTCTATGGTAAGGGTTTCTACACTTTCTTTTTTGAATTCAAAGAAGACATGGATCTTATATTTCAAAGCAGATCATATTTTTATGGATCAAGGGGTCTGTATCTGAATCGACGGACCCCAAATTTTGATCCAAAATGTAATATCCCTACAACAATCCATGTATGGCTTCACCTTCCTCATCTCCCTCTCCATTGTTGGGGAGATGATGCCCTAGAAAGTATTGGGAACTCATTGGAAAGTATATTGACAAGTATGAACCAAAGGCTCAAATGTTTGTCTGTGCCCAAATCCATGTAGAAGTAGATCTAGAAAAAGGGTTGCCTGAAGCAATCAAGCTAAAACTGGATGATTGCACCCATATCCAAAAGGTAGACTATGAGAAACTCCCATTTAAGTGCAAGACATGCCACAAATATGGACACTTCACTCACAATTGTGCCAAGAATAAGTCAGAGCAGGAATCATAGAAGCAAAACCAGCAGATGAATGACAACAAGTGCGAAAGAAAGCCACTATAGGAAGAAACAATCAGTCAGGTCCAACACCCCATGCTTCAAACTTAACTCATAACCCCCTCACAATGGCAAAACCCATAGACACCAGAAGTAATACAAGGAACCCTAGCAAGAGAAATCAAGAAGAAACGCACCCCAACTCCAACAAATTTGCAAGTCTGGGTGAAACTTATCTAGGAAGAGAAGATGAAGAAGCTCCTGCACAAATCCCTGGCTCATCCAACACCATCCCCTTAGATGTAGAACCTCAAGTCAGAGAAGATGAAGAAGTTAACCCGAAAGAGGAAGAAACTCACAAAGAAACCCCCAATGCGGAAACCCATACAATCACAACAGACAAAGTACCCCCTAAGAGGAAACCTTGGCAAGCCCTTGAGGAAGGGGAAATCCAAATAGAGAGAACCAATAAATCTAGCAGAAGGAAAGATAAAGATGCAAGAGAATATGCAATGAACAAAGAAAAGCAGTAGAAGATCCTTTCCTATAATTTACATAAGGAGACTAACCATGAGGCCAAGGTCAAAGCCCTGAGATCTTGTCAGCCTAAAGAATCCTATCCTCCGAGGAGACAAAAATGGAGAGGAAATAAAAGCAATTCAATGGAAAAAAGAAGCTTGTTCCAAGAATGGAGAGAACCTTGTTGATAAGCTCTAGAAGGAGCATCCGAGGAATCACTTGTGTGTAGGATCCATCCCAATTCTGACCTTGAGAATTAAATTTTTTCAAAAATTGGGTTACTTCTTGTGCTTCGCAATAAAGAAACTGGAAGCAAATTTTCTATTATAAATCTATATATGCCAAATAGATACATAGACAAAGTAGAATGTTGGAGATCTGGTTTCCCTTAAAAACTTGGGTCGGAAAGGAGGCAACAAAGGAGTGAAACCACAGGTCCCACTCGTCTCGAGTGGATACGATACTTCATCCCAAAAACAATGAAGATCCTTTCCACATAATAATTGCAGAGGCTTCGACAAAAAGGCTAAGGTCGAAGCCCTAAGAGATCTTGTCAACTCTGAGAATCCCTATCCTCCAGGAGACAAAAATGGAAGAACAAAAAGCGATTCAATCGGGGAAAAAAAAACTTGTTCCAAGGAGGAGCAACAATAAGCTCCGAAGGAGCATCACGAGGAATCACGACTATGTGGGATCCATCCCAATTCAACCTTGAGGTAAATTTTTTTTCAAAAATTGATTTATACTTGTACTTAATAAAAGCTGGATATATTCAAAAATTGGTTACTTACTGTACTTCGCAATAAAGAAACTGGAAGCAAATTTTCTATTATAAATCTATATATGCCAAATAGATACATAGACAAAGTAGAATGTTGGAGATCTCTTTTATCCTTCAAAGACAGTATAGATCTCCCCACATGTATAATAGCATGGGACTTTAACACAATCTTGTAAAACACAGAAAAAAGAGGGGGAAATTGTGTTAGAGATCCAATGTGGGAGATGATGGAAAATCTCATCTTCGACTGGGATATCTACGATGTAAAACCTCTCAAGGGAAAATATACTTGGAGCAACAAACGATTAGGGATTAGTCACATTGTAGCCCTATTGGATCACTTTCTCATCCACAAAAATTACCTTCTCCTTCCCCTCTCAATATCCTCCAATATCATTCCCTCTGCAATCTCTGACCACAAACCCATCTCCCTCTCCCTATCTCCCCCTCAAAACTTTGGACCCATTCCCTTCCGTTTTAATCCATTATGGCTCCATAATCCCTAAACAATCTCAATTATTAAAGAAGCTAGGAGAACTCCCATTCAAGGCTCTCCAAACTTTGTCTGGGAAAGTAAATTGAGAGTAGTCAAATCGACCCTCAAGTCATGGGTGAAGCTATCATACACTCCTCCAAACCAAGAAAGAATGTAGAGAACATTGGAGCTAGAGATTATCAAATGAGAAATGGAAACTCAAGAAGTGATAGAAACCCACCTACATAAAGAGAGAGAAGCACATCAAATTATGCATATGGCCTTTCGAAAAGAAGAATAAGAACGGAGGCTAAAATCCCGTAGTATATGGCTTAAGTCAGGGGACTCCAACACTGCATACTTTCACAAGCAGACATAACAAAGGCGCCACAAAATCTCTATCTAGAAAATACAAACAACCACAGGACAGATCCTAGAAGACTTCGCCTAGATCAAGGAAGCATCAATAGAACACTGTGATAAACTCTACTCATAAGAGCATGAGGAGGAAGATGAAGGTGATCGACAAGCCTTGTTGGAAAATATCCCAATTTATATCACCAAGGAAGAAAACGAGGCCCTTATCAGAGAAACCAGTGAAGAAGAAATTTCAAATTCCATATAGAGTTTGGGCCAAGATAAGGCACTAGGGTCAAATGTTTTTTCTATTCATTTCTTTAAAGTTTTCTTGAAAGTAATCATATACGATTTGAAGATGATAGTAAATTACACCTTGAAAAGGAAGAAAGTTGGAGGGGATACAAATTCCACTTTCTTATCTCTCATCCCAAAGGAGTCCAACCCCTCCAACTTTTCAAGATTCATACTGATTTCTCTCTACAACTCAACATACAAGGTCCTTACAAAAATTATAGCTAGCAGAATAAAACTTCTTCTAGGCAAGATAATCTCACAAAACCAAGGGGAATTTGTGGAAAACAAGCAAAATATAGAAAACATCATATTGGTGCAAGAGGCCATGTATGCGAGTCAAAAAAATAAATATATGGAAATGACCATAAAACTAGATATGGAAAATGCATTTGATAGAGTCAAGCATTCCTTTCTCTTCTCAGTAATGTGGAAATTTGAATTCTCAAAGGACTTTGTAGATTGGATTCATGCTTGTATTGGCTCTCCATGGATAGATCCATTTCTCAATGGAAGACCAACTCTCCAAGCCAGTAGAGGGTTAAGGCAAGGATTCCCTCTTTCTCCCTCCCTTTACATCATTATGGCATAAGCATCAAGAAGAAAATTGGAAGAAGATAGATGCACAAGAAGACTCCCCAATGTTCAACTAGAAAGAGGAATTATAGAAATCAATCATTCACAATTTGTGGATGACACTCTCCTTTTGGGTGCAACATAAACCACAAAATCCAGAAGATTCAAGAAAACTCCGGGCCAATTTATTTCAGCTTTAAGAGGCAAAATTAATCTCTGAAAAGTCAGATCTACAGTTGGAACCTCTTAGGAAATCTTCCAGAAGAAATCTCAAGAATTATGGGCTTTAGGGTAAAAGTGCATTGGTCCTCATTCAAATACTTGGGTATGTTAATCTCCCTAAAACTCCCCTCCTCCCAGGTTTGGAATGAAGTCCTCGAAAAAATGGAAAAGCGAATTCAAAACTAGGGAGCTCGCTGGCTAAATCCTGCAGGTAAAATTGTTTTAATAAAGGTTGTTCTCTCTTCCTTAACCATTTTTTAATGTGCAACTCTTCTAGCGCCAAAAGGAGTACTTGAAAAAGTATCCAAAAGTTTAAGAATATTTCTTTGGGAAGGAGGCAAGACTAACAAAGAAAAATTCCACTTAATAAATTGGAAAATGGTCTTCCATCCTTTCGACAAAGGTGGATTAGCAATTCGAGACCCCTCTTTGATGAACATCACATTGGGAGAAAAACTAGTGTGGAGAATAGTAACAGGCCAATCCAATTGGTGGAAAAAGGTGATAATAGTTAGATATTTTAGAACAACTATACAAAGATGCCTTGATATGCCAATTCCAAATTCAAAAGGCTCCGCCATTTGGAAATTAATCAAAGGGACAACTCCTTTAATACAAGCTAAACTCTCTTGGTTCCTCGGAAATGGAACCTTCATTAATATTTGGATAAATAACATGAAGGGAAAAGAGCCTTTGGGAAGAACTGAAGAACTTCAACCACTTAGGGATTGGAGAATTCTGCAAGGTGTCACCAAACTAGAGCATTTTTCACAATGGAAAGAAAATGGGAAATGGATAGGGTGGAAATCACCCAATCCGCCAATTCGTTTGCAACCTTTGGTTCCCAAATTATTTTATTATTTAGCTGGTTGTGCACCTATAGATGTTAACTCAACCGATGAAATATGTTGGGGCAATCTTGAATTCCTCGTCAAAAGTGGTTATCAACATCTGCTTGCACCCTCCCAGTCCCCTAGCTCCAAATTATGGGCCTTAATCTGGCGTGGAGATTTTCTCCCTAAGGTGAACACTTTTTTCTAGATCATGGTTCAGAATAGGATATTGACGACAAAAAATCTCCAGAAAAGAGGTTTCGTCGGTCCCTCGTGGTGTGTACTTTACAAAGGAGCCTCAAAAACCACCCACCATCTCTTTTTTTATTGTGAGTTCTCTAAGCAAGTTTGGGCGCATTTGTGCAAAGGTTTTGCACATTGATATCTGCCACCAAATAATTGGAATGGAATGTTCCTTCAATGGAAGAACATACATGCTAGCAACTTCAATAAAAAAACCTATTTTCACTCAAATTTGGAAAGCAATTCCCAAATTTATATGTTGGGAAATTTGGTTGGCGAGAAACAAAGCAATTTTTCAAGGAAAAAACCTCCAACCTTCAAGGGTTCACTCATTGACTTGTAGTCTCCTCTTTGATGCGATTTGTGCCAAGGACAAGAATCTAGGAACTAATGACAACATGGATCAGTCATAAAAGGATCGGGTCAACAACATTCTTAGTCCCAGATATTACCAAACCTACTCTCCCCTTTCATCTCTCACAAACAGAGCTCATTGGCACCTAAGATTCACATACCAAGAATTTGCATATCGACAACAACAATAAGAAAAAATCATCTTATTTTTTGATGGAGCATAATAAGGGAATCTTGGGGTGGCGAGGCGAGGTCATATTTGATCCGGAGGACAAAAATAACATAGTTTGTCATGGGGTTTAGGCCATAAAACAAATAATGAAGCATGGATCTTGGTTGTATTTAAAGGCTTGACACTAATACTCGAAGACAAATATCAGAGCAGAGCACCATAGTGGTACGTGATTCAAATATGGTGATAAAAGGACTCAAAGGTATCGGTCATAAGTCCCAACTCAGTCTACAAAGAATATACAAAAGAATGAACACGAGGAAACCTATTTTTGTTGAGTGGAGTATTTTCACATACTACGAAAACAAAATTGGTATCAGAGCATCATAGTGCTACATGACTCAAAACTGGTGATAAAAGGAGTCAGATGTATCAATCATAAGTCCCAACTAAGTCTACAAAGCATATACAAAAGAATGAAACACGAGGAATAATATTTTCAGTACGTAGAGTATTTTTACATACTACGACAACAAAACTGAGAGGTAGATCGATTGGCCAAGGAAGCCAAGTCTATCCACCAAGGGGACTTAAAAGACACTGTGCCATTTTCCTTAGCAATATGGAGGAATGAGATTCCATAATAAGCTTCCACCTTATCAAAGTAGAAGCATAAAAAATCGCAAATGGGGCCAATAAAAACTTTGGGCCAAACAACAAAACTGAGAAGTAGATCGATTAGCCAAGAAAGCCAAGTCTATGCACCAAGGGGACTTAAAAGACACTGTGCCATTTTCCTTAGCAATATGGAAGAACGAGATTCGATAATAATCTTCCACCTTATCAAAGTAGAAGCATAAAAAATTGCAAATGCCATTTTCCTTAGCAATATGGAAGAACGAGATTCGATAATAAGATTCCACCTTATCAAAGTAGAAGCATAAAAAATCGCAAATGGGGCCAATACAAACTTTGGGCCAATTCAATCTTGGGAGGCTATGAACAATAAAAAAATTCATGGTGGGGCGTAATGTGACCCTCCCCACATTCTTATCTCATTCATTCGTCCAAACTGACCCACTACCAGAATTAAGATCACACCACATGTCACCCACAAGAACCTCACATTCCACTTGGCAGATGAGACTACTTGCTCTTATGAAGGAATCTAAATCTCACCTCTTGAAGCACATTCTTGCATGTGGGACTGGCCTTCCATTTGAATCTAGAATGAGGAAAGTGTTCGTGCAAGTCACTTTGAAAGTGCCACCTGAATCAACAATGGCAACCATCATCACAAAAGCTGGTGACGGAAAACACATGAGGCGTGGAGGTTGGTAGATTTATGAAGAATTATAGGATGGGTTGCACATGGACAAAGCTCATTAGAATTACTTCTCATGGTGTTTGCAAAGCAATTCTCTAGTTCCTCCAACATCGGAACAACCCCTACAACGATCAGTCAACAATTCTTAGGAAATTTCAATCTCAAGATGTGGTGCAAAGGCCAGACTGTTAAACAGTGACAACAAATTCCCATGGACTCCTCAAGATATGATACCATTTGTTATACTCTTAAATGCGGAAACACAAATATCATATGACAAACACAGTCATGCAAAAATAATAAGACAACCGATACCTCTGCTTGGTGGACGTAGCTCAACGTTTGGGTGAACCACGTGAAATCTCTGTCTTTTATTTCTGCGTGACTCTGTTTACCTTATGATATTTGTGTTTCCGTATTTAAGAGTATAACAAATGGTATCAGAGCTTGAGGAGGCCACGCATTAGTCAAATTTCGTGAGGAGGCTGCAGGTTGGAAAGACTTCACTGGAATTTTCGCTGATCGTTGGAAGACTGGAAGGGAGTGCTGATTTTGGTATCAACGCTGGGTACCCTGTTGGATGGGAGCGTCGATGTGATGGTTACTTACATGATTTTTCAAGTGCCATGATTTTTCATCAGCGCTTGGGAAGCAGCGTATGGAGAGCGCCAAATTAAGAAAACAACCCCCCCTCTACTTGCATGGCTTTTCTTTGGAATTTAAGGATTCTCGTGGATGCTCAAAAAGTGTCTTTTTTTAATGAATTAAAGTTTAAGGTGGATACGTTTTGTCTTATTATGCATGGTCATGAGGTGAATTAAAGTTAAGGTATGGAGGTTTATTATTATATTTTGGAATTAAATATAATATAGGCTGGAGCAGTTAAAAAGGGGTTTTTAAAGGAGAGGTTAGTAAAAGTTTTTTTTTTTTTATATTAAACTTTGTGGGGTTTATACCATTATTACTCCACATACCTTTTTAAAGAATATTGGTTATTCCAAGCAGTGGTGTTTTTTGGAATGTTTCCTCTAATGAAAAAGATGCAGAGTGCTAAGTTTGAAATTGAGAATTTCAATGGAAAAAACAATTTCGAGATCTGGAAGGTTAAGATGCACGATCTGCTCGTGCAACAAGGCGTGGTGAAGATGCTTTTGGGAAAAGCAAAGCAACCCGTGACCATAACAGATGATGACTGGGATGAGATGGATGCGAGAGCACTAAGTGCCACACGCCTGTGTTTGGCCGATGATGTACTGTTCAACATTGTTACAGAGAAGACAACAACCAGTTTGTGGTCAAAGATGGAAATCCTATACATGACGAAATCCTTGACGAACATCATCTTCTTTGAAAGACAATTGTACAGTTTACGCATGAAGGAAGGTACGAAAATAGATGATCATTTAAATACTTTTAATACTCTTTTAGTCCAGTTGACTAGCATGGGATTGAAATTCGAATCTGAAGATAAGGCGATTACATTATTATGTTCTTTTCCCGTGTCATGAGATCACTTTGTTACATCTATTAGTTTCAGTTCAACATAAAGTATTGAGTTTGATGATATTGTTGGAGCTTTACTGTCTGAGGAAACAAGGAAGAAATCCAATTTAGAAACCTCTACATCTGAGGCAATGGTGATCAAAGGAAGAACTAAAGAAAGAGGACACGGTCAGAGGGATTTCTCTCGGTCAAAGTCAAAGGGAAGAAAGAGCAAGCTTAAGTGTTGGTTTTGTGGAAAATCTGGACACCTAAAGAAGGATTGTTGGAAGCGACAACAAGCCTCCAAAGAAGACCCTCCAAAAGAGACGAAGGAAGCAAATGAAACTGAAAGAGGTTCAACAATAGGTTCATGTATGCCTGATCAAGTTTTATCAATTAGTATTGGTTCACGTCATGATCAACAATGGTTATTAGATTTTGGTGCTTGAAATCACATGTGTCTTCATAAACACTGGTTTATTACTTATCAATCTATAGATGCTGAAATAGTTTACATGGGAAATGATATCTCGTGTAAAGTTGTGGGAATTGGTAGCATTCGAATTAAGATGTTTGATGGAACTGTTAAAATATTAACTGATGTAAGAACCTAATTTCTTTGGGAGTCTTAGATACTGGAGGATATAAGAGTATTGTTCAAGGTGGAGTTATGAAAGTCTACAAAGGAATTCTACTAGTTATGAAAGCGAAAAAGGTTGGTAACCTGTTTCTGTTAGAAGGAAGAATTGAGTCAGATCATGTGATAACGGTATCTAAGAAAGACAATGATTATGTTCGACTGTGGCATCAACGGTTGGGTCATATGAGTGATCAAGGATTAAAGGTATTAATTGATTGCAAGTTACTTCCTAGTCTAAAGTCTTTAAAGTTAGATTTTTGCAAGCACTGTATTTATGGAAAACAAAATAGGCAGAAATTTAAAACCGAAAGACACACTAGTGAAGGAATCCTTGACTATATCCATTCTGATGTTTGGGGGCCATCCCCTACTGTTTTGTATGGAGGATCATCATATTTTGTTACTTTTATAGATGATTTCATCATATTATGTTACTTTTATATTTTGTTATTTTGTTACTTTTGTTACTTTGAAAAGTAAGGCTGATGTATTTACAACTTTCAAGCAGTTTAGAGCTTTAGTGGAAAAGAGCACTGGTAGATCCATTAAATGTTTAAGAACTGATAATGGTGGTGAATTTACGTTAATGTAATTTGAGAACTATTGCAAGGATTTTGGGATTGATATGCATACAACTACTTCATATACTCCTCAGCAAAATGGAGTTGCTGAACACATGAACATGACTCTTCTAGAGAGAGCAAGGAGTATGCTTACTAACACCAATTCACAGTAGGAACTATGGGCAGAAGCAATAACTACAGATTTTTATCTGGTGAATCGATCACCATCAACAACAATAGAGTGCAAGATTCCTGAAGAGGTATGGAAAGGTCACCCTTTTAATTATTCTAATCTTAAAGTTTTTGGTTGTGATGCCTATGCTCTAATTCCGAAACATCAACGTTCTAAATTAGATCCAAAATAAGAAAAAGGGTTATCTTTGTTGGTTATGGTAATGGTATTAAGGGGTACAGGTTGTGGGATACTACTACCCACAAGATCACCATTAACAGAGATGTAATATTTGATGAATCATATCTCATCAAATAAAATGTAGATTTTCAAATGAAACAGGAAGAAGCACCAAAGTATCAACAAATTTAGTTTGAAACTGATGAAGGTGAACATGAACAATTTTCAGAAGATGTTCATGAAGAGTCTGCTACAACAGAGGAAGACATGGTTGATGATGAGAGTCAACAGATTGTGGATGAGCCACAAACTTCCCTAAGGAGGTCTACACGGGTCAGAAATCCTCCAAGAAGGTATGATGATTTTGTTTCATCAGTTTCTTTAAGTACTAATGATGATGAACCTTCGTGCTATCAGGAAGCCGTGAAGGGTTCTAACAATGATAAATGGAAAGAAGCGATGAAGGATGAAATGAAGGCATTAGAGAGGAATGATACATGGGACCTGGTAGAACTTCCAAGAGATAGAAAAACTATAGGTTGCAAGTGGGTCTACAAGCTCAAGAAGGGTGTTGATGATAAGGTGGAAAGGTACAAGGCAAGGCTGGTTGCGAAAGGATATTCTCAGAAAGAAGGTATTGACTTTCATGAGATTTTTCACTTGTTTTAAAGACTGTTTCAATTCGAATTGTGTTAGCATTAGTTCCATTGCTTGATTTGGATTTGGAGCAACTAGATGTTAAGATTGCTTTCTTACATGGAGATTTGGATGAGGAAATTTACATGGAACAACCTGAAGGGTTCATTCAAAAACGTAGCAATAAATTTGTTTGCAGGCTCAAGAAATCATTGTATGGTCTGAGGCAGTCGCCCAGACAATGGTACAAGAAATTTGACTCTTTCATGGTGAGCCAGAATTATACAAGGAGTGAGTATGATCATTGTGTCTACTTTAAGAAATTGAATAATGGCATATTCATTATCTTAGTCTTGTATGTTGATGATATGATTTTAGAAAGAAAAATCATAACTGAGATTAACAGGTTAAAGGCTTAGATGTCTAGGATGTTCGATATGAAAGATCTAGGAGCAACAAGGTAGATTTTGGGCATGGAGATATTTAGAGATAGGAGGAATGGTAAGCTTTGGTTGTCACAACAGAAGTATGTTGAGAAGATACTTTTGAGGTTTGGTATGAATGATGTGAAACCAATTTCATTCCCTTTGGCTTCCCATTTTAAGCTTTCTTCAAGTTTATGTCCTAGTACAAAAGAAGAAAAGGAATATATGTCTCGAATACCATATGCTAATGCAGTAGGAATTTTAATGTATGCGATGGTTAGTACAAGGCCAGACATTTCACATGTAGTTGGGGTTGTCAACAGGTATATGGAAAATCCAGGTAAAGAGCATCGGGCAACAGTGAAATGGGTGCTTCGGTATTTGAGGGGCACAAGTGATTATTGTATCACCTATAACAGTGGTTGTGAATCAGTCCGTGGATATGTTGATTATGATTTGTAGGTGATTTGGACAAGAGAAGTTTGACTTCAGTGTATTTCTTTACTCTTGCAGATGGAGCTATTAGTTGGATGTCAAAGATACATAACATTGTTTCTTTATCCACTACAAAAGCATAATACGTAGCTGCTTCACATGCTTGCAAAGAGGCAGTTTGGTTGAAAGGTTTGTTTGGTGAGTTTGGAAGGATGCATGACAAAGTAAATTTACTTTGTGATATTCAAAGTGCTATTCACTTGGATAAGATCCAACCTACCATAGTAAAACAAAACATATACCTATCAAGTACCATTTTGTAAGACAAGTCATTGATGAACATGGAGTCTCTCTTGATAAAGTGCATACGAAAGAGAACTGCGCAGACATGTTCACAAAACTAGTATTGTTAGAGAAGCTATGATGGTGCTTGGCTTCTCTTGGATTGGGGAAAAGGTGATGAAGAAGGAGCAAGGTATCAGGTTAATTGTTGTCAAGGCGAAGATTGTTAAATGGTGACAACAAATTCCTAGGAATAGGAATTCAGATCCTATAATCCAGCATTGGTTGTAACCAATAAGACTAAGTTAGAATTTAGTTATGAGCGCATTCAATAATCAGTTTCTAATGTACATTGATATAATTTATGTAAGCCCGTAGAGGTAGACATGAGAGGAGTGAGTGAGCTGCTTTAATCTCCATGATCTGAATAATAAGACAACCAATACCTCTGCTTGGTGGATGTAGCCCAACATTTGGGTAAACCACGTGAAATCTTTGTCTTTTATTTCTACGTGACTGTGTTTTCCTTATGATATTTGTGTTTCCGCATTTAAGAGTATAACACAAACATTCTACGACTGTAACACTTGTGAAATTGAAGCACTCAAATCCAAAATTGAACACCAACAACATGAAATTATTGACCCGCGCAAATATCAATCCTAGCTACGGTAAGCAATGCAGGTAAGGGAGAAAACATGTGATAAAGAAATGGCAATCGTGCTTAGGAGATTAAACCGGGATTCAGACCGAATTTTTTGGATGGAAGGGGAAAATCAAGGTCATCGAGAAACAATTCAAGATTGAACCATCTCCTCAGTAGGCTTAAAGGCATCCTGTGAAGTGGAACAACCAAATTTCCAGCCTCTCGAAGCTAACATCTAGGAAGGCACTCCGACTCCCGTGGACACAGAACTCAATCTTAATTAGACAGGTCACATGTTTTTTTTGAATTTTGCTCTGTTTATAGGATAAAATCCTTCTCAGGAAAATAATTTCTCCATATATAAAACGTTTTTGAGAAACTCTACTATTTTGAGGAAGCTCTGAGCTGAAGAAAATGCACTCTCTGGCTGGTTTAACATTGCCACAACCATATATATATATATAATTACTCGTTCTTTTTAAAAATTAATATTTTGTTCGATATTAATAATTTCTTCTTTCTCGTATAATTTTTTTATTACATCCACATTATTAAAAACACTACTCTTCAACATTGATTGATTAGTAGTAAGAATTAATAATTGTCAAGTTTCTAAAGTGAAAGTCATATACAACCTGAGTGAGTCTAATGGTTAAGAACATGTGTTTCCTCCTAAGAGGTTACAATTTCAATTCCAGAGGGGGTAGGGTATGTATACCTCTATAGACTTTAGTAACCAAATCGATTCTAATGATATATCAACTTCATGGGATTGATTCAAGGATGATCTAGTGTGTTTAGTTCAAGTCTAAGATGACTAATTCATTTTAACTTGAGATAAATTCTATTATGCATTGTTAATAATGACTTATTTGGGAGTCCAATATGCTAGTTGCAGTGGTTGAGTAATGTGAATTATAAACAAGAAGTTGCCTTTGTGATAAACCGTATATTGAGAGCCTCACTTTATGTTCCTATTGGGTCAAGTACAATAAGTCTACACCTTACTTTACACCAAGTACTATCCTCATAATGAGGGGAAGTGCCGAGAGGTTTCCCAGGATATATATTCCAAGGAAGATAAAAATGGCTTATCGGGTCAATGGAACTGAGGTATTGCTATTGCCCCCCACTAGGGTCCAAGCATCTTCAATGACATGCTCGTACTTATGCTTGTGCTAGTGTACACCTATGCTTGCAAAAAATGGGTGTGGCTAGGTTCAAGTCTTGGGAAGCTTTGGAAAAAGACATATTCCCCGTTCTTAGGCTCTTATCCAAAGGGTGACTTTCGTAGTGTGGAAAAATATTTTTGTTCATTAAAGATAATAGAAAAAATAGAGCAATT
Source organism: Picea sitchensis (assembly GCA_010110895.2). Taxonomy (NCBI): domain Eukaryota; kingdom Viridiplantae; phylum Streptophyta; class Pinopsida; order Pinales; family Pinaceae; genus Picea; species Picea sitchensis. The sequence goes on from SNQJ01S0005760.1 coordinate 95,652, forward strand.
GTCACTCGTTCATGTTGAAGGTAAGGTTAAAGAAATCACCATCATTCATCATTATTTTAGTATCATTTCATAAATATTTCTCACCTTTATATATTTATAGAAAAAGTACAAAATCTTACTCAAGTCATCAGAGAAGAGTTATCATTGAACAAAAATAGAAAACCACCTTTCAACAAAAGGAGAAAAAAATAACAACACATATGAACCATCCTCCATGCTATAATATATATTCAAAGATTTAAACTTTAATACATGATTTCACTCAAAAGTAACCACAAAGCTAAGTGAAGTCCTTGTTATATAAGAGAAAGTTCAGTGTTTCTAGATAAAATTAGTTGAATATTCCACTTGTGTTGCTTAATATTATTTTTTTCCCAAGAAAAACCTCATTAAGAAACTCAAGGGATATTGCTCCACATTCATGGATGACATCCTTAGTAAACTCGTTGATGTGCGTCTCACCTAAGGGGATTCAAATGAGGCACCCGTTAACATTGAACTAGCCAAATTCCCAACAACATTGACAACAATCGATTAAACTAATCCTTTGAGCTATCAAAGTCACTTATACACATTCATTATAGGTATACACATGCATTATTGATGTAATATTATATTAAAATGTGTAGTCATTGTTGTCGGTTATGCAAGGAATATTCTTATTGACCATGGCATTGTCCAATTTTTTATCCCTCCACTTAAATGCACTACTTATGTTCATGTAATTAAATTTACTAGAAGCATCTTTTAAGTGTTGTAAATACACCTTTGCTCAGGGAGTCAGATAATTTTAACTATGCTAATCATCCCTCTCTTCATTTCAATCTCAAAGGTTCCAAGTTTTCCTTGCACAATAATTTGGTAATTAATTTCATACCAAATATGAGGTTGAACATAATATCAACTTTATTTGTTAGAAAATAAACTTGAAATGATTTTGAGCATCATTTCAAACAATTGTTGATCACAATAGAAAATCGTGTATACTAGCATAGATCCATCTTAACATTGAATCTATCAAGTGTTGAGAGGGTTAAAATCCCTCGACATGTAATTTTTTTATCATTTAAGATTGGTTTACAACGATGGTAGTTTCACTCCATTCCATAGAACTTAGAACTCATAATTTATGTAGATATGTGTATGTAAAAATGCAAGTTTTATTATTGTTAAGATATTTATATTTGCATTGTAACAATATTTATATGTAAATATCATATCTATCGTATTTCTATTTATGTGTAAATGTCATATATTTCTTTTTATCTCTATATAGAGCAATTTTTATATCACGTGTGCATATCAAATCTCCCTCTCCTTCATATATATTGAGATATTTTAATCCATGTTTGTATCTATATTTGGCTAACATATACTAATACTATTATTATTTGTTACACACACACACATGTGCGTATGTGTAATTTTGATTTATTATTATTATATATATTTTTCCTAGGTAATATATCCTGATGGAAACCTCCTAAGCATTTCTCCTCACTCTAAGGATGGTACCCATGGTAAACCCTAGATTTTTTAGGGAATAAGGCTAGATCAACATCTCATGAATATATAATATATGAAGTAAGTTAATTGGTGGACAAAATCAACCTTTTTTTTCGTTAAAATTCTTCTGATAATCTAGTAGAAATTTTGTTAGAAGTTATAGTTCCACCTAATTAATGGTAGTTTTGACCATGAAACTTTGTCTTTTAGGGTTTTGGCCCATTTTAAGATGACCCGTATCATCATAATTTTGAGAAAATGAGTAGATGAATGTGGAACTTTACCTTCCTGATATTAACAATAAATAAATAAATAATTATAAAAATAAAAATAAGAATAACTCCCATAAAAGTGGAGTTTTTCCACTTTTTAACATACTTTGATCATATATAACTCATAAAAAACGGGCTCACTAAGAGCAAGCATGTCATGAAGTTGGAGTTGAGCCCAAGTAGGGAGGGGAACAACTTTTTGCTCACAAAATTTAACCCAAGTAGGGAGGGTAACCAATTTTTCCTCACAACCACTTGAACTACACCCAATTGACAATAAGTAATATTTATGTAAAGTCGACATATAATTATATAACATTTACCTATGTGACAACATCTTTACCATATTAAGTTGTAGAAGTTCCTTTTAACATTACTAGCTACAATAAAATAAGGAAGAACACATATTATTGATGACCTTATGATTATATTTAATATCATCATCATTGCCCCTAAATTTTTTCAAAATTGCAACCCTACACATATGTACAACCACTGAAGATGCATTTGCCTTAAACAAAGCAATAATATATTCCTTCTTACGCATATGTACAACCACTGAAGATGCATCTGCCTTAAACAAAGCAATAATATATTCCTTAGTTGTAATAGAAAACACACCTTCTAAAACGTTCAAAATCTTAAACAACATTCACTGTAAATATTCCTCTAACATCTTTAAATGCCCACAATCAAGCTTATATCATGTCATATCGATTCTAGCAACTGAATTGGGAAAAGTGGTAGTTGTAATGATTATAATAGAGCTCGTTCTTAATCAAGACACCAACCAACCAAATACATCCAAATATCTCATACATTTCTCAATGCATTCAAGAAATAAAAATTCTTAAGCAATTGGTAGGATTGACAAGGCTTCATCCACACTAGAGAAACACAAGCATTTGTCTACATGAGAAGATTCATATATGAGTTGCATATATTTATATAATTCTTCCCAATGTGAGGATTTGTTACCTTGATTTCATTGGGTCACTTATCAAAACAACAATGCTAATAAAACATGGTATTATAGATGCCATACATTTCTCGAAATTTAAGAATAAATGAAAATTAGATTTCATTAAATCTCTGTTTTTCTTGATGCTTTTCAAGCATCAAAATAACATTTTAAAGAAATCCAAGTAATCTTTTACTTTTCTTAACTTCCGATAGACCAATTTTGGTCTCAATGGGCATTAACCATCATCATCATAAAACCTTTAACCAAATAAACTCGAAGTTGCAAAACCTTTAATACAATATCAAACAAACTATGATCTCGTTGGCGTTGGAATTTGAATTATTGAAAGAAAATTTGTTGTATTTCCACTATGCTTCTTTTTTCTACATTAAGGTGCAAAATGATTAAAAAATGGGATGCTTTTGTTGGAGTCGTTGTGAATTTCTGAATCGAAACCCTCTTACCACCCTACATATCTCTTATGTGTGAAATTATGTCATCTTTAGTCACCCTTCTTGTTCCATCCGTTACCCTACTGCAATATAGGGCTTTGACATCACACCATGCATAGTTTTTTGACAAAAAGATTAAGCATCTATGAGCAAAACTTGATGCACATGAGGATGTGGTAATTTGCATCGAGTTTGTGTCGTATCTTTCCCTTTTTCGTCATTTTTTTCATATGCGCTCCTTGAGGCATCGTCTTAGCAATGAAAAGTACGATGCAAGAAATGAACTAACTCTGAGTTGCGTCATTTGTTTTGGAAAATAACTTTACGTAGTCATTTTTACATGAGATTTGTGTCAAAAACATGTTTTTTTCACCAGACTCATAACAACATCTTTATGGGTCCTTTTAGTGTTGTGCTAGTGATGTAGTTTAGTCTATTAGTGTCAAAATATGGAACTTTTGCATCATTTTTGCATCTTCTAAGCATCATATTACTTCATTTATACGTCATTTTAGTGATAATTTTGCAACATTTTTTTTTTTATCTATTTAGCAACATTATTGCATCATATTGGAGTCATTTTGTGTCAAATTAGCATCTTGAATGCACTAAAATTGCATTATTATTATTATTATTTTAACTAGAGTAGGAGAATACTGTATTATTTAAAAAGTTGTAGCTAATGCAGGTAGCATAGTACATAGGTCTGCTTCAATGTTTCAGATCCCTGATTCAATAGGTTCTTTGATTTTACATAAAGTAGCTTACTGAAGACTTCAAAATGTACATTCCAAATTATACTACATGTTGCCACCTTCACAAAAATACTTAGAATTATTATGGCTCTACCAAACATTCTAATACTATTGACTGAACTAAAAGCATGACAACTATTTACCTCTTCCTGTCCAACTTTTGAGGAGGGGGAGTGTTGTTGTTAGATGCCCATTGGCTCTTTGAATTGGCGACTTGTGTCATCTTATTTCCATTGTCTCTTTGAATTGGTGAACCATGTCATCTTGTTTCAACTATGCTTGGGCAAAGCTTCCAGGATGCTTGTTGGATGTCGCTGAGATGGAGTCTTTATGGAGGTTGAAAGTTAAGTTCCAAAGCACACTACATTCATCTTCTAAAATATCCAACCCTTTCTTTTGTTGCAATAACATGTTCATAATGTTTGTGTGTTGAGTGATGCAATGATGTTTGTTCTTGTTCATCTGGGAGGTGACTGAGAACAAATAAGCCTTATTAGACCAAATATGCTCCTCATGCCACCTCAAAATTCTCCTAAGTTCCATGACATCCATGATTGTAAAATGGGTCCTTAAACCTTCAAACCAAACTGACACTAAATAACACTATCTGCATAGGATCTATGACCCAAAGAAATGGAAAATATAGCCATGATTCCCTTCACAAAGAACCTATAATTTTAGGATTGTTAGAGATTGCAATTCTTGTAGCAATAAGGAGACTAACCAGAGGCTTGAAAATAAAAGTAGAAAAAAAATTCAAATAGAGAGTATAATTGTTACCTACAATTTGATCCACAACAACGGTCTCGCTAATAGCCTGGGAGACAAGGGTCTCAAAATTGTGTGAATAATACCAAAGAATAAAGAAACCAAAGATACCAATGAAAAACAAAAAGGGGTAGAGTGAATTATAGTAATTCAAATGCAAGTGACCAACATACCGATGAGCCAAGTAAACAAAATACCAAACCTAGGAGCCAGGCCCCAAGATAACAACCTTCCAAGCAACCTCTGCAACATTCCTCACTGAAGTCAAGGTATATCCAGAATTCTTGACTTCTCTCTCAAGCCCCCTGTCGTGAAGACCTAACAACATGTGGGATTAGCCGTGACTTCTCCCAATTCACATGGTAGCTAATTGTTTAGTCTCACAGTGCTGACATATAATCACACATAGGCACACAATATGAAGAATCAAGAGGTGTGGGAAGGGATGAGCTCTGTCCTCTAAGCTCTCGTCCCAAGGCCACTACCATGTAAAACTTGTTTTCGAGCCATGTGATTAATAAATGTTAAGAGATATTTTATTAATTCAAATATTAGGGGATGATATAGATAGAACTCACCCCATTTGGGATGTATTGGTCTAAGGTTAAGGAGGAGGCCATTTTGGCCCAATAATCCACTTCTTATTTTAGTTATGATTTCACATGGTAATATGAGACTTTTCCCAATGTTTTAACTTCCTCTCTTACTTTGGTTAAGACCATAGATAGCTTATATTTCACCTGGATGGAGTCACCTATCATAGCTTTGATAGCTATGAAGGAGTCTCCCAACACAATTAATGGTCTTCTTCTTGTTTCCTTAGCTAATTGGATGCCCCTTAGAAGTGCATATCCTTTAGCTAGGTTGTTAGAAGTTGCGTCGAGATCCAAAGTGAATGTGGCTATTGTTTTTCCTATGGGATATTAGAGGATCTCCATCGTGTCTATCACACCTATTAATTATTAATATTATTGTTATTCAATTATTTGATTATTTTTATTAATTTGATTATTATGGATTATTTAATTATTGTTAATAATTTAATTATTGTTATTAATTTAATTATTGTTAATAATTTAATTATTGTTATTAATTTAATTATTGTTATTATTTAATTACTCATTTTATAATATTTAAATATTGATCATATTGTTACTAGTATAAGCCTATTTTACGACATACTAATCATGAGAAAAAAAACCATGTATCCATAGACACAATTATAAACTTTTATGACACTAGCATTCAATAAATTTCACACCATGTAAGCAAAAAACACATGTGTATATAAACAAGATGATGAAATTTCATTTCATTTTTTTTTATAAATAAACTAGAATGATTATAATTTGTTTTAAAAAATTGTTGCAATCACACCTTACAACATAATAATACAAACAAAAAGGGTCTTTCCATAAGCCAATATTTCAAGAAGTTTCCAAAATTCAAAATTGTTTCCTATAGGCTGAGCTATTCTAATTTGCATAAATATATAACATAGAGACCTGCTAATATATATTCCAAGAAGCTAGCCTAGTATTATAACTACCCTACAAAACATATATAAACCTTGAATCATAAAAGAAATTCCCACTATGGGCTTCTTGCTTGATATTTGTTGGTAACTGAAGCTCTTGATCCACACATTCCATTTCCAAAAAACCCCTTTGAGCTTGCTAAACATTTTCTTCATCTTTTGCAATAACTAGAGAAATCCCAATTGATATCTTCAGGTGAGAAGCCAAAGACTAACTTCTAGTGAGACTTGGGACCAACTAGTAAAGCATGCCACACTTAGCTTCAAGCTTCTCAATTTGCCTTTTTTGATGAGTCACAATCTCTAGTAATTCTGCATGTTTGGAATTATGCGCTACAACTTGACTGTAAATTTTATTATTTAGCTGAGAGATAACCACCTAATTATCAACAAGGAGACGTTCATTCTGCCTCAGAGCACGACACAAATCCAATAACTCACATGAAAATCACCAATTGGAATGAGTATGCCAAACCATACTCCAAACCTTCTAGGATTTGCTCAAAAGTGGGCTTGATGATACACAATTCCAACCCTTACATGATCCTTTACTCTAGAATGTAAAATCCTAGACTTCGACGCAAGTCCCCAAAAATGTTGGCACATAAAAAACCATAGTGACCTAATGTAATATAACTCAAAGGGAGGGTCTGGTTCCTGAAATCCACTATCACATTTGAACCCAAGAAATTCTAGAATGAAATGGACCAAACAAAGGACCAAAATAATCTCACCTGCAATATCCAAGAAACTTTTATGACATTTAGAATACTGCAATGCCATCGTGAATGATATATGTGAGTACTAGGAGACTATGGATTGTTATACCCCTCTCTTCAGATTGAATGTGTTCTACCACCTATCTTAACTTGTGTCCATCATTGTACTTTGGAATTTTCTATTGAATTGTGGCTAATATTAGTTGTTCTACGAGATATGGGATGAAGATATAACCCCCCCCCTTTTATCCTCAATATTCCCTCACCTAAAGAATTAGCTTCGTTGGAAAATCAATTTTCTTGGCTATTTTGTGTCCTCAACACATGAAACAAATCTATTGGCTTGATTCCTTTTTAGTTTTGAGAATGAGCCTTGCTAAGATGCAACCCTCGGGAGTTGAAAAGTGTTTCATATACTTGATAATGTTTTGAGTCTCCTATAACCAATTTTTTTTTGATCCTTCATGAGTCTAAAGTCCAAAGTCCTTGATAGAGAGTCAATGCCTCAAATTGATTATTAGTGGCTTCCCACAGCCCCCACTCAAATCTAGTTTCATGATTTCCTTTGAGATCATATGATCCCCTCATGATATTTTAAATTAATTAAATTGTAAAATAACCATGTAATTTTTTTGTACATGTAAATAAGTGGTACATTGTCGCACCAGGGAAATGCCAATTTTGTATACACCATTGCAAGAAGAAAAATGTACACATATAAAAAAATGAAATGAATTTGATATCATAAAATAATTGAATTGTTTCCCTTATCATCTTTTGAACCCTCCTCATCTTCACTCCATGGAGACATAATAAAAGAACACGAGTTTGATAAAATAAAAAAATTGCCAGCATTTAAAGAAGCAATAAAAAACATATAAGTTAAACAATTGTTAATACCTTTTGATTCCTCCAAGTCACCCTCGTTGTCATCCATTTGGAATAATATAATATATTTCAATCAATGAATAAATAATTCCAACTATATATAAGTTAAAAAAATAAACACATAATTAACAATTAAGTACATTGGCCATGGGATTCATGCCTTCCAACATTCTTTCGTAATGCTTCCTCGAGGCAAACTTTTTAATTTTTCATTAGTGGTCTCATGAATATAATATTTTAATTATATGAAACAAAATAAAATCATATTTAATAATCACATATATTAATTATTTTATTTATTTGTTATTTTTATTTATTTACTTTTTTTTTTTTTTTTCTTTTATTTTCTAGGTAACATATCTCAAGAGAAACTGCCTGACCACTTCACCTCATTGTTATTGTAAACATTTATGGACATAAAATGTGTAGACAATTTTGAAACGTCCAACATTTCGAGTGGACACTCCACCCTTCATCAGGGACAACATAAGCTCACTAATACGAAATTGTGTAGACAATTTTGAAACGTCCAACATTTCAAGTGGACACTTCACCCATCATTTTTTTTTTGACGAAAACGGTTATAGATCATATTAGAGGGGTGGCAAAGCCACAGATTCAATTACAAA
>SNQJ01S0005760.1:110191-120669 GCA_010110895.2 Picea sitchensis
ATGGCGGCTCTCAAACCCTAACGCACCAGGTCGCGCGATTTGAAAGCGATTCCCGTCCGTAGGGTTTCATATATCATCACTTCACCCATCATTAGGGACAACATAAGCTCACTAATACGAAAAGAGTATCATAAAGAATAGATTTATAGGGTAAGCACGTGAGATAGCCAAGGTAAACCTTGATTCTTCAGGGCACAAACCAATTAAAAAAATCAAGCTCATCAACACCTAGCTCACTAAGAGTAAACATGTCACAAAGTGGGATTTGAACTCGGGTTAGGAAGGTTACTACTTTTCCTCACAACCACTTGAGCTACACCCAATTGACATATATTTAGCTAATATTTTAGCACAATGAATGAGATAATATTGATTATCTTACAAAGGCCCTCTAATTGCAGACCTCCCAGCTTGACCCAAATAATGTGTAATTGCTAATTTCTTTGTATCAATTCTTGCATTTACATAAGAAAATATAAAATTAGTTAACTTTATCAATGCCTAACAAATGACCATAAAAAGTATGTCAATGGTAATACAAGATTACTTTACAGAAATATAACAAGTTAAAAACATATCAAAATAAATAACTGCAAGCATATCAAAATCAATCACTACAAACATACATTTTTATTACCTTTGTGGATTTTTGTTGTGGTATCTCAGGGTCTACTCCTCATGCTTGCTTCTCTTTAATGATTCTCTTAGCCTCTTTGAAATCATTCAAGATTTTTTAAATACATTTTCATTAATATCAATGATACTTTTTTTTTATAGTCTTTACCTTTCTTAGTGAGCATTGCGATGTTTTGACTAAATTTGTTCAAAACCATATAAAATGACGTCGCCTATAAAATTCAATGATGGCACATAATGAAATATAAAAGGTGAAGGACTAGAAACATGAGTGAGTACATGTAACTATAATTCAAACATATTTCACTTGATATAGTATGTTCTCCTCCAGATAGTTTCGAAGAATCTATGAAGGGTCCAGTTATCACTAAATTGTAAATTTAGGAACTATTTATGTAGATGTTGCAATGCTCTTTGATTACCAACACTACTTATTTTTTCCCAATATTTGTAGTTTCTTTTGACCACTCTCTCGTGACTATAAAAAATCTCAATATGGACAATTGTACCACTACCAAATTTTAAACCTCACCTTTATCAATAACTTGTATATCATCATAATTGAATGCATTTCTCTATGTTTTGTCGAGACAGATCTTCATCTACGTTCATCCTCATCTTTACACTCTATACTCAAACATTTATATTCACGTCTTAGAAGGAACAAGAGCCATGAAAAAATGTAATATATTGGATTAAATTACACTCCAAATTTCTCTAAAAAGTGCAGTGTAAATCACACCATAACTAACATGCTCAGATATACTGTGACTAAGACACTTGGAACTTTCTCCTTGCTGCACCAAATGCATGCAATCCATATCTAGGTATCATCTCTCTTTTTTGGTTATACTCTTTAAAATGTTGAAAGTTTTTTTATCAAACCTTTTTGCAACATAGAATAGACTAAAGTAAGTAACGATTAAAATTAAATGCAATTATTTGTAAATAAACACATGATTTTCAATGTTATATAACAATCATAAAGTATGTAATTACAACTTACTGGGGTCTTATTGCTATTACAACCTTCATCATTTGCGAATTTTTATCTTTTCTTCTCTCATGTTCCTATCTTTCCCTACATCTAGTGTCATTGTATGAGGAATCTCCACTAGAAGCCATATGACATGTAGATCTATTACAATAATACACTACTAAGTTAAGTACATAAAATCCATGGAATAAAAATATGCACAATTTGACATGAATATTTAAAATATACATGCATAAGATCAACATATGCAGAGATGCATAGACTAACCCTCTAACTCAAATATGTATGCTAGACTAACCCTCTAACTCAAATACGTATGCATAGACTGGCCCTCTAACTCCCCAACCCATTGACCAACAAACATTAAAACACTTGTTTTGTTGGTTTAGTTTGTGTGAATTGTATTTTGGTACAAGGAATTCATAGTGTGGAGGGTTTACAATGGGATACTAATTATGAGTAATATGCTTTGAGAGGGATACGAGTAATGTGGAAACTATGTGCATTTTAATGTATTTTAGGTTGTGTTAGTGTGCCATCTCAACTACATCTGACGAACACAACCTGGAATGCATTGTAATTTCTTATCCCTTACCTCAATTGACCAGATGATGTTGATTGTGCATCCATGAAAGGACAAGGAGTGGATGTGTAGGGAAAAAAATTGGAAGGGGATGGTTTAATGTTATATAAAGTGGAACAAATATTTTTAGGGGGTGACATGTCTCGATGAGTGTGTGGTTACATAACATGTGTGATTGGATGGCAGTCATAATGATAAAAAAATATATGCTGACATGAGTGGGAGTTCAAGTCATGGTCATGGTGGTGCTTCTAGGTATGTTGACATGATTGTCATAGCTCAAGTTTGTAGTTGATGATGGTCAATTATATTTTTTATGTTCACCAAGTGACCCAAAATAAAACTGGGCACCTTAGATATAGACAAGAACTAGTTCTCAATTTTTTGCAACCAAGACTGAGATGGAGTAAACACAAATACAATCCAACAAAGGAAAATCACATCGAATGAAGACAATTTCATTTTTAGGTGACTAGGTAGTCTTGAATACATGTAAAGAGCACACAAAATGAATGCTTAAAGTTGTCAATGCTAGTACAATTGTTGTGCAAGTTTGGGTTGACTCTCTGATTCACCCCCAAGTAATTGCAGTGTTTGGGTAGTACATTAGTTTGGTGGGTTGAAGAATCAGTTATGTAGCATTGTTGGTTAGCTAAGGAATTATTGATAAACAACTTATCGAAAATATTTGAGCATGTGGAACCTGGAAAGTGTCGAGCACAACCTCCCATATGACATATGTATGTTTCCTAACAAAGTTTAGCCAACAAGTGGATCTACATTTTACCAAATAACCTATCCTAACCTCTTATTGAATCAACATCCTTATGCAATAGTTTCAAATGTATACAAGGTAGCTAGGGAATATTTCATTAAAAAATGTTGTATAGATGGTAAGGAGAGAGAGTTTTGGAATGCCCTTCAATCAAAGTTTGAATACAAGGTCAAGGAAATCTCAAATATCATTTGATCATTCCTACTTGCGCCAATTTGTTGGAGTTAGTTACCATCGATCTTGACAGGGAAATATTAGTAAAAATGTTGGTGTTCAACTCTAGAAACTAGTAAATTTGTTGTTATACAATAGGTGCTTTGTTATACATGGATTCCTAACTTGTCTTATATGGGGGAAACTTGTTCAAACTTTAAACTTTATGTCCTCTAAAACTACACTACTACATCTCTCCATTCATAATTTTGGGTTGATTTTAGTGGGGGATATTTTATCCTAGGTAGTTTTAAGTATGCATTCATTTTATATGAAAGTAATTCAATTAACCAAATATCATGTACTATGGTCAAAGTCTATGATATCTTGGGGAACTATGGACTTGGTAGTTTTTAAATTTGACATATGTAAGGTGACAAGCTCTTTAATTACCTTTCTAATTCATATCAAGGCAAGTAATGAGTCTGTAAATTAAATTTGTCAACCTGGGGTTATGGGTTTAATTGCGAGTTACCGTGCACTGTATATGCAGGCTACACTTCCTTATTTCATTGGTGTAGTTTCAACAATCATACTTACAAGCAATGTAATGGATAACCACACTAGTATTGGCAAGGGGATAATCAATCACACTAGTGTTGAAAGTATAGTACATGAAAGTAAACTGGTAGGAAATTAAATTTCACACCACACATTGATAGGAAAGTAAAGTGTTGGAAAGTAAATCATGCCACAGATTGAAAGAAAAGTAAATCACACCACACATTGATAGGAAAGTAAATTGTAGGAAAATAAATCACACCACGTATTGACAGAAAGTAGATTGCATGAAAGTAAATTGCCAGGAAAGTAAAGTGCAAAAGATTAACTATTTCCAACTATGATCACTGTCCATAACCCACATAAATTAATGTGATTGTTGAGATGAATGCAACCCTTCATAAATGAATATACTTAATTGAATTGAATGCAATCCCATAGATATAAATCTAATCTATAATTTAAATGTAGTCTTACATAATTAAATATAACTTATCAAGATTATTGCAGTCTACATAAATAAATATAATTTACCAAAGTAAAAGTAATCATAATTGTAATCTCATAGAAATGTAATAAAAAATAAATGCAATCTAGCAAATAAATGCAATCCTACATAAATGAATAATTGTAGAAATAAATGAAATCGCCCAATAAGAAATGAAAAGCTACCTAAACTACACAACACTTTGTTCTATTGAAGTGGGCCCTGCCTCCATACAATAAAGTGTTGATATTGACCTACATCATTAAAAACATACAAATAAATAAGAATGCAACTAATACTTATATTAAAGAATAACTCTTACAATCCAATCTGAGAGAGTGAGAGACCTCCTCTCTTCCCGAGCCTCTCTTTTATACATGATCTTGCTCTAAAGAAAAAATACCACATGTCTGAATATAGATCCACTTGCGATTTAATGAATCTCTAGTGGTTACAACCATTTTACAACTTTATAGAATATAAAAAATGATTTCCAATATACTTGCTAATTCCCAATGAATTATGGAATGCCTTTGATTCTCAAATTCGTAATAAGCTATGCGGATTATAACAACTTGCCCACTTTTTTTTTTTCAATAATTATTAATGGTGTTGGGATCCCTAGATCCAAGGCATATACATGGGAGATCTTTGAATATGCAATAAAAACATATATGCATATGTGGCACATAGAAATATGCTCTCCAATGATTAAAACCATGAAATATATGTTCTATTATCTTCCCCAAGTTCCTACATGATTGGTGGTGGTCAATTCCCTCATCCATAGCATGCTAAATCTACAACACATGGATCTACAAATGTTATGCACCATTAACTTGAATTTCCTTCAACTTGTAGGTTACAAACCCATAATATAAGATATTGAATTAATATCCTATCACAACTTGTCCGCAAATAAACCATTACTCATAAGTAAATACACAATACACATTTATCCTAATGTTAATCAAACTTTTAAACAAAATACCAAAGAAATGCAATGGAAAACACCTTAAGCCTAAATTATGGTTTTGAGCATTAAAAAGGATAAATATAAGGTTATGGGAAGGCAAAAAGATATGTAAATGATGTTGAAAAATTGATCTCAAACACTTAACCAACGCAAGATTTCAACCTCCTATAGTTATTCACCAATAAAGCAATGGAAACACATGTATTTATTGTAACTATGAGCATAAATACAAGAGACTAAGAAATCTGAAAATACAACATTGGAAATAATGACGAACAACAGAAAAAATCACCACATTTGACACTTGGGATTTTTGGGCAATGCCCCTGGAAAAACTCAACATGGGAACCAATCCAAGAGAGTCTTCTTTATTGAGCTTCATGAAGAAATATTCAAAGTTTACAACAACAATAGTCTACAACATTAATAACACAGTGCTAAACTTAAAAAAATGCTCACAAACACATTTATCTTTGTGCCAAAAACCCATAAAATCTGCAACAAAAATCTACCTCGAAAATTGTGCCAAGATTCAGCAATACAACCTGTACTGTACAATATTCAATATCAACATAAACTTATCGGTATTTGTGCACAAAAACAACACTCTAAAAATGAATTGTATGGACCAAAAACTCAACAAAATCAACACCTAGAAATCTGTGCCATCTATAGCCTCAATTTCTATGCATATACAACTCTATGACCCTCCTCAAATCCATACTGTACGACCTGTTACTCATCTGTATACACCATGTAATAAATGATTCCTTTGTCTTGGGTATCGTGCCTTCACTTCTCCTTGGAAGGTGCACCCACTTGCTACTGCTACTTCTCCTTTCTTTTCAACCCAATCTCTCTCTCTCTTGGAATGCATGGCTCTTTGTCTCAAACAAGCTCTCATTTAAGCTCACCTTGAAATGTGCACCCATGCTACTCTCAATGGTTTTTTTAATGATTCATTTAGGGTAACTGACATTACCTTTCATCTTCTGTGACCCTTGATCTTCTATGGTAGATGTGACTTTTTCCCTCATTGAGATGACTTAAGTCACTTAAGTCACTCAAATATCATAAAGTCACTTTTCCCCCTAAAATAATAAAAGCCCCAACTTAACTTTGTAAACTCACTTTATAAATACATTTTATAAAGTTACTAAGAGAGACATTTGCTTAGAAGTACCTCCGAGCTATCAAAATATAACAAAGGATGATAAAAAGATGATGAAAATATGACAATTCTGAGGCCCATCATAAGGCATGGAAAATGTCATTTTCATTTATTTCCTTATAGTAAGGAGTATAGGCTCAAATATATTTAGTCATTTTAAACTTTATTTTACAAAACATTACAAACTAGCTCTTCCCATGTTTTATGGTGAGTGGTTTGAAGTCAACATCCCTAGCTAAGAAGCAATTCCTATTGAAATTTGTAGTTGTAGAGAAGGCCACATAAGATGGAAATAATGTATAAACTAGGGTAATAGGTTGTGAGAAAATTTGATCCTATCATGCGAAGTTGGACCTAGGGGCCTAGGGAAACAAATAAATATTAGATTGAACACTTTAGATGCTACATCCATTTATCCATGCATCCCTTAATTTTAGATGCTACATCCCTTTATCACTTCCTTTCAATGTCAAGGAGGAATTAATGGGTGACAAGGAACTAAGGACACACCCCCTCTTACAACTCTCTCTTAGATTTAGATATCCTTCGTCTTTGCCACATATTCTAGAAATGTATATAAAAGGGTCATGGTTCTCCCATCATTTGAAATCGTAAATGTGGATGTGAATGGTCATTAGGAATCCTCATAACAATAAAACACAACTTTTATTGTCATATAACATATGTTTATATGCACTTGTTACACTTATTTTATAGATTAACGATGTTACCTCCTCTCATCATTATATTTAAGTCATAAACCACAAATTCTCCAGAGGATTTAAATGATTCTTCTTATTTGTCCTGTGCACAATTTATATTGCTAGTGCAGGCTCAAACTAAATCACTTACAAAAAGGAATGTCATAAACAAAATATCTCCTTATGTGACCATTCACTTATATTTTTACCAATATTTCTTTTTCCTCCATCGTGTTGGCCCATCGCGTGTAACCCAAATAAGTGAAGAAAAATGAAAAACCTCAAATTATTGAGAGGGAAATAATGTTGGGTCCTCTCATCATTCTACTTAACTTGGAAACCCCGAGTTGTCTCATTGTGTGTAATCCAAATGGAGCCAAGCAAAGTAAAAACCACATTCCATTGTTGTGTCATGCTACTCATCTTAGCCATAGTCTTTCAACTTAAGGATGTATATGTGAACTAATTGTAAGTCAAATGATTTTGGGTTTATGTTCATAACTCAATTCCTATATTCGTTAATTGATTTTTTTTTTTTTTCTAAAATAAGAAGAGATAAGCAAGACTTCATATCAGTGGAATATTAATGCTAATGAGGGTAGAAAATATATCTAAATACAATGCTACAAAACATAATTATTTCATCCTTTACATGATCCTTTTACTCAATGAGTGAATCATTAGGAATGCTTATTTAAAATTTATTTGGCTATAGTGGTAGGTGATTCTCCAAAATAACTTAAGAAACTCACAAGAGTATAGTAGGAGAGGAAGAGAAAGGAAGGGGGGGATGAGGGATAAAATAAAGTGGAAAAGGAGGGGAGGGGGAGGAAGGAGAGGGAGAGGGATAACAAGATAAGGGAGGGAGTGGAAGAGGAAGAGGGAGGAGGAGTGGAAGGAGATGAAACGGGAGAGAAAAAGAGGAAGATGAATGGGAGGAGGGAGAGGAAAAGGGGAAGAGGAGGGAGAAGAAGGAGAGGGAGAAAGGAAGACGAAGGAAAACCAAAATCCAATATCCAAAAATCATATTTCATTTTGTTTTAAATATGAAAATTTATAGTTAAAAAAAATGGGGGAAGAACAAGGAAAACCCAAATCCCATCTCGAAAACCCAAATTCCATTTTATTTTAAATTTGCAATTTATTTATTTATTCAATTAGGGGAAAATGAAAAAAATCTTACCATGAATCCAAGAGATCCAATGATTCCCCACAAATCTCCCTTTCTTGCTCCTATTGAGTGCCCCTGCAAATCCCTTTCAACTCTAAGAATATTTTGCCCACACCCTCATGTGAAAAAGAAATGAGGGGACCCCACCATTTTCATCTTATATTAGAAATGTACAATGAGAGATGCAAAGATTAATTTTGTGTCACATTTATTTATTTTTTAGTTTTACGTCATGGTAGAGTCATCCTTGCGTCGATTGTCATTAAACACAAATAAAGTACAAGTCATGATGCATCGCCACTGCATCATATTTTTCAACGCTACAAAAATAAAAACATCATGTCTGTGTTGTGTAGTAAGATGCTAAGATAAGTAACATGTCATCTCCATGTTGTCGAACATTGTTACAACATTGCTACAATGTCGTAAAAATATTATGGCAGTGTCAAATTTTCCATTGATAACCACATTGCAAAATTAATCGATGTTATTATATTTATGATAATTATAGTAGTTACTAATAAATTAATAACTATGATTATTAAAAATTGTTATTATTATAGTTATTAACTTATTAATAATTATAATTAAAAATAATAATGATTATTATAATTATTATAACTATAATTTAAGGGTGGGGAGAGTCATCATTGACTTTGAGGGAAACCAAGAAGTAAAATATGCTTTGGGGGTTGGGACTACCACGAACAATGAGGCTAAGGCATTAACCCTATACACATGCCTCTTGCTCCTTAAATCCTAGAGGATTCACATGACAACTGTTGTGGGAGATTTGATGGTCACTTTAAGAGAAATTATAAACAAATATATCCCTAAGATACCAAACCATTTACACTCCAACTACTTGGTAGGAAATTCAAGGATGAAGTGACCACTAGTTATAAATTGACATCATTTCACTATTATACTCCTTTTCTCACTTGTGTGAATTATAATTAGGTGCATGGCATTGCAATCCAACGAGAAATGTGGGTTAGTAGCTTGGGATGGATATAATTTATTATGGATCTCATGGTTGTGTCTATTCCTTAATGTTTTGGTTCTATATGCTTCAATTGCACAACCAAATGCTCAACTGCTTTCTCTATGAGTTGGGCCAGTTTTAAAAAGGATTGAAGATATGTGCTCAATGTTATAAGAAAACTATCTCTTATGGCCATCCTATGATTGAAATATAATTGAAAATATATCAATGATCACTTCAACAATGTCAAGTTAGAAATATGATTTGATGTTGCCACATATTTATTCATTTTCCTAGAAAACTTGTTGGGTAAGCTACTTAGACCATACCCTCAAAACTAGTTTGGATATTTGTGACAAATATTATTGAGTTATCCCATCTCAAAATGGGGTAAATGATATGTCATTGGAAATATATTGAGGTAAGATAAGTCCTCTAAACTCTAAATTTATGTTTCAGTGCCCCAAAACAACATTTGTTTAAACTGTGAACCATTGCCACCAAAAAATTACCCTAAAAATAGTCCTTCTCTTGTGAAAGTTTGATCTCAACAGTCGAGGGTCAAAACTAGGAATATGATATACAGTTGGAAAGATTGTTATTGGATAAATTGGTGAATGCGGACATAAACTAATCTCCCTAGATCCACCTAGATCTAGAACTAAACAAGACAGGACATGACGCTTTCCCTAGGTTGCTACCATTGAATTTATCACCAAAGAAGGAGTGTATGGCATACCTTTATATATCGCTTCCTTATATATCTGTTGTTCCTGGTTCGTTCCAGTGCTCTTGTGAGATCAGATCTGCAATGACACAAACCAACCAAAGCGAAAACAACAATTGTAGATTCAATGGAAACCTAAACACGTGATCAAGGAGTCATGTAATAAAACACTAATGATTTTATGGGAAAGAAACATGCCACTATATCATATTAAGTAAAAGTGGAAGATACAACCAAATTGTTGTTGGATTACTGAGAGGGGGGGGTGAATCAATAATAGAGAAATTTAATCCTTTTTAACCATATAATCCAAGTTTTATATCAATGAAGCATTATCATCCAATAACTGCAGAGTAAATAAGCAATGAACAAATGAACAAACATACACATACACAATACACCAGTGTTTTACGTGGAAACCCAAATCGAGAGAAAACCACAGAATGCTTTTTCTTATGTCTTGAAGAATTACATTCATTGGAAGCACCAACTTCCTTTGTTTTCCAGCTGCATCTGGAAGGAGGCTGCAACCCCCTAGTTTCTTAGGCTAAAACC
>SNQJ01S0005760.1:130736-166836 GCA_010110895.2 Picea sitchensis
AAGTGGATTAGATTCGTTGATTCGAGGTGGATGTGTGGCGCTTGATCTAGAACTTTGGGTACATAATACTCTATGGGAAAGCGAAGGTCGAAAGTGACGAACTCTCGAAGCGCGGAGTTCCGAAGTGGATCTTGATCGTTGATTGTGAAGGAGGCCGAGGACCGTTGATCTGATCTTGGTTGAAGGTTTTGCAGTCGTGAAGTGACAAGAGGTTAAGCCTTGGGTCATAGCCCAAGGTCACGTGAAATGAAGGAGATAGCGCCCATTAGTGTGAGATTTATAAAAGGGTGCTAAGAGAGTAGGACCTGCGGATAACCGTTGATCTGAGAAAGGAAAAATCGACGGTGAAGAATCATTGTGGGGAGCAGGGAAAAAATTAGCGAACGTGCTAGTTCACATCCTGCTATTTACCAACGTTATTGATCTCATCGGGATGGGGGATCAACGACCATGATTTAAAGGAGATTTGGGTGAGTACTTATCTGATTTCGGGGACATAACTCTTCGATAAAGAGAGATCACGTTGGTAGTCTACAATTACTGTGAACCATTGATCGATGGGAAAGTCGGTAACAGTCAGATCTTGACCGTGAAAACACTAAGGGCGATAACAGGGCCTGTATTTGAGTTTGAGACCAGCAAGGTCTCGAGGAGCTGATCCATATCAAGAATAATTAACGATCCCTTATCGGGAGGTCGAGCATCCCTAAGGAGAGAAGGGGCGTCTGCATCAAGTGGTATCAAAGTCGAAATTTTCTTGCAGACAATAGGCATTGGAGATAAAAGGTAGTCTGATAACATCAAATGGTATCAAAAGCATAAKTTTTCCTGTAGACAACAGGTGAAGGGGGAGACAGAGTGTGATTCTCTATGAATGATGTTTGCATGTATGTAKAAACAAATGGACAACGAGGTAGGTTGGAGGGAAAAGTTGGAGATTCTCTGGGTGACAGAATAATGCATAGAMTTTTCAAGAGGGAAAGCAGGGGGTGAAAATGGATATTGAAGGCCATCGGTGTGGTCAAGACAAGGAACACCAGCAGAAAACCAAAGATGAGATAGAATAATAGCTCAGGGAGATCAGAGAAGGGAYGGAGAGGCTAACATGGAGGATGCAGTAGGAAACAAAGGTACACTGRACATATGAATGGCCTTTGAATAGGAAAGCAAAGTGGCTCGTCCAGAAGTTGTTAGCCAGAAGACAACAACAAGTAGTGAGGAAGTGGTTGAGGCATGATGAAAACCTCAATGCCATAGAGGAGAAAGTGATTCGCATCTGTGAACCAGAGATTGGGAGGAACCTCAGTGATGAGGAGGAGATGAGATCAGATAGATATCTCATGAACTACCAGAAGGCGAGAGATAAATTCTTAGATTTCCGGATGGGCGATGAGATGGGATCAAGCAGAGATCTCATGGACTGCCAGGAGGGCAGGACTAGAATCCCAATTTGCCAGGTGGGCAGGACTAGAATCCCAATTTTCCAGGTGGGTAGGAGAAAGGTTAGACTGTATGAAGGTATCAGGAGCTCTAAAGAGAGTTCAGATCAAAGAGGGGTGCTGATAGATGAAATGGAGGAAAAGGAGAGGCCTCATCTGTATGAAGATTCATGTGCAGTTGCAGGCTAGGTGAATGAAGATGATGAGAAGTTAAATACTTCCATCACAGAGTAGGAGGATCAGAGGAGTGTTCTGATCATTGGGGGAATTCGAATAATCCTTCCTAATAGTCCAACAGAGGCTAGTACAAGTGTTGCATATGAGGATACGATGCAACATGAATCCAAGAGAGAGGCCATGGGGCCAAATTATTTTAAAATGAACTGTCTCTGTGATGCAAGTGCATGAGAGGAAACACAACCAACAAGGACTGTCAAAGAGGAGGAGAAGGAGCAGAAAATGATGTCTGCCCCAACAGAAAAAGAGGAGCATTCAGATGAATTTCTCACTCAATGGAAGCAAGAGCTAAAGATGTTGGAGGATTGGTTGAACAATCCAGAATAAGAAAAGGACTGCCAGGATGCAGTCATGCAAAGGGAACCAAGATGCCAGCATGAGGAGAAACTAGAGGAAGCTGAAGATATGCCAACAAGGAAGATGACAAAAGTCAATCTGTCAGAGGAGGAATCTAAGAAACAAGTCAGAGGTGAGACTGCAGAACTGGATTTTTCAACAGAGTGGTCAACTAGTGCCACTGGAAATGAAGATGAGGTAGGGGATCAAATTGATCTATCCATTAGTAAGGATGAAACACAATAGAGTTGCATGCATGAGAGGAGAAATCAACCAGCAGAGACTGCCATGGAGGAGGAAGAACACACATTACAATGTGCCCAAGAGATGGAGAAAGAAGAATGTTGGGTGGAATTACTCAAAACTTTCAGCCAAAAAGATGAACATGAAGAATTGGAACCTACAACAGTAGCAGGAGGAGAAGAACATTCATAGGAATGGCTCAATTTTTTCATCCAAGAAGCTGAAAAAGAGATAATTGTAGAATGTGAACCTACAACAGAGGAGAGAGGAACATATAGCATGGATTTTGCTGATCTGTGTGAAGAATTGGAGGCCCTAGAGAGAAGGGTAAAGATGAAAAGTCAGCTAGTCCAACAAGTCAAGTTGGAAATGGATGGAAAGGAGATGCAACATAATGAGATGAAGGAGAAGAGCCAACCAATGGACTAGTTGGACAAAGAAATAGAGGATATTAATATATTTATGTTGGAAGCAACACAAGAATCAGTCAACAGAGAAGGATGGAACATAAGAGGACCTGCAGGAGCAACAGAGGCAACAAGGAAGAGGAGCAAGTGGACAGCTCCAATTTCAGGTTTAAGACCCTCAAGGATCTCCACATCATAGCAGAGGGAGCCATGAGTTGGATCTCATGATTTTCCTAGCAGTGGAGTATGATGCAGGAGCATCCTCAACAAGAACATGTGGAGATACAACTCAATGCCTTAGTGCGTCGTTGAATCATTTCAGAAACTTAAACGCTGGTGTTTCCTGCAAATCTTTCTTGAACTGATTGAAAACTGAAGAAGATCAAAATTCTTGGGATTGAATGATCACAAGTGATTTGGGAGTTTTACTCCTGGACTTTAATGTAATGGAACTTAAGTAGTTGTAAGTTTTTTCTTCGAGAATATAGATAGTCGGGGGGAACCCTAAGAACCCTCTTATATAAGTAGAGGTATTGTATGCCCAAATGAGGTTGCTGGAGGAGTATTGTTACTGAATAGGAGCTAGCTGCAAATTAGTAGGAGATTTATGTGATTTAGTTGTTAGTTAATTTTAGTTATTGTTTTATTGTTAATGAATGAGTTACGATATTGAGCATATGATATTGTGAAGCATTTGAATAAGCTTCAATTGTTTCTCTTCATTGAGTTCATGAAATGTGTGCATATAACACGCAAGGAGTGCGTTGACAGAGTCTGTTTCGACTTAGAAGCTCAGAAGAGATAGCGCGAAACTTTCATTTGCAAGGAGTGGAAAGGGAATGCTGCAAGGCATGCACAGTCGCCTGCAAGAAGTTAAGTCTTGCGTAGGAATATGTTGCAAGGAGTGCATAGATCGGAGGTTCGACTAAGTTTCAGAGTAAGCCCTCTAAGGAGTTAAAGGGTCCGAGAGATAAATCTCAAGAGAGATAGCGGAAAAAAATCTTCAAAGGGAGTGAAGCTCTGAAGGCTTCACGAGCCATCGACAAAGATCCTTCCAGGAGGGAGCGGGATTGTTCCAGATCGTTGGATCTGGGAAAATCGCATGAGTTTTAAGTCTCTGCGTGCACAAAAGAGTGAGGATTTGCTGACGTCCCGAAGGGGTCATGGACTGTCCATCATCTAGAGGGACAGGTGGCATAAGATCCACGACTCTGGAGCGAAAGCACTTTAGAAGTTTTGGGTTTGAGGAGAAAGAGAAATCGTCGAATAGCCGAAGAGTTGAAGTAGATCCAAGTCGTTGGTTTCTAGGAGACTCATGTCGACAAATATGAGACTTCGGGGAAATTCACTTCGGAGGATTTCGAGTGTGGAGTGTGACAAAATCTCGAAGTCTCGAAGGCTGAAGTAGAATGCAATTGTCCGTTGCGGAGAGCACGTGGCAAGAGATCCAGAAGTACGGGGGGGATTAATGCTCTGAAAGGAAGTTGACGTGGCAAAGAAGATCTGGACCGTCAAATCYAGAAGGATACGTGGCATGAATCTATCGTCTTYGGGTGAAATCACTCCRCGAGGAATGAGTGCATAGGAGTTGAAACTCYCGAAGCTCGAAGATCCGAAGTGGCTTGTGGCCGCCGATCTGTGGGAGGTACGTGTCAACAGATCATGAACTTTGGGTGAAAGAGTTTCGAGAGAAAGTGGGCTTGGAAAAGTTGAAGACATTTGAAGGCCGAAGTCTTGAAGTGGACTAGAGCCGTTGATTCGAGGTGGATGCATGGCACCCGATCTATAAATTTAGGTACAAAATAATCCAAGCGAAAGCAGAGGTCGAAAGTGTTGAACTCTCGAAGCACGGAATCACAAAGTGGATCTTGATCGTTGATTGCGAAGGAGGTCGAGGACCGTTGATCTAACCTTCTTTGAAGGTTCCGGAGTCGTGAAGCTCCAGGATGTTAGGCCTTGGGTCATGGCCCAAGGTCATGCGCAACGAAGGAGCTAGCACCCGTTAGTGTGAGATTTGGAAAAGGGTGYTAAGAGAGCAGGACCTGTGCATAACCRTCGATCTGAGAACGGGAAAATCGACGATGAGGAATCATTGCGGGGATCGAAGAAAAAATTAGCTAACGTGCTAGTTCGCAGCCTGCTATTTACCAGCGTTGTTGATATCGTCGGGACAGGGGATCAACGACCATGATTTAAAGGAGATTCAGGTGAGTACTTCTCTAATTGTGGGGACAAAAATCTCCTATAAAGAGAGATCATGTTGGCAGCCCACAATTACTGTGAACCATCGATCGACGAGAAAGTCGGTAACGGTCATATCATGACCGTGAAAACACTGAGGGTGATAATAGGGCCTGTGTTAAGAGTTTGAGACCATCATGGTAGTGAGGAGCTGATCCATCTCGAGAATAATTAACAATCCTTGACCGGAAGGTCAAGCAACCCTAAGGAGAGAAAGGGGGTCAACATCAAATATTCAAGTTTCTTTCTAAAACCTAATGGATACAAGGTGGGAGATTGGCATTGGTTATATGATAAAGTAGAAGCTCAAGTTTCTTTCTGGGGGAATCATCCTCTTTCTCGTGAAGGAAGAATAACATTAATCAAATATGTGTTAGAGAGCATCCCAGTTTATTGGACTGCCATTTTTGGGGTTCCCAAAGGCATTCTTTCAAAAATTAAGAATCTTAGCTTTTGTTTTCTTTGGTCTAGATCTAAGCTTTCATGTGGCACTATTGTATTCAAGTGGAGTTGTGTGGCATCGTCGTGGTGTTCCCTAAGAAAGTGGGGGGCTAGGCTGTAAATAACATTTCCTTATTCTCTCTATGCCTAGTAGCTAGAACTATTTGGAGACTCACCCATAATGAGTCCCTTTGGGGAAGAGTATTAAAGTCAAAATACTCTGAGGGATGTCGATCAAATACTGGTACAAGAAACTTGTCAAACCATTGGCCAGGTCTATTGTATGGAAATCCCTTACATCCGCTTTTCCCTTAGTAGGGATTTGGACAGTATATAAGATCAGAAATGAGAAAAAAATCTGAATTGGTTCAAAATCATGGATGGGTGCTAGGGATGATTATGCTCTCTCTAATTCTCTCATTAAATCTCTTCATGAAGTTGGTATTCACTATCTGACAGATGCCCAAGATCAAATCCATCAAATTAGAGGAAGATTAGGCTGGAAAGATAGCAATGATATTGGATTGTTTGGCTCGTTGGCGGATGAATAGTCTCGTTTCATCGGTTGTCTCACTTCCAATTTTGTCCATTTGAATGAAGAAGTTAACTCCCTCTGTTGGTCAAAAAATGTAGGAACGGGTGAGTTCACAACCAAATTGGGATACAATGAGATCGTAGAGATGGGTTTCTCAAGGAACTTTTGTTGGTGGTGGGGAACTCTATGGAAACTTCATGCATCATTAAAGAGAAAATTTACCTTATGGTTAGCCATCATCAACAAATTTCTTAGTAGAAAAATGGCTTAAAATGAGGGTGGTTTGGCCTGATTTTTTGTGCACTTTGTAAATCAGATGAGGAGTCATGTACTCATTTTTTTACTTATTGCTTCTATATCGATCAAGTTGTATCATTGGTGGCAAAAGAATTCAATTCAAATATCGATTGGCTGCATCAGGGGCTTGAAGATAACTTACGTGAAAGGTTGGAAGATAAAAAAAGGTTAACCAATTTGAATCCTTACCCAGTATTCTGGTAAAAAAAATTTGGTGGGCACATAACAGTTGTATTTTCAAAGGTAGTTTCATCCCCCCTGTGATATCTGCTTTGCAGATCATTAATTTATCAAAGGAATTTCAGGTGAAAAAAAGGGTGAAGAAACCTCATGTTCCTATCATGCCATACTATGACCAGGGCATCTCATGGGGATTTTTCAATGACGCCAGTCAAGGGCACCCCCATAATTGCAGAGTCAGGGTTGTTTTACACCTGAGTCATAATCATTTATATTCATGTGTGTTACACTCCAGGAAGAGGCTTAAACAACATATCATAGTTCATCGCGCTTAGAACCATGTTGACCATTACTCAAGAAAAAGGGGTTAAAAATTTACATATCTTTGGCGACACTAAGTTGGTAATTGATTGGGCATGCGACAAAGAGATAGTGGTGAATGTAGGATTGGGGCCTTTTCTCTGAGATCTAAAATTCCAA
Organism: Picea sitchensis; assembly: GCA_010110895.2. NCBI lineage: Eukaryota > Viridiplantae > Streptophyta > Pinopsida > Pinales > Pinaceae > Picea > Picea sitchensis. The sequence continues at coordinate 137,573 of SNQJ01S0005760.1, forward strand.
ATAAGTCAATTTGATTGGCTCTCCTTTCAACATATTTATAGGGAACTAAACACCAAGGTCAATATTCTTTCCAAGAAAGCATTATTGTTCTCGAAAGGAGCCTTAGGCTTCTACGAATTTGTTGGTGGAGAGGACGTAAAGGCCATGAAGCATTGGTTGTAATGGAGCAATACATCCTTCTTTGTATTGATGTGTATTGATGTCTTTCAGTTAAATTTGTTCCATTATAAATTTTGAATAGTCTATTATGTATAGATTAAGGGTTGTCTCGACAGATTTTGAACTTTGGTAAATAAAAATATAGTCAACAATTATGAAAGGAATGTAAGATGTTTGGACCCCTCTTTGAAAGGTTGTAACATGTATGTATATTCATCCATGAATATATATTTTTTTCCAAAAATAAATAAATATTTATTTAGTTTCAATTGCATAATGTATTAGTACCACCTTACCCAATAATTTATAAACTATTATCTAATTTATTATTATTCATAGTGTATAAAAACTTTTATATCCATTTTATTAAATTAAAATAACTATTTAATTTTATTTATGATTGGATCTCCAAAAAGTCATCATTAGTACTACATTTAGTCAAAGATTAAATGGTCATCTTCAATGATAACATAATACTAAAGAGTATTTGGTGTAGAAGTGCATGTGACGTGCACATGCTCATCAACATGCATTAGTTGAGCATTGATTTAGCTATTGAATTCACATGGTTGCTTGCTTTTATTTACCCAAATCTTCATTAGTCATATGGTAATTTTATAATGTATTTCATTTTATAATATGAGGCCTTGATATGTATCTTGTGCCTATTTTATTTCCACATCTAAAGCAAGCATGGAGGTCCTATTTTATTTCCACACTCTATTTATAATAAGTGTTGTAGATATGTCTCTGCCGATAATGAATTTAGAAATGTTAATGACAAAGTAATTGCAAGATAGTGAAGATATTTATGGTAAAGAAAAATTATGTTATTTTATTTTAATTAGGTAATTATGTTTTTGTCAAATTTATATTTATATTTGGAAATATTTTATTGTTAACCAGTTATAAAAATATTTTATGGAAATATTTTAATGTTATAATTAATTAATTATTAAAATTAATATTATTAATATAATTATTATATTTTTTCCATCAAGTTGTATAAGACGAAATAATCAACCAAAATAAATGTTATAAAATTTCAATGATTGAGTTCTACCATATTTTAGTATTTTTGAAACATCTTAAAATGATAACTTTTTTATCCAAAACTTTGTAACGTAAATAAAAGTTACAAAATTTAACTGTAATGTAAATAAAAATTACAGAATTTCAATGATTGAGTTCACCATATCTTAGTATTTTTGAAACAATTCAAAATATTAAAGCGATAACTTTTCTATCCAAAACTTTGTAATGTAAATAAAAGTTACACAATTTAACCGTGTAATGTAAATAAAAGTTACATAATTTCAATGATTGAGTTGACCATATTTTAGTATTTTTTAAACATCTCAAAATATTAAAGTGATAGCTTTTCTATCCACTTTGTAATGTATAAGGTAAAAGTAATTGTCAAATAATGACTTAGACTTAGACTTTAATACTAAGAATCTCATTGTAAAATGTGTATGTTTTTTTTCAACGAGAAATTAACTCGATTTATATTAGAGATATAAATCATTTACATCACAAGCAACCATTACAGCTTGTGGAGAAAAGTACTTGTCATTACCAACCGCACCGTCTCACGGGATTGTAAAATGTGTATGTTATTATTACCTATTTCTTAAAATAACTTGTGACATATCATTGAAATAAGTAATGTGTATTCAATAGTATTATACTAACTTCTATGTATCTCAATCTTAAATCCTTAACCATTAAACAATAATGCTTGTGTTTTTCATATCAATACCATATTCTTAAAACAAGCACTATATACTTGGCAAAATTGCATTAAATTCAATTTATTCAAAAATATAAAATATCTTAAATCAAATTATCAAAGTATTGTTATAAAGTGAATTAATAAAATTTGTATTATGTATGATTATAAAGTGAATTAATAAATAGATAAGTATTTTACCGATGAATAGCGTAGAAACAAATTATTTTATGTGTGTTTTTTCAAAAAATAAAGTTTCGTTGTACCTTACTTATTTTTTAAAACCTTTATGTATAAGATTTTTATAATCTTAATTTTTAACTGAATAGCGTAGAAACAAATTATTTTATGTGTGTTTTTTCAAAAAATAAAGTTTCGTTGTACCTTACTTATTTTTTAAAACCTTTATGAATAAGATTTTTATAATCTTAATTTTTATAAGTTAAAGTACAAAATTTCTAATAAAATTCATATGAGAATTTTAATAAGGTTAAATTTATCAAGTTAGTAATTTGACCACACATAAAATTATTCTATATTTTAATAGCATAATCAAGTTATTATTGATTGGATAGTCATTAATGTACACAAAAATTGATAGCCCCACCAGGGCCTAAACCTATAAATCAGAGTTCTTTCCAATGGTACTTAAGTATAACATAATTCAACCCCCTTGGCACTTACCTTTTCCCTCATGTGATCATCTGCTATGATCTTGGGTTTATGGCCTTAGCCCTAGCTCCCTCGACACTCCTTCATACAACCAACCTTTGCTCCTAAGCACTAATCAAATGGGTGCGTATCCTATGTTTTTAACATTGGCCTGGATCAATGGTCACAATTTAATTTAATCATGAGATCTATGGTATGTGCATTTCAACCTGATGGTTTATTAAAAATTTTCCCATTGCGCGCTTAAATCCTATGGTGACATGTAGGAAAATATCCCAATGGTTCAGATTAACGTGCACTGCCTCCTGAAATTTAACGTCCTCACAACTCCAATTTGTGCTTTTAAGCTCCTCCGTTGATCCGTCTTTCCTTGACGAAGGGTTAGATCTACAATTCCCGCAACTCTGGTGAACTTTGGCCACTTTCAAGTAATAACACCAGAAAGAGCACTTTGATTATTGAGAGCAATGTTCACTGGCCTCTTCGAGGGGGCAACCTCTAGTCGAACATAGATCTATTACAATAATATCCAAGCTAGGGTTCACATACCCTCGACTCCTATTTATACTAAATATGTCTATCAAGAGAACCATCTAGAGGAAGATCCTTCTAGAAACGAAAGCTTCTATTAGGTCTTCTTACATTCGATTTATTCTACCTTATTACAAGGCCTTATTAATATTGACCTTTATTACATCGGAATACATTGTTCTACTGATGTAAGGGGTTAGGTCCCTAACATGTCCGCCCCCTTAAAAGCAGCCTTGTCCTTAAGGCTTGAGATGTGGAAATTGCTGCAGAATGGTAGCTGGTTCCCAAGTGGCATCTGCTGGAGTTGTATCTTTCCACTAGACTAACACTTCCTTGATGGTTCACTGATGCACGCGACACTCACGCTGGTCCAAAACTGCTTGTGGTTGTAGCCAAATGGAGCCTTCTTCGTCCAATTCGAGAAGGTTGGTTTGAGTTTGGCACTTAGTTCCAATCACCTTCTTCAAGCCTGAAACATGAAAAACGGGATGTAGCTTAGAGTGACTGGGAAAAGCTAACTGATATGCCACATGTCCCACACGCTTGAGAACTGTATAAGGACCATAAATTTGGGCGACAACTTCTGACAATGGTCCTCCTTGAGGGAATTTTGCTTGTAAGGTTGCAGTCGAAGAAACACCTGATCCCCTTCTGCAAATTGACGTTCATAGCGACCTTGATCATCTTGTTGCTTCATGTGATTCTGAGCCATGACCAAATTCTCTTTGAGGGTATGGATAATAGCCTCTCGAACTGTAAGCGTTTGGTTAACCACCTGGACCTTCGAGACACCTAGTAAATATGAGAGGATTGAAGGTTTATTTTGTCCATAGACCGCTTCAAAAGGAGTCATGCATGTAGCTGTATGGTATGAAGTGTTGTACCACCATTCAACTAGGGGTAACCATTGAGCCCACTGATTTTTCTTTTCCGATGCAAAACACCTCATATATGTTTCCAAACACTTGTTGACAACTTCAGTTTGACCATCCGTCTAGGGATGATAAGCTGTGCTGAGATGCAATTGGGTGCCTTGTAGCTTGAATAGTTCTTGCCAAAAATTGCTGGTGAAAGTTGGGTCATGATAAAAAACAATAGAATGCGGCATGCCATGAAGCTTGAAGATTTGATCCATGAAAATTTGAGCCACTGTGGATGCTATAAATGGGTGTTGAAGAGCACAAAAATGAGCATACTTGGAAAGACGATCAACTACCACAATGATGACTAATTTATTACCTGATTTAGGTAAGCCTGTAATAAAATCCATAGATATATCCCTCCAAATAACAGGTGGAATCAGAAGCGGTTGCAGTGTGCCTGGAGATTTGACTGTTTCTCCCTTGTTACGTTGACACACATCACATTCATCCACAAAATTACAAACGTCTTGTTTCAGACCATCCCCAAAAAAAGAACGTTTGACCCTGTCATAGGTTTTGGTAAACCCAGAGTGCCCAACTATGGGTGTAGCATGAAGCTCAGAAAGCACCGTGGATTTAAGTTTTGATTGTTTACTTAAATACAAACGACCTTTGTATCGAAGCTCATCATGGAGCCATGAGTACCCTAGGGAAACTGGAGAATTGGACTGCAATTATTGTATCAGATGCGAACTTTTGGGATCATGTAGCCATTCCTGGCGAATGGCTTGGAGCCAATCTGGTACAATGAAGGAGAGAGACAAAAGGGAGCCTTCATCTTCATATTTTCGTGAAAGTGCTTCGACCGCCACATTGTCTTTGCATTTCTTGTAAATGATATCATAATCATATCCAAATAGCTTAGTCACCCATTTCTGTTTCTCTGGGGAGGAAATGCGTTGTTCCAGAAAATACTTGAGGCTTTGATGGTCTATCTTAATTTGGAAGCGTTGCCCCAATAGATAAGGGCCCCACAAATCAACGACATGGAGAATAGCCATCATTTCCTTTTCATATATTGATTTGCCCAAATTTCGTTCAGACAATTGTTTGCTAGTAAAGGCCAAAGGCCTACCCTCTTGCATAAGGACAATGCCAATACCTTTCCCTGAAGCATCACATTCCAGGATAAAGGTCTTTGTGAAATCAGGAAGGGCCAGGACTGGAGTGGTGCACATGGCCATCTTCAAGGTTTGAAAATCCTGAGCAGCTGCTGGGGTCCAAGTGAAAGAATTATTTTTAAGGAGTGCCGTGAGAGGTGCCGCAATATTTCCATAATTCTTAACAAACTTGCGATAATAACCTATTAGGCCCATAAATCCTCGCAAGATTTTCAGAGTCTTTGGGTGAGGCCAATCTTGCATAGATTCAATCTTTTTAGGATCCACCCTGACGTCGTTCTTGCCAACAATATGGCCCAAGTACTAGACTTCTGAGGCACCAAAAACACATTTAGATTGTTTCAGGAAAAGTTGGTGCTGAGAGAGTAGATGGAGAACTCGGTCCACATGAGAAAGGCGGTCTATCCAGGTTTTTCTATAGATGAGGATATCATCAAAGAAAACTAAGACAAAATGACAGAGAAAGACATGATTCATGAGGCTTTGGAAGGTGGAGGGGGCATTACACAAGCCAAAGGGCATGAAAAAAAACTCATAGTGGCCCTCATGAGTTCTAAAGGCAGTCTTAGGAATGTCTGCCTCTTTCATACGGATCTGGTGGTAGCCAAAATGAAGATCAAGTTTAGTAAAGAACTGGGCGCCACTCAATTCATCCAAGAGGTCATCAATGAAAAGAATGGGAAATTTGTCTTTAATGGTGAGTTTGTTGAGGGAACGGAAGTCAGGACACATGCGCCAAGAACCTTCTTTCTTTAGGACCATGACCACAGAAGAAGACTAGGGGCTCATACTAGGGCGGATAACGCCTGCGTTGAGCGGTTCTTGAACCATTTTCTCAATTTCATTTTTTTGGGAAAAGGGGTGACGATAGGGACGAATATTGGGAGGGAGGATTCCTGGTATAAGGGCAATGGAATGATCATGAACACCATGGGAAGGCGGGAGTCCTTGGGGAGTGGAAAATACCACTTGATGTTTAGAGAGGATGGATTGGAGGTCTTGTGGCACAGAGGGTGTCTCAATTGCCTGTATGGCATGGAGTTGGGCAATAACGCCAAAATGACCTTTTTTTAGCAGCTTTTCCATGCGATGGGAACTAATGATCTCCGGTGAACCGATGGTGATTCCTTGGAACTTATATTTTTGTCCCTCCTGGTCGAATTGCATGGTTAATTCCTTGAAATCCATGAGAATGGGACACAAAGTCCTTAGCCAATCTGCACCCAAAAAAATGTCACAACCACCCATGTCGATAGCAAACATATGAGATTTCAGGTGGTAGTCACCAATTTGGAGACATACATGTTCACAACGCCCTCCACATTTCATGGAGTCGCCACTAGCAATCATGATTTGGAAATTATTGACGACATGGATATAACAATGAGTTTCTTGGGCAATGTGGCGATGAATAAAATTATGGCTGCTGCCACTATCAACCAAAATGATGACCTTCCTATGCTTGATGTAACCAATTAGATTGAGGGTTTGGGGAGTAGATAAACCAGTGAGATCATTTAGGGAAATGATCGGTTCTACTTCGGGAGGGGTTACGTTCATGGTTTTAGGTGACTCCGACACAAGGGGAGTTTCAACATCCTCTTCTGAAACATCCTCCGAGATGGCCATAAAAATATTTTGTTCCTTACACTTGTGGCCAGGACAATATTTTTCATCACAATTATAACAAAGGCCTTTGATTTGGCGTTCAACCATTTCAGCTCTGGTCAATTTTTGGATCTTTAGTGGAGCAAAGGGAGTAGTGGGATTTACTGGTTTAGTGCGAGGAATAAAGGGGGGTTTCCGGTTTTGAGAAGATACAACCTGTTGTGCTTCTTTATCTCTTTTAGTAGCCTCCACCCAACTCTGAGGCCGAGCCATGAGGACATGGGCACGAATATCATCCTTGAGGCCACTGATAAAACATTCTCATAAAAAGGCATCATACATGCCCTCTGTTCGAAAATCCAAGCAATGGAAAGAAGCTATAAAATATTCCATTGTTCCTGATTATTTCAACTTTGTCAAACATCCTAAATGGTTGGTGTCAGTGTCAAAGCATTCATAAATCTCTACCATAAAGTGTGTCCAAGCAATATACCCTTGACGAGAAGTTTTTCTCCATTGCCACCATTGCCAACGTTCTTGATCTAGATGGAGAACACCATACTAGAGTTTGGCCAAGTCATTTGTAATGTCGTATAAAGAGAAATAATGTTCCATTTGGGTTACCCAACTAGTGGGATCCGAGCCATCAAATTTGGTCACATCCACCTGCGGAAGGCATAGGTCACACTGAAAGTGATGGTGCTAAAAATTATGGGAACGAGAGGAAGTTTCAACTTTGGTATGTGGGGGTGGGTCAGATAAAGGGTTATCTGCAGGGATATGTAGCTTGGTGCAGATCATCAAAATGACAGATTCAAGTTGGGTAGTCATGTCTTGTTTGAGTTCCTCGATTGAGGCGATGATGGAGGAATGCATGGTTGTATTGATGGCGGTAACATTAACACTGAGCTGTTTCACTTCTTGTTGGGTCTCTGCGAAATTAGATTGCAAGGTATTGAAGCGAGCTTCCAAGTCTTTGCTACAAGTATGGGCCATGATGACGAGGGAACCGAAATGGGGCGGGTAGGGTCAAAACATTTGCTGAAAAATGATATGTATGAATGTGATAAGGGAAAATATATAAATCCATGAGTTATACTCCGGTCTGAAGAATAATGCAGTGATGAAATTCCCAAATGCTTAACCAAGAAGAAACGTGTAGTGATTTGGCAACTCGAACACAGTTGTGCGGAAATAGATCTTGCCTGTTTTAATTTTTTTTGTTTCCGTCCCCAAGGTTTAGGTACTCAAGGGTTCTACAGACAAGGGTTTTCCTCGTGCTATAGCTCTTTGATATACGTGCGGGGTCCAACAGTAGTACTCAACCCAATATCTCAGGGCACTAACTAAGGAGGCTAGACCGTGCCCTTAGTCGTACTACCCGACTACCCAGGTACTAGAGAGTATATTACCGAGTGTTGTTCTTAATTGCACTATAACAGTCAGGCGACTGATTGGTTTATCTACAGAGGGCTTCAAAAAATCTAGTCCGATCCGTACACAGGTGTTGTCTGATGCGCTACCACTCGAAGGGGTACCAACATGGGTTACAAGGGTGGCCAATAGATGTGTGCTTAAGAACCACTTGTATTTCCTACGTGTATGAATCCATCAATTGTGGGTTTATGAGTGTAACAACAAATCTTTGTGGCTTAAATATGTCAGAATACATCTCTACCCTGAAAAAAAATTAACCCACAATTTTCTGCCAAGAAAAGTGCTCTGATACCACTTGTAATATTCCAGATATAAAAAGTATGCAGAACAAAAATAAAATGCAAGAAATGGCAGATGAACAACAATATAACCAAAATAACACCATAATAATACTGAAATGATAACAGAATAACACTAGAAAGAGCACTTCGATTACTGAGAGCAATGTTCACGGGCCTCTTCGAGGGGGCAACCTCCAGTCGAGCAGAGCTCTATTACAATAATATCCAAGCTAGGGTTCACATACCCTCGACTCCTATTTATACTAAATATGTCTATCAAGAGAACCATCTAGAGTAAGATCCTTCTAGAAGCAGAATCTTCTATTAGGTCTTTTTACATTCGATTTATTCTACCTTATTGCAAGGCATTATTAATATTGACCTTTATTACATCAAAATACATTGTTCTACCGATGTAAGGGGTTAGGTCCCTAACATCCAATTTAATCTGTTGTTGAGATGGGAGGTTTCCATCTATTTCCTAGGTCACCATCCAACCGCTCCCATTTAATTAATGCTTCATATTTGTACTATCTCAATCCAACGATTCTTGTTTGTTGGATTCACATCTAACGACCTATAACAAATCCTTCATACAAATGACTATGATCTCATCCCTCCTTCAATCCAACGGTTGGGAACTAAGCTTCCATAAATTGATGGCTTATGTGTATCCACGTTGTGAATTGATATGGATCGTTGATCATGTCGTCATCAATGATCGAGATTATTCTCTGATTCCTTCTATTTGCACGATAACCTTTGATCCTATGGTAACTATGCGTTGGACTATTTAACTCGACGAACCATAATTTTCTTCGATCCGAGATTGAACTTTATTGTGTTGTTTGCTACTAATAAGGGAATAAGAAGTTTGATTTCGCCTATGCACACGATCTCCTTCAGGATCACAATTTCTTTGATATCCCAAAGACCTGCAATTACAAATTCTTCGTAAATTCGGGGTTAAATCCTGTAATATCTCTCTGACATATATTTACACATACACATGATTTAAACAAAGATTCAACCCATATAATAGTAAACAAAAGTTTTCCACCATGACACTCGAAACAAAGTGTTCATTTTCCTTCATTCAACTACATACATTGTACATGGAATACATAAGGCTTATAATGCCTTCTCTGGGATGATCTCACTTGGTAGGCTCTATTCACTCTCCTTCTGGTCTAATTCACAATTATTTGGCCACACCATTTCTTGGCATGTTCTACATTCAGTTGGACACCTCTGCATGCCTTACAAGCTTATAATTAAATAATTAGTCCTGGTCTGAAGCTAAACATAGTTCAGATCCACAAACTACTCAACAATTCCCTAATACATACTTCAGATCCACAATTTACTCCTAAGACCCTATAATCACTCCAACCCCCTCTCAAGAGCTGTCTTTATTGAGCAGACTTGGTTACAACTTATCCAAGAATGGAGAAATAAACCCATTCCTAAGATCTTCCTCATATCGAGAACAATTCCAATTCAATCCTCACTTAACTAATTACATAAGTTAGGGAAACATTCTCATCTCTTCTAACAATCTCATCTTCTAGAACATACTCAAAATCTTAGGAAAATTCAACATTTCATTAGGGAACCAACTCCCTTAGTAAACTTTGAGAGACCCCCTAGGTCTACTCCTTAGGTCTTATATTTGGAAGCGTAGATGCTCCTGCATCAGACTCCTAAGGTTAAAAACATCCATGGTCTCATGATCATGTGTTTCCATAAGCTGATGAAGTCCTCCTGGATCCCAAACTCTAGTTTGTAACTCTCTACATGATTTGCATTCATGTTGTTGCTGAATTGTTAATATATATTGTTTCATCCTCCTCTCTTTAGTCAACTATGAGTTTTGACTTATCATCTTCTTTACCTCAAAGCTTCTCCACCCGGACTACTTCCTCATCAACTCCTGTTACCAGGAAGATCACTCTATGGCATGGGGTAAACCACAACAGACAGAATGACCGCATAAATCAACTATAATCCCAAGTATGTTAAATAAATGAAAATGATAACAAGACAAGATAAAGAGCCTACCGCGTCTGGACGTTCGATGAAGACCACCGTGGAGCACACAACTCAAATATTTATACATGCCAAGTGTCCTCAACAACCAAGATACACAAGCATATGGTGATAATATATAATGTTAGGACATACAATAGCATAATCCATTAACATTCATAACAAATACGCCCATGGAATAATAATTCAAATATTTGCAAGATATCAATTGGACGAGAAAAGAGTATTTCTTTTAAAAAATGATCAACATAAGTGTATAAGTGACAAAATTCCATTTCGGCACGTTTCAGAACTAAGAAACTAAGTCCCTTCTAGTTGGGCCTCCACCACTTCAATCCTCCACCAAAGACAAGCTCATATAAGAGATACAATGAGGTTCTCCATAAAAGAGGGAAGATCTTGGGGGATGAACAATGTGTTCAGAATTGAAAGGACAAAGGGATGCAGACTCAATGTGAAGTGAAAATTTCTCTAGAGTGTCTTTGCTCTCAAAAGTTGAATTCTCTCCTCTTCCATGGTTTGGATATGGCCCAATTTATAGCCTTCAAATGGCACTGAAGGGCTGAGTTGGAACATTTCTAGTATATGGAAGGTCAAGGATCACATATCTCATGATGTAACATGGAAACCTGACACAATTTTTTATTTTGAGCACCAAACTCGATGTACGCGGGTTGTAGTGGTGAAACCTGCATATATGTGTTTGTCTAACTGGTAGGGCGCGTAGATGTGGAAAAATATGATTTTTTGGCTCTAAGAAGTGCAAAAGGGGACTTCAAGTCTATATAGGGAAATGGAAATGCCTTCTGAGAAAGTTGCATGGGGTGAGGAAAAACTTGCTATAACAGATGCCCCCTAATGTGTGAGGTCAGAGGAGTATCTGCGATGGACGAAATACATTATAATTCCTAGAAGTGGAGTAATGGAGACTTAGCTAGAAGAACTAGTTACTCATGAGAATATTATAATCCATAATGACTTTGCACACATGGCTGCCAATTTTAATTACACTGTAGGTCCATGTGGAAATATACCAAACAATTGTTCATGGCCATGAATAGGCAATACAAAGTAGATGCATGCCATAGGTTGTCATAGTCATGAACAAGGCCCAGTGAAAACCAATATCAAAATCAATCTGAAGATATTTGTATACAATGGAGTACAATTTGATATCCCATGATCATTGAAATCATATAGGTACTAGTCCAATGAATGATAGCAATAGATCAGGAAAGATTCCACTATAAATTGATGTCTTCAAGTCTTCTACATGATCCACCAAAGGTGTAATTCTACATCATGTGAATAAAGGAGTTGAGGTCGAACACAATGAGACTTTGTTTGATTACTGGTCATTAAGGTATATCATTAACAAACCTGAGATATCCTATCGATAATGAAAGTAGGTATCAAGGCACCGAGTATATTCTTACAAGTGTGAATAAAGGTGTTGAGGTCAAATAGTTGAAGAATCCATCGATCATGAGACATTGATGTATTCCCAACTGTCAATGGTGATAGAACCTTCCACTGATGACTACAAGCCTCTAGGTACTCATAGGACTCTAGGCCTCGTTTCCAGAATAGATGATTTGAATTCGATGGAAGGAGACCCGCTGAAAGGAGAGCATTAAGGCATCTCTCATCAGTCAGCATGAGGTATAAATCAATACCTTAATGATTTGGAGGAAATCGGATGAAGAGGATGTTCAAAAACCAATGACCATGTGCGTCTTTCGCATGGACCAGATGTAGGTAGTGCACGAAAAAGACCCTCTGAATAGAAGCCAATAAGGAAAATTGCTGACAAAGGTGAGGAAACCACCAATAATGCTAATGGCATCTAAGACATTACATGAATCCCAATGTGCGAATAGATTTATTGTCATTGAACACAAGGGAAACCCCCCAGTTAGCGACCAATGAGGAGATGTCAACTGTTGGGTTCAAGGTTACCTGCCCTTAATGAAAGCAGGACTAATGTGCATGGTAGGAATAAAACTTCATGTAACTCTGAGACACACTGAGGGTATGGCTGACATGCAAATTCAAGAGTTATGGGAAATGGTTGACATGAGATTATATAAATCATTTGAACAAGAGCATGAGACATATGGGGGACTTTGGCAACATAGACTTGATAATGAAACTTCGTGATGCAAGAGGCATCAATCAAACTCTTCATAGGGACTGGAAGAGTAACTAGTTAGAGGAGTAAAATCTAAGTAACGATCTCGGCTTCCTAAGGTCATGCTAAACCCAAACTTTGGATAATAATTGGACTCAAAAGTTTGTGCTCTATTCAAAGGCGACACGATTGCTGCCAATATGAGATAATATTCTTTTCTCACCCGTCTTTTTTTGTTTTTTCATAGGCAAATGAATATTATGATACAATGGAGGAAACGAGTGTCGCGAGTAATCAAATAGTTCCAACAGTGGAACATACCTATGCTCAATGTAAGGAGGTGCATGCAGGATGTGGACACTCGGGGAAATATTTCCTCTTAGAGTTTAGGGTGTCAAGCTGCAAAGGATATAAACAAGGCTCTGCTTGGTTGGTAATAGGCTTATAACGAGAAAGAGGGAACCTGCAACAGGCTCAATAATACAAGAAGGAGGATGAAATACAATTACAACTTAACTCCAAATAATGTCCTTTTTTGTAAATTTAGTCCCCTAGGCCCAAAAAAGTATAAAACAATACTCGGGAGAACTCTTCTAGCCAATGATGACTAGAGTATTCATTTTTTGAAATTAGTCTACTTGGTCTGAAAAAGGGTTAAACTTACACCAAATAGATGTCCTTTCAAAACCATTTAACAAGTGTGAAAGAGACAAGTTCACTCTATAATCTTTTCACTTTTTTAGAGAGTAAAAAAAGAGCTTAACTCAGACTCAGGAATGTCGTTCTAAGGAGAATATCATGGGAGAGGCTAGGGATCTCATGCAGGACTTCTGTCGAAAGTCAGCAACTCACAGATAGCTGACAAAAGCTTGGGAAAACCCAAATATTTCCAAGTTTAGGAGGATAAAATACTTGCAAAGGTTACCTTATCTACAATATATCAAAGAATGCCCCTTATCTGGAAGGGTATAGAAGAAGGAAGTTGAGGCTCTACAAGATCATTCCAATCAAAGGAAACCATCTTAGGACTTGGAGGGAGCGTACTCAGAGAGAGTGGAAGGTTCCCTTGTTCAGAAGGTACAAGACTCGACATGCTAAGGACATGGTCGAAAGATGCATCACCCCCAAAAGAAGAGTGGGATCGATCGAAGATTGCATTGGCAATGCTACTTCCTTAGACTTTTCACTCCCCAAAAGAAGAGTGGGATCGACCGAATATTTCATCGGCACGACCATTTATTCAAATGTTGGTTGAATAGGATGCGAGACAACATGGTCTAGAGATGTATCACCCCCAAAAACAGAGGTGGTGTCGGGTGAAGATTGCATTGACACGACCATTGGTTGAATAGAATGCGAGACAACATGGTCAACAGATGCATCACCCCCCAAAAGACGAGTGGTATCAGTCGGATATTGCATCAACATGACCATTGTATCAACCAAAGAAGGATTAGAATATTGGGAAACCAAAGACGACTCAGAACCCGAAGGGATATCAGACAAGGACTGTGCTTCTTGTACCACAGAAGTAACAGGGAATAGACGAGTTAGATGATCTCATTTGAAAAGTCTACAAAGGAACTTGAGCTTACCTCCTATACATATAAGCTTCTCAATCATATTAATTCCCCCATCATGACTTGCAGTGGTTGGTGACATGCTCCTAGCATGACTTATAGAGGCTAGTAGCATATCTTCAACATGACTTGCAGAGGTTGTTGATGAATCCCCAACATGACTAGCAGAGGTTGTTGATGAACCCCCAACATGACTAGCAGAGGTTGGTGATGTATGTGCAGTGTGACTAGCAGTGACTAGAGTTGTTCCCCCAGCATGACTTACAATGGCTGGTTTCATGTCTTCAACATGAATTACAGAGGTTGTTGACCTAACTCTAACATAACTAGCAGAGCTTGGTGAAATAATGCCAGTATGACTCACAATGACTGTAATTATGCCCCCAACATGACATGTAGTGGTTGGTTGTTGGTCTTCAACATGACTTGTAGAGGTTGTTAACCTATCTCCAACATGACTAACAGAGGTTGGCGATATAATTCTAGTATGACTCGCAGTGACTGGACTTATGATTCCAGCATGATCTGCAACGACTGGTTGCGGCATTTGAGACCAAGGTTTCAGGAAAGACTGATTTTGAGAGATTGTGGGCCAGGAAGGGTTTTGGTATACACCATGGCCATCTTCGACAAGATGGTATCCTACTCCAAACTTATTCATAAAGGGTTGTAAGGGCATTGTCACCGAGGAAGCCGCTTGTGAATAGAAAGTGACATGACAAGAGTTACTTAGGTGAGGATATATGTTTCCCTCAGATGAAGTAACTTTGTGAAGGGGGTTGCCCATACTACAAAACTGAATCCCCCTGAATGAAACACCAAAGGACAGATGAAGGTCTACCATGGGAAAATCATTCGTAGGAACCGTCATAGTGGAAGAAGGATAGATGGACGGGATGTAATAAGTAGAATGATCGGCCATTTGAGCACTTTCTCCTGGAAAAGTGAAGCTAGGATTAGATCCATAGGAAGGAATATTCCAACCTCCTATCGTAAGAGTTGGTTGAGGGATATGACTCCCACCAAACAAAAAGGAAGAATAAGGAGGCATCATGCCTCCAGACCAAAAACTAGGATTCACATAAGGCAACGAGACAGAGGATGGCAAGTGCGAAGACATGTCTGGCATACCAAGATAAAAATGATTAGAGGCCCAAGGTATTGGTTGAGTATCATGATTTGGCATACCACTTGGAAATACAAAAGTATTCGTCCCCATGGAATGAGAAAAGACCATGGGCTGGGTAGTGCTAACTGAGGGAGTCATGGGGGCTCCACTAACCATAGCCATGAAAACTCACAACGCAATACAAAATCCTAAGGCCAACTAATAATCAAAGAGCACACCAAAGTAAAGAAAAAAGGCCAATGTACACAAATAGGATATAGTGGTTGAAAAGGGGCCTCCCTCACTAGAGTAGGTGTGCCTCGCCCAAGAGGGGCTTGAGACTCCCTTCAAGAGATCAGAGGTATTAAAATCAGTTATAAGGGCCCTCATGGGATTAACAACACAATCAACTAGATCCCTTCAGAGAGGTAATCCTCCATAAAGGCTGTGTGTTTTCTAACCCTTATCTAACTCAGGGTACCTACAGAATAACCCCTGCAAGTAACCTATGTGGTTACCTATGTCAAGCAACTAAAGCCACCACGATATAACCAATGCACATGTGAACAGTCGTAATTTAGGTCCACCATATGGGTAGGGTAACAAAGCCCAAAATTTTGAAAGCATCACCTCTGAGGGAGGTAAAGGTACTAGCAAGACCCCCAAATACGAATAGATCCCTAGAAATATCTTTGATGCTAAGAAGGTATTAGAGGGCTATCTCTGGAACCAAATTCATGCAACCTTGTGCTTAACTCTAGTGTGAGCGGAGTGTCTTGACGTCACTAATTACACAATGGATTTCACCACTCCCTGTTCAAACACATATGTTGAATTTAATAGACTTGGAGAAGTTTACTCACAAAATCCTATTCCAAGGCCCTATGCCCGATGCTTGTTTGTGTACTCTGAAAAATAAAATTGTTTCTGATCAATTTTAATTATTCAACGTTACTTTTAATGGCTTTGTTTACTCAAAATATGTGGTTGTGAAACTGATGATGTTATGACTCAGCATATTAAAGAAATGAATATAAACATAAAGCTAAGTCCTAATCTTCAATTCTCAAAAGATGGCAAGCTTTTTAAAATGCAACTTTCAATTCAACTTTGCAATTTCAATAAGATGCACTCTCTCCATATATGTATCAAGATGAATACGAAACAACCAAATGAGTAAATGCCAAAATGAAAAATGTATATTTTTGTATTTTCAATATAAAGAATGAAAATGCAATGACTAAATAATAGCTTGATATATAGACCCCACTGCAAGCAAAAAGAGACAAGCCAAGTAGGATACCAAGAAGCAAACACTCAGACCAAAATGCAAGGAAAACCAATGAAAAAGATGATGAGAAAGAAAAATCCGCCCGAAAATTCAACCATAAAAAGGTTTCCTATTACTCTGCAAGCACTCAATAGTTAGGACAGAGACCCAAGAAGACTCAACAACCATCAAAACTCACCCAAAAAACACCAAACTCAACAAGTAAGATTAAAAAGTTGATATATGCGACTGTTTAAGAAAAAACCACGTATGTACGTGCCCTATAGAAGAATAACTCACGAATGTACGCGTTTGTCAAGGGAAAACCCACATATATGTATTAAAACACTTCTTGGGCAAGGGTTAAGCCAAAAAACTCATATACAAAGTAAAAATAGGTTGTCAAGCAGTCAAGCGACAAGGAAACTTAGGCTAACGGAGAGAAATCAAAGGAGAAAAACACTCCAAACCCCAAAATAGAAGATCCCATCTCTAGTATGGTCGCCAATTATGTTACGAGGAAAATCACTCTATGGCATGGGGTAACCACAATAGACGGAATGACTACATAAATAAACTCTAATCCCAAGTATGCTATATAAATTAAAATGATAACAAGACAAGATAAAGAGCCTACCTCGTCTGGACATTCGATGAAGACCACCATTGAGCACACAACTCAAAGATTTATACCTGCAACTTGTCCTCAACAACCAAGATATGTAATCATATGGTGATAATATATAATGTTAGCACATACAATAGCATCATCCATTAACATTCATAACAAATACGCCCATGGAATAATAATTCAAATATTTGCAAGATATCAATTGGACGAGAAAATAGTATTTCTATTAAAAAATGATCAATAGAAGTGTATAAGTGACAAACTTTTGTGTCGACACGTCTAGGAACTGAGAAACTAAGTCCCTTCCAACTGGGCCTCCACCACTTCAATCCTCCACCAAAGGCAAGCTCATATAAGAGAGACAATGAGGTTCTCCATCAAAGAGGGAAGAGCTTGGGGGCTGAACAATGTGTTCAAACTTTATAGGACAAAGGGATGCAAACTCAATGTGAAGTGAAAATTTATCCAGAGTATCTTTTCTCTCAAAATTTGAATTCTCTCCTCTTCCATAGTTTGGATATGGCAAAATTTATAACCTTCAAATGGAACTGAAGGGACGAGTCAGAACGTTTCCAGAATATGGAAGGTCAAGGATCATGGATCTCATGACGTGACATGGAAACCTGACAATTTTTAATTTTGAGCACCAAACTCGATGTACGCGGGCTGTAGTGGTGCAACCTGCGTATACACATGTTGTCTAACTGGTAGGGAACGTATATGTGGAAAAATATGATTTTTTGGCTCTAGGAAGTGCAAAAGGGGACTTCAATTCTCCATGGGGAAACGGAAAGGCCTTCTGAGCAAGTTTCATGGCGTGAGGCAAAACTAGCTACAACAACTCCCACAATTCTTCAATTATAGAATCAATTTATGCTACCCCTTGCAATCATTGATTACCTTCAAAAGTATCTCCTTGGGATGCATATCCTTGCTTTAGCTTGATGTTGTCGTTGTCCATTAGCTGCATCTTAACCACATCTCCATATCTTTGGCCATTCTCAAGATTTTGAGTACATTCATGTACCAAACAACTCACACTCTTCAATTCCATACTTAAGTTATGGAATATTTCCTGCAAACATTGGTCTTGCATTTGATTAAAATAAAAAATCAAATCCAAATTCTTCATGCCTTCACTTATCATTATCCAGTCAAGAAATTTTCTCTTATCCAATTTCATCATTGCTTCTCTGTACTCCTTATAACCCAATATAGCATTTCCTTTGCAGAAATATCTTCAAGCCAATCTACTGGCTCATTTGTGTCTTCATCACCTTCAACATCCTCAACATCTCTATTCCTCATATTTTCACAACCTTCCTTCTCATTTCCTTTATGAAGAAATGTTATCTCAATATCAAACACGGGATAATTTTGGATATGCTTTCTTTCTATGGATTCCCAATCTCCATAACCTACATACATACACCAATTGTCAGATTTAAAACCACAAAATTTTGTTGTTTGTACCATGTGTTGTTCTTATCCCTTCATGCCTTCTTCTTGAGTTCCTGATGAAGATAAATTATCTCTATTTTTCTCACAAATAGTCCAATCTCCCATTGGCCTATTTGCTGAATTTTTCTTGTCTCCCTTTGCTTGAGACAATTCTACCATCACATCATCCTTTAGTGCTTGGTTGTCTGCAAACACACTTTCCTAAGATTCCTTACATGCCTCCAACCAATCAATGAGGTTTTCAACATCATCCTCGAGCATCAAATATTGCTCTGGTTCACACCAATGAACTTATTCATCCACTTCACCTTCAAAACAACTCCAAATAATTTTTGATCTTTATCATCCCTTGGCCCTATAGTCATGCACAAAACATTAGTTTCAAAATTACCAGACTTTGAAGTCTTTTTTATCATCAATTTGCTCTGCTCCAATACACAATCCTTCAAGTGTTATGTGAGACACTTATCAAGTCCCCAACATGCTTCTCTTAGCATTGTTTCTTTGTATTGGTCTGGGCATTTCTTCATATTTCCTTTATCATCCACCGAATTCAGATTCTATGCTGTTGTTATGATTTTAGAAAGAATATCTCTGCCTTATCCAACATGCATGACAGTCTCAACCAAATTTCTAATTTCTTTCTTTGTACAACCCACAATCACACACAATGTGTCAGAATAAAATCCATGAGGCTTTCTAACCTCACTCAATCCTTCTATCAGCACATCATCTTGTTGATATGAACTTTCTAAAAAGTCCCCGATACATCCTACAAGTCTCTCATTCTCTTCATATCCTTCTCCAAGGATATCTCCTTTCTCTAGTTCACAATAGGTAATCTTCATCTCATACTCAGCTTCTATGAGTTCCTTTTCCAACTTAGCATACATACTTTGCGTCAACCTTGTCTGCAACAATTTCCATCTAACCTTATTTTTCTTCATTGTCCAGCCATAACATTGGTCCTTCTCACATGCCTCTAGAAACATCATCACTACACCGAGTCCTTCTTTCAACTCAACCATTTCTATGTCAAGATATTATTGAATCATCCCTTTTATGCAATTTTCCTTGGCATCCTTCCTCTTTCTCTTGATGTGGATTCCTTCATGACCATTAGTAGTCATCTTCATTTTCTTTTGTGGACTCTCCTTGCCCACTTGTGAGCTGCAACACGCCTCCTTTATCTCTCTATAACAATTCTCCTACTTGTTACCCATACCAAGACATGTTCTTGGTATCCTCTTGGTTCTCTGCAACATAACCTCTCTAGAGAACGTATGCTCCTCAACTTTCCAAGTTGTTAGGATTGTACAATAAATTGCTCAATTTCACTTGAGAACCTATGTTGTTCTCATCTCTCAGCAACTTACTTGATGACTCTACCACAAAAATTTCTCTACAATAAATTTCACTCTACAACTTCCTTGTTGTACCATGTTGCTATTACTTGCATCCACAATACATTTTAGACCGAAACAATTTATAAATTCTACTTGAGAGATCTTCTCCATGATCTCATTTCTCCGTCTGGCTGGAATTTCTAATCAGATTCTAAATTTGAACTAAATTTCACCTTTGTTGCCTTTGCAACTCTACAATTCCTCATGCATCTACTAGTTATAACAATCTCTAATCTCTGCAAAGAACATCAATATTCTTTTTCCACAATTAAGCCTCTGCGATTTATCATTCACAAGGGTATTCCCATTCTAAAGAGCGTTCTCGCTCTGATACCACTTGATAGCCCCACCAGGGCCTAAACCTATAAATCAAATTTCTTTCCAATGGTGCTTAAGTATAACAGTAATTCAACCCCCTGGCACTTACCTTTTCCCTCATGTGATCATCCATTATGATCTTTGGTTTATGGCCTTAGCCCTAGCTCCCTTGGCACTCCTTGATACAACCAACATTGGATCCTAAGCGCTAATCAAATGGGCTATTATCCTATGTTTTTAACACTGGTCTGGATCAATGGTCACAATTTAATCTAATCTTGAGATCTACGGTCTGTGCATTTCAACTTGATGGTTTATTAACCTTTTTCCCATCGCGCACTTAAAACATGTGGAGACATGGAGGAAAATCTCCCAACGATTCATATTAACGTGCACTGCCTCCTAAAATTTAACTTCCTTGCAACTCCAATTTGTGCTTGTAATATCCTTTATTGATCCATCTCCTTGACGAACGATTAGATCTACAATTCCCACAACTCTGGAAAACATTGACCAATTTCAACTCCTCGACGACCAACGGCTCCAGTTTAATCCATCGTTGAGATGGGTGACTGCCATCTATTTCCTGGGTCACCATATAATGGCTCCCATTTAATTAATGCTTCATATTTGAACTATCTTGATCCAACGGTTCTTGTTTGTTGGATTCACATCTAACGACCTATAGCAAACCCTCCATACAAATGATTTGGATCTCATCTCTCCTTCGAATCAATGGTTGGGAACTAAGCTTACATAAATTGATGGGTTCTGTGTATCCACGTTGTGAATTCATATGGATCATTGATCATGCCATGATCAATGATCAATATTATTCTTTGATTCCTTTTATTTTCACGATAGCCTTTGATCCTACGACAACTATGCATTCAACTATTTAACTCGACGACCCATAATTTTCTTCTATTCGAGCTTGAAATTTACTGTGTTGTTTGCTGCTAATAAAGGAATATGAAGATTGATTTTTCATATGCACACAATCTCCTTCAGGATCACAATTTCTCTAATATCCCAAAGATCTGAAATTACAATTTCTTCGTAAATTTGAGGTTAAAGACTACAATATATATCTGACAGAGATTTACTCATACACATGATTTAAACAAATATTCATCCCATAAAATAGTAAACAAAAGTTTTCCATCATGACACTCGAAACAAAGTGTTCGTTTTCCTTCATTCAACTATATACACTGTACATGGAATACATAAGGCTTATAATGCCTTCTCTGGCCTGATCTCACTTGACATGCTCTATTCACTCTCGTTCTAGCCTAATTCACAGTTATTTGGCCACACACTTTACTGGCGTGTTCTACATTCATTTGGCCACCTCTTCATGCGTTAGAGGCTTACAATTAAATAATTAGTCCTGGTCTAAAGATAAACATAGTTCAGATCCACAAACTATTAAACAATTCCCTAATACAGACTTCAGATCCACAATTTAATCTTAAGACCCTATAATCACTCCAACCCCTCTCAAGATATGTCTTTATGGAGCAGAATTGGTTACAATTTATCTAAGAACAGAGAAACAAACCCATTCCTAATATCTTCCTCATATTCGAGAATAATTCCAATTCAATCCTCACTTAACTAATTACATTAGTTAGGGAAACAATCTCATCTCTTCTAATAATCTCAGCTTCTAGAACATACTCAAAATCTTAGGAAAATACAACATTTCATTAGGGAACAAACTCCCTTAGTAAACTTTGAGAGACCCCTTAGGTCTGCTCCTTAGGTCTTAGATTTGGAAGCTCAGATTACATTCCTAGTTTCTAGATCTCCATCCTTTGCAGCATGACCAGAGTGAAGTGTGTTGTGCTCGTTGTTCTTAGCTCTATTACAAGTCATATTGTATTGGTGTCATTGCTTACACATCTCACCAATATTGACAACTAGAGGAAAGAACCTCCAAGTCATTCTACTATGGTCTACATCAACGATACCCACCTTCATGGCCACCTTCATCTCCAAAAAAATCTAGATCAATTATCATTTCAAACCCATTATAGTGCCAACAATGCTCTCTCTTGGGTAAGCTTCCCTATTCCAATATGTTTTTTATTGATTTTGATGAAAGTTGTGGTGTTACTACATACAACACTAGTAGAAACTAGTGGAAAAAAGGTGGTAAGTTGATTGGAGGGTAGGGGATCAAGATAAGGATAATAAGTTGTATCGTTTGATTCCTTAGGATAATCAGTGGTCTCAGTTGAGCCTTTGGAATATAAATGACAATAATATTTCTAGTTAATATGAAATGAACTTACTTCCTATTGAATTTGTGGGTATTCCCTCAATACAATAAGTTGTATCAATTGGGTCCCTCATATGCATATTAATAATTTCAAAAGGAGCTAAATAATGTGTGTCAAGATTCATGTTCTGAAGCTAGGGTTTTAACTCCATCCGCCGCTGAGAACTGCGGACACACTCTAATGGCCCCGCAGGGGCTCCCGCAACACCCTGGGGAAGCGCCGACTGGCGTTTCCTACAGCCAAGTCACGGCTAATGAAGATCCGACGACCAGATGGAAGAGGCCGACCTTCGAAACACCTCTAGAAATGCGCGCGCAGCTGTTGGTCGAAGGGAAGTTCAAAGATCGGGACACGGACATGGATTCAGCAAAGGAAGACAGCTCTGCAAACGCCTCGGCCCCTTGGATCCCCGGTAAGTGCATTCCGCAAGCCCCAAAAGCCCCAAAATATGTCATAAACTCGCCCCGTATCGAGGAACATAAACAATATATGCAGGATCACGCCCTGATAGGAAAGTTTCTGGGGCTATGGCCCTCGGAATGAGAACTAATCAAATGGATACAGTACTGGTGGAGGCCAAAAGGGCATTATGATCTTCAACTGGGATCAAAGGGTTTCTTCACAATCATTCTCCACAATCTAGAAGACATGAACCGAATATTCGATGGAGGGCCCTATTTTTTTTAACTCGGCAGGACTATTTTTGAGATTATGGACAGAAAAGTTCAGCCCCGAAAAGGAAGACTTCACCCACGCACCAGTCTGGATCAGGTTGTACTCTCTCCTTCAGGAATTCTGGTTGGAGGAAGTTCTAGCTGGTATAGGCAACACTATCGRTATCTATGTCAAATCCTCTGAAGCCACTAAGCAGAGGCGCTACACTTCCTATGCAAGAATCTGTGTTTATCTAAACATAGCCAAGCCACTCCCGGGGTCCATTATGCTGGAATATCAGGATGAGGACTGGGCTCAAACCATTGATTACGAACATATTCCCTTTCGCTGTAGAAAATGCCACGAACATGGACACCTCTTCAGGGAATGTCCACTCAACAATCAGCACAAGGAGGGGAATCCAGAAAATGGCAAGGACAAGGAAGGATTCACGCAACAGACAGGGAGAAGATGATAGGGAGGTAGGAAGCAACCAGCTCAGGTAAGTAAAGATCCTTCCACCAGCAATAAATATGCAGTTTTACAAGATAACCCAGAGGAACCTTCAAACCCGACGCATATCATCCCACCATCCATGCACATAGATTCTCAAAATAAAAACCCAGAGGCTGAACAACCAGGGAAAAACAAGGGGACGGATCCTCCCCCAACTGGCCCAATGAGCGGCCCGCTTGAGCAGCAGGAGACAGAAGACGGGGATGAGGACATGGAGGTAGAAGAACAAGATCTAGTTGGAGTAGATCTGGAACACCTTGAGCATGCCTACCGACACCAAAAACTCTACACCATTCCAAGAGACCAGCTTAGGAAGGTACATAAAGTGTTCCTCAACTCCTCGGCGGGCTCCTCAGCTCGGGCAAGCAAAGCACTGGGCATCCAGGGCAGTGAGATAAAAAACCCAAATAAGGCACAAAAAGATGAGAAAAAACGTGGACGGAAATCGACAAATAAGCTTATACAGGAAATTGGAAGCTTAATGGTAAACTCAGGACAGATCCACCTGATCTCGGATAGCTTTCCCCCTCTCCCCCCCCCTCAATCATCATGAATATCATCTCATGGAACATCAGAGGGCTCAATGGTCATAGCAAGAGAAAATGCTACGAGATTTGATCATAGCGGAAGCACCGGATGTTGTAATGTTGCAGGAAACAAAATGTACCACAGAGGACATCACCCGACTACTCCCCTATTACTGGAAGTAGGGGGGAGGGGTCTCAACTGATGCTGTAGGCATGGCTGGTGGACTTTCTCTCCTCTGGAACACCAATACTGTCCTATTGGAAAACTTTTGCACCACCAGATGGTCTATTACAGCCGATTACAGGATCATAGGATCAGATAAGCCGGGACATCTAACAACTGTATATGGGCCAGCCACTCCAAGAGACAAACAAGCCTTCCTTCAAAGTCTAAGTTACCTCTCCAGCCTCACGCAACACCATAGATGGATAGTGGGGGGCGACTTTAACATCATCCGAGGTCTGGAGGAAAAAAAGGGAGGCTCAAGAAGACTCGACCGAGATTCTGGCGACTTCAACAGTCTGATAGATGACCTCAGACTAATTGACGTAGAGGCCATCAATGGAATGCACACCTGGACCAACAGAAGAACCGGGATGCACCAGATCGCTTGTAAACTAGACCGCTTCCTTGTGTTGGAGCCACTCATAATGGATGGCACTGCAACGGAATCCAGCATCCTAAATTGCATTGGATCGGATCATTGGCCCATCCAATTATGGCTGAATATCCCTGCCACTCCGGGAAAGAAGCCATTCCGATTCGAACAATTCTGGTTAGATCATCCAGACTTCCAAGCAAAAATTCAAGGCTGGTGGAAGGAAGCGGAAATTCCCTATGGAACCAAGATGTACAGATTCCAACAAAAATTGAAGAACCTCAAACAAATGCTAAAGTCCTGGAACCGACACACCTTTGGCAGCATCTTTGATTCACAAAAACAGCTCACAGAGCAAATGAGCGAGATTCAATGCAAGATAAGGGAGCAAGGATTTACAGAAGAGCTCAAAGACCAGGAGCACAAAGTGAACCAACAGATTGCAGACAGGAAAAAGCAGGAAGAGATATTGTGGAAGCAGAAGTCGCGTATACAGTGGCTCAAGGAGGGGGAGCGCAATACCAAATTCTTCCACCGAGCTACTATCCAACGAAGACAATCCAATAAGATCACGCATCTCATCACAAAATAAGGGGAGACTCTGCAATCCCACGCCGACCTGGAGACTCACTTGGTTGATTACTTCCAGGACCTTCTCACGGAGCCCATACCAGACCGAAGTGAAGCTATCAATCAGATCACAAGATGCGTGCCTACTCTGGTGACTAAGGAACAAAATGAAGCTCTCCTCAGGCCCTTCACCATAGAAGAAGTTGACCAAGCGCTGCAAGACACCCCCAAATGCAAGGCTCCGGGGCCAGATGGCTTTACCAGCAATTTCTTCCACTACTGCTGGCCGATGATCAGAACAAAGGTTTGGGAGATCCTAGAAGACTCGAGGACTACGGGAGAGGTCCTGAGGGCTTTTAATGCAACCTTTCTTGCCCTCATCCCCAAAGAGGGGCAAGCGAATAGACCAAAGCAATACAGGCCCATAGCCCTTTGCAACGTCATCTACAAACTCCTCACCAAGGTCATCGCCCATAGACTCAAACCGATCCTTCCAACCATCATTTCCCCAGAGCAATCAGGATATGTTGAAGGTAGACAAATTCTGGACAACATCATCTTGGCACATGAGGTCATCCACTCCTTGCAGAAAACAAAAACCCCAGGTATGCTTTTAAAACTGGACCTTTCAAAATCCTTTGATAAACTCAGCTGGGAATATATGAAAGCAATGCTATTAGCGTTTGGTTTTGATCAAAACTGGGTCACTTGGATTTTAAATCTCACCTCCTCGCCCTTTTTCTCCCTGCTTATCAATGGTGTACCCTCAAAGCCCTTCTCCCCCTCAAGAGGTATTCGACAGGGAGACCCCCTTTCTCCCTTCCTTTTCATTATCATGGTGGAAGGACTTAGCAGATCTATTCATAAGGCTTTGGAGAACAACCATTTAACCGGTTTACCTCTGCATGGCTTAGCCCCGCCAATTTCCCACAGCCAGTTTGTAGATGACACCCTCCTAATGGGCAGCCCAACTGCAAGAGAAGCCAACTCTCTCAAGGAAATTCTCCAACTCTTCTCCGAAGCCTCAGGCCTGGAGTGCAACACGGATAAGTCTCAAATCTTCTTTTTCAATACCCCTCTCCCGATTCAGCTTCACATCTCGGTGATCCTTGGTTTCAAAAGAAGCTCCCTTCCATCCAAATATCTAGGCATACCCTTAATTGACAGAGCCCACAAACACTCCTCTTGGGAAAACCTTCTCTCTTCCTTCTCCAAAAGGCTTTCCTCTTGGACCTTTCGAGTCCTTAACCTGCCCAACCGTCTTGTCCTGCTCAAAGCTGTCCTCCAAGCCCTTTCGGTTTATGCTTTCTCTATGCTAGCAGCCCCCATATCGGTTCTTAATACCATCAGAAGCCTGCAAAGAAACTTTCTTTGGCATGGCTTTAACAAGGACAAAAATATCACTTTAGTCAGTTGGGAAACGATCTGCAAGCCTAAAGCTCAGGGAGGATTGGGAATAAGAGATCCATCTACAATGAACAGGGTCCTCAGCGCCAAAATCTGGTGGCGCTGGCTCAAAAACCCCACAGATCTTTGGGCTAAGTTGTGGAGGAAGAAATACGCCTCTAACACGGCAGAGAACAATCTAATCCGATGGAATGGGGATACCATGGGATCCTTGATATGGACAGCGACCAAGCAGAATAGGCAGCTTGTTACGCAACATGCATTTTGGGAGATAGGCAATGGGGAGACGGCTCTATTTTGGCAAGATTCCTGGCAACAATGGCCAGCCCTGAATGCTGAGGAGTGGTCACATGACATTTGCACCCAGACTATAGGTATGGGCCTAACAAAGGTAGCGGATTACTGGCAAAACAACCACGCTGAGGACACGTGGCGTCATTGGCATATAGATCGAGGGCGACTCAACCTGGCTCAGCATATCGAGTTGGCTCCCCTTCAAGAAACTCTAGCTAAGAGGAAGATTCCCTTACGAGACGGTGAAGACATACTCAGGTGGGGGTACAGATCGCAAGGCTCCTTCACTACACAGGAAGCCTATCAACTCAAGACCAAGATAGACCCCACCATAGACACGGAGATTTGGGGGAAGATTTGGAGTCTGAAACACTGGCCAAAAATCACCCTTTTTCTCTGGCTTGTCTTACACTCAAGCATACTCACTTGGGATAATCTTCTGAAGCGGGGGTTTAAAGGACCATCTATATGCACCCTCTGTGGAAAAACAGAGGAAACTTTGAATCACCTACTCAACACTTGCCACTACACAGCGCAAGTCTGGGATCAAGTAGCGATGGTAATGCGCACCTCGGACCGTCTCAGAGACAGTGTCATTGACACCATCAACAACTGGAGAGATCATCCTTTTAGCTCTCCCTACCTCAACAGGGTTTGGCAGCTCTTACCCGGATTTGTCCTTTGGCAAGTCTGGAAAGAAAGAAACAGCCGAATCTTTAGGAATAGGGCTCATCCATGGAGTCTATGTTGGGATCTTTGTAAAAAAAATATTATGGAAACTCTCCAACTCAAACCTTGGTCAGAGGCTGACTTGGCCTGCTCTCCCGCCGAGCTCCCTGTCCTTCGGCACTGGACTCCCCTTCCCCCTTCCCTGTCGACCTCCTCCCCCCCCTCCAACCTTCATCCAAGTAGCCCTTCCCTTTGATCTCCTCCACCAAAAGATTTCCTAAAACTTAACTTTGACGGGGCCTCGAAGGGCAATCCCGGAGATGCAGGGTATGGAGTGGTCTTTCGAAATCATCTTGGACAGATTCTAGCCATAGGAGCAGGCCCCCTCGGGCATTCCTCAAACAATGCAGCAGAACTCTGGGGCCTCATCAACGGACTGCAAATGGCCTCCCAGAACAACTATACTAAGCTTATCGTTGAAGGGGACTCCCAGGTCATCATTGGTCTGTTGCGCAAAATCTTGCATGGAGTCAACCCGGACAATATATCGCCCAGCTGGAGACTCACCTATGGTTTGCAGATCATTGTAAAACTATTGCACTCTCAACAGGTGATCGTCCCTACTCATATCCGAAGGAAGGCGAATCAGATTGCGGATGAACTGGCTAACGTGGGCATTGAGTGGAGAGGACCGGACCTCCGCTGCTACTCCGCCCAGAACCCTGATCATCCTATCCTCCAGCAGTGTATGCAAAAAGCTGGTTCTGTAGATGTTTCCCCGGATGGGGTGTTAGTGGACTCCCCGTGGCAAGGAACGGGACTGGACACGGTGCAATGCCACACGCAGGCACGTGACCAGCTCGTGCAGCAGGACAATACCATCCCGAGGGAGTTAAGGCGCTTAAATTCGCCATGATGATCGAGGTCAGGGGAATTAACGCCACCCTTTGCTCCTCCGCAAAATGTATAATGACTTGGCTCGTTGAATTTGTTATGTCACCAGGCCTGTGTTCGGAAGGGATCCTCCCTCCACGCCGCAAGCATAACCAGGCATGCTCTGAAACCTTCTCCACCGCCTATCTGCAACTCTGGCTTCTTCTTCCACGCTCTGAAACCTGTTCACCTACACCCATGAAAGAAAGAATTAGAGGGAAGCCCAAGCGGGGCTCTCCATGGAATCCCCGCAGACCTACGCTCTCGCCCTCAACCTCCCCGATGACAGGCTCCTCCACCCACCCCCCAACCTTGTCCCCAAGCGCCACCCCTTCTCTTGCGCGGTCTAAACATCTTCGCACTTCGACCACCCCGCCACCTCCGCAGTC
>SNQJ01S0005761.1:0-44039 GCA_010110895.2 Picea sitchensis
ATGTTATGATGTGATGATTGTTATTCACTAAAGGAGTCACAAGGGGGTCCCACCTATTAGTTATTATTTAATTATGACCATATTATGATTATTACTTTTCCCCCCTTCCTTAACTAAAGTCACTTAAGGCTTTATGTTAGCTTAACTAATAAATTAGTTCAACTACTCTAACCAATTCTAAATTATTAAAAGTTGAACTGAGGGGAGGAACAAGAGGAGGATAGAAGAACAAAGTATGCTAAGGTTTTCTCTTTGAGTTATGTTGAGATAGTTCAGTTTTCATTCATTCATATATTCATCATAGCCTAATTTTCTTTTGTGATAGAAGGGTCTTATTGTAGACAACAACATTCAGGGTTGAATAAAATCATTCAGACACTTGTTCTTCGGAGGTGTTGATCTATATTTGATAGTCTGTGTAGACTTGTCTATTTGTGAATTAACTTTCATGACTGATAAAGGCTATTGTGCAGAGTCGAGTGGGCAGTAGTCTGTGGCAAGTTGATCCAGCTTTTAGAGTTCAGTTTTGGTTTTCTGTCAGAGGTCCTTTTGTATGTTCCATCGGGGATTTCTAAGTTTGACTTTGGTCCAAGATTTCTGTGTGAATTTTTGTAAATACAATGACTTTTTGGTGAATTGGAATGAAATAAGGGATTGTTTTATGTCTCATCTACATTGATTATGATCTTGGTGTCTTTACTTATGTTCTTACATTTATTTCAGCAACTGATATTTTCAGAAAAATACATAAAAAGTGAATTTCCAGCAAGCTTTTTGTTGATAAAAGACTAACCTAAGAACTTGTAATTAATACTTGTGAGTTAGGATATATATTTTTGTTGGCTATAAACATAGGGTGATATTCTCGTCTACTTTACTTTAGTCAACTAAAGTCTGAAAATGCTTGAGTAAGATCAATTCATATCTTGTCCTCAACAGAGTGTTGTACTATGGGATTTCTACTTATGTTGCAACATTTTCCTCTTGAATTTTGTACGCATCTGAAGTGCGCTCTCTCATCAAGTCGAATGTGCAACAGTCTTTCTCATTATGTCCTACTAATTTGTAAAAATTACATAATAAATTTCTTGGGGTACTTTGATATTTCTACAACAAGGGACAAGCAATCGGATGGTGGCCCCATGTCTTTCATATCTTGCAGTACCCCATCCTCCTACCAACGAGTTTAGTGCTCTAGTGGCCATATACTGTGAAAAGGTTGGTCACTCTTCCTTCCTATGTCCTTTTGTCTTACATATTGTACACCAAACATGTTTATTCTTCTCCTTCTCCTTTGTTATCTCTGATAACTGAATTCTCAGTGCAACCAACTACGATTGTACCATTGTCATACATGCACCATCCCCTACAGGAGATGCTTCCAATTTCATCGCAATTTCCAAAGCTTTTGGCTGCGACGTGACCTTTTTTTGTGTTAATGGACATCAAATGTGCGACAATAGGCCTGCTATAAACCATTATCGATATTCCTCATCATGAATATGAAAGATTAACCTACCCATCTCATCTTTAAATCTCTGGTCGTAGTCCCACACTGTCACGTTCTGCACTTGATTAATTTCTTTTAGTTCTGTAATATATTGAGATTCATATTTCGGCCTCCTGAATTCTTTTAACAAGGCTTATCCAATTTCTACCCAAGTTCTTGACTATCTAGTCGGAGTAGTTGTATGAAAATTCATGTACCACGGTAGTGCATGACCCTTGAATGTCATGGCCAACTATGTGATTTTTGTCGCCTCGTCCTAGACATTCTTCGTAGTCCATATTGTATCACATACAAACAAATGTTGCTCAAGTTCCTCAGACTTTATTCCCTGAAACTCAGGCATTCTCAACGTATGATTTATTCCTTCCATTGTACTAGGTGTTGTACTTACCCTTGGTGATGTTGATTGACTCTGGTTTGTTGTGCTATTCACATTATTCTGACTATTTCTCTGACTTCCTCCACTTATTACAATTTCTCTTGAACAATTATCAATTCCTTCTTCAATCCTTAATGATGCAAACGAGGTCGTGGGTTCGACGCAGATTCCAATCTAAGATGGACTTCCTTCTTCGAGGAAGTACTAAGGATCTCTTTCTTTCCTTTTCCTTTCTCCATACGGTGTGATATGAAGTTCCGCGTAGGTGTCACTTTCCTTGAATTCTCTGTGTTTCTCTACTTTTCTAGCCACTGTCTCCTTCTTGTTGTATCTAAACCTCTTCCCACAACACACTAATTCAATATCTTCGTCTAAGTCAGTATCCTCTCTTGGCATCCTTGGCCCATCCGCTCCTTCCTCATCCTTCCCACTCTTAGACCATCCTCTGACCATCCCTCAGTTCCCCTATGTGTGCGAAGGTGCTTAGTTTTTAGACTCCATCTTCATGACATTATTATGGCACAGTAACATCTTTATCCAAGTAGATAATGCATTCAAATATATTTCGCACGAACCTTTAAATAAATCCCTCTCCGCGACACTATAAGACTGGGTACAATCTATTGCAAACTTCGTAATATAACCCCCCAGTATACTACTCAACCAAAAATCTACTACGTGAGAAACCTTATTACTTACCGTATTGAGTTGTATGATTAGTTCAGGAGTCCGGTTTATTGGGGCTTCAACTTTGTATCTCCCAACGTTCTCCACTAGCCTTCCTAACCATTCAATTAAAACAATTGAAAATTCACTAAAGAAAATTTCATGTAGATCTGTGAAAGCATACCTTTGTAACCATTGTTTGTCGTTGAGCCTAGGGTTTCTATTATGTTCTCTGGCAAAGCTTCATTGCTTCCTTTCTATCCATTCTTTAATTTCTTCTCTATTCGGCCTCCAAAACATTCCCCTCAATTACAGTTCTTGGTCCCAGCAACATAACCAATTGTTGGTATGCAGGGAGGAAACCGGAGGTTAATCAGTCAAATACCAACAAAACCCTTAGACACCAACCCTTTCGGCATCACCTGTAGAGCAAGTGCAGTCTCACCCGAGGCATCTAGAGGGGTTGTAGGAATCAAGGCTCTGTAGTGATGAGGGGAAGTGAGGCACGATTCGGGTCCTTTACTTATGTGTGTAGTTCTCATGGATTAATAGTTACTTTATCATTAAACATAATCTATGCGCGACATTATAACATCATGTGTGATCCATACATTCAGCATAAACCAGAAAACATCATAAATTGCAAACACATCATAACACACAGATTTATGTGGTTCACCCAACTTGGGCTACATCCACAATGGTTAGCTTCTTATATTATTCATTAATAGCTTTCTTACAACTATGAATTGCGCTACAAGATATGCATCAATAACTTCATCCTAAACCTTCCTAGTCATTCTACTGCAGTGTGAGTTCACTCCCCAATCATACCTCATATTTCTTCCTTCACTCAAATCCCTTAGCCAAAGCACTAGGAACTTACATAGACACCCACACACCATCTCTCTCTTTTGTTTCCTCCCAAAGAACCCTTTTACATATTTATACATAACAATAAGGCTAAGACCTTTACAAAAGTGGACAAAGTGTCCCCCAAAAACCCATTACAAAATTGGACAAAGTGTCCCCAAAACCCAACCATTTATAATTGTCTTTCACCTTTTAAGTGTTGCTCTGCCACACATCCTTTTGTCTCGCTCTTTGACTCCTCAATGTATTCTCTCCTCGTGCACTCAGGTCCATCTTCTAATTTCCTTTTACCCTTCAATTTCCTTTTGGCACAGATCCCAAAACTTATCCAAAATGCCTCTCCAACACCTAGTATACATTCCAAAATGTATTGTAGGAAAAATCAGAAGGCCAAGCTTCATATTTAATTGTTAGGGAGTAGCAAGAAGGACGATATCCCTTAGTCAAAGGGAAAACAACAACAAATCCAAAGGATCAAGGAGGGTGGGGTTTAAAAAACATATTCAAGTTTTGGAAAGCTCTTGTAACTAAAAGTGTGTGGAGATTGATTTCCAAGGATGGGCATTGGAATAAAATATTAGTTTAGAAATATGTTAAACCTAATTCCATGGAAGATTGGATCAAAATACCATCCAAATCAATTAACAATAGTTCCATTATATGGAAAGCAATGGTGTAGGATTTCCCCTTGATAGAGGATTGGTTATCATGGAAGGTTGGGAAAGGTGGAAGGGAAATGATTGGGATAGATCCCTGGGTGGGCAATGAAAATGACTATAAATGTTTAGAGGCAATGATTAACGTTTCACATAGAGAAGGCATTTTCAACTTGGCACTAGTTGCCTCTCCTAATACCTCTTCCATATGGCATTAAGATTGGAGGAAAGTAAAGCAGTTAGGATTGAAAGGCCATGATAAGATTTAGTGGGAAGCTTATACAAATAAACTTAATCCAAGTCATTTTTAAATCAAGGAGACAAAAGATGAGTTGATCTAGTCCAAGAACCTGGTCTTAGGGATTTATACTCTAAAATAAGGCTATAGAGAAATGTATACTCCTGATAGGCTAGAGGAAGTATAAAGGTGGTCAGAGGTAATATGGAAAATTAGACCCCTTTAAAGACTCAAATCTTTATGTGGTTGGTAATAAAAACCAAAGCCTTACTCGGGAAAATTTTCCAAAAGTGGAATAAGTTTGGGCAAAGTAGGTGCATTCTCTATAAAAATAAAGAAGAAAATATAAGTTGTCTTATATTTTTCCCTTATTCTAAAGAAGTTTGAAGTGAGATGGACTCTATGACAACTAATAAGGACAGTTGGAAAGGAAATTCAACAGAATAATATCTAAGGAAATGGATACAATAGTCTAAACTTAAATACTTTAAAGGACTTCCTTTAATCACTTCACGGGGCATCTAGTTAGCCCAAAGTGCTAGAATATTTGAGTATATGTATAATCCCCCTTTCCAATGTGCTTCTCAAGAAAAATATATATTTGTTAGTTTTGATCTGGAACTAAATTCTTTGTGCAAAGATCGCTAACCCGCACCCCAATAAACAAAACTTGAGCTAGGGAGTATTTTGATGGAGCTAGTTAAGGTACCCCTAAAAAGAATGGAGTTGGACGTATTATACATGTAAGTGATATAGACACCATCAAATTCAAGGCTATATTAAGGCAAAGGTCCAACAATTTTGTTGAACTTCTTGCTTTCAAAATTCACCTAAAATTGGTAGCGCAAAGGGAATACCAAAATTTTGGGTGTTTGGTGACTCATTGATTGTTATCAATTGAATGTTAGAAAAAAGTAGAATGGAAAACTTATTATTAATCCCAATCTTTGATGAAATTAAAGTCTTCTTATATGTTTTAACTCGGTTTTCTTTGAGCATGTCTACATAGCTTAACAGGGAATCATACCTACCGTCAAAGCAAGGGTTGCAGCTAGTTGAAGGTACATGGATCTAGATTAAAATCAAGGATGGTGTTACTCTTCAGGAATATTGATTGAAAATCTTTATGACTTGATAGTTAGTCAGTGTTTTGAACATGATCAATACATTAATGAATAAGCTCCATGATAAAGTATGTGATTATTATGTCTCCAACTCAACTACACTACTATGGTTTTTGTTGGACGTTGGGTTCATCACTTCCCGCAAGTTTTGTGACATGGGTTAACCCCTTCTTGTGGATACTAACTCCAGGGTTGTGGTGGAGACTAACGCCTGCAAGTCTTGGTTTAACAGAATTCGTGGTTCAACAAATGGTATCAGAGCGACAGGTCTCGAGTTTGAAACCCGCTCGGCACGCACTGGGGGGAGATTGTTGGACATTGGGTTCATTACTTCCCGCGAGTTTCATGACGTGGGATAACCCCCTCTCGTGAATCCTAACTCCGGCGATTGTGATGGAGACTAACGCCTGCGTGTTTTGGTCTAATGACAATCATAGTCCAACAACTTTTTCCCAATATAGTTGTAGGGAAAAATGAATGTATAAGTTTGTTTTTCCCCAGACTGTTTTCTACTATTTTTTGGTTGATATCGATAAAAGGGGATAATATACATGATATATTTATATCGAATGCCAATATTGTTTTTTTTTTAAGAAAAGTTTCATGGACTTTTAAAAATAAGAGGTAATGTTTAGGAACTTTTTTGGTCTGCAGACAATCTATGACAATCCATTAATGGGACTGTTTTTTTGTATAATCAAGATGAGGATCAAAACATCTCTCTAAATGCTTTGAGAATATCCAAAATGTATCTTTCTTTTAACTCGAAAGGAAGAGCACAGTTTTTTCCCATGGAAAAAAACTATAACAGTAAACACTAATATTCACTTAAAAAAATTGAGCAATGTAAGCTTCCACATTTAAACATGTTCTTGAGTATTTTTCTTAATATGATTGTGTTAGGACTTGATTCATCTCATATTTAGAATGAACTTTCCACTCATCATGAACTCAATTTCAAATATTTGTGTGTTACATGGTGGATTTTTTTTTAACATGATTGTGTTGGGACTTCATTCATCTTATATTTAGAATGAACTTTCCACTCATCATGAACTCAATTTCAAATATTTGTGTGTTACATAGTGAAGAGAGTTGACTAATAAAATAGTTTGAAAAGTATAAATTTAATGGTAAAAATGGGAATTGATGGGTTGATTCAAAGGAAAAGCAAATTAATCAAACAATTTGGTGAGTGAGAAGGTGTTAATACAATCAGAATTGTGGAAAAGAGGTTGATTGAGAAGATGAGATTTGATTAATAAAATAGTTTCAAATGTAAAAAATTTAATGGTAAAAAGGGGAATTGATGGGTTGATTCAAAGAAAAAACAAATTAATCAATCGAGTTGGTGAATGAGAGGGTGTTAATACTATCAGAATTATGGAAAACATGTTAATTGAGAAGAGGATTTTGGGTAAGTAGAGAGAAATTGTAAAAGCAAATTACAAGAGTAAAATGGAATGGAAAGAACTTTAGTTAAAAATTAATCATGGTTAAGTTAAAAATACTTGAGCAAGAATTACAAATTTTGAAAACTAAAGATAACAAAGCCAAAGATAGGAACCAAGAAAACCCCTTAATAAAAGTTAAAACTCATTTTCAAATACAATATCCATTTTAAGTATAGATTAATAGGTCATTTTTATATTAATTATGATAATTTTGTGATTAAGACATACGTAAAAATACATTAAAAATGTAATTATTTTTAAAATAAATGCTATTAAATTTCGTTGTTAATATAAACACTTAAGAATATTAATATTTTCTTATAATTTCGTCATTAATTTAATTATATCATTTGTCAAAATAAATAAAATAAAATAAAATAGGAGAGAAGGCTTAGGAGTAGGAAATGAAGGGGCATGGTCGTTGGCCTTCTCCCTACCTCCCATCTCTCCCTATTTCCTCCTTCATTCTCACTCTCAATGAATATTTTGGCCAAGGAGAGGAGGATGGACAAACAACCAATAAAGCATTGTAACTTGAGATTGTTGAAATATATTGAGCCCCCATTTGAAGTTGGTTTTCCCATTTTGGTTTCAAGGATAAATTCTAAGTTGTTATGGGTGTATTCATTAATTGTTGTGTGATTTTATCTGTCTTTATGAAGAATTGGAGTTGCTTTGTAGTTTAATGGTTTCCTATGTGGTTTTTAGCATGGAGGAATCCTCTTATAGGTGTGTTTGAGGTTTTTTTCAATGGATACAGTCCCCATAAGCCAATGAACCAACCCAACAACTCTTTAATTGCTTTCGTACATCCATTTTGAAGATGGTAGATCAATGGATCTTATTCCAAAGATGTTGAAAATGTGTACGAAGTTGCTAATTAGTTTTTATGGTTGTTGGGTGAATTTTCTCTCCTCTAGAATGTATTCTCATTCCAAGAGTCGAATTTATCTTGCCTAAGACATTTTTCCACTTGTTTGGGCGGAGTTCCAATTACTTGAGCATTTTCCACTTGCTCGAGCCAAGTTCCAATTCTTGGGTCGATTGCCCATTTTCCTAAGTCGAGTTCCAATTACCTAGAACGTTTTCCCACTTGCCTAGGTCAAGTTCCAATTGCTAGGACATTTTTCCATTTGTCTAGGTCGAGTTCTAATTGCCTGGGATGTTTTCCCACTTGCTTGGGTCAATTCTCACTTGGTTGGGTGCTTCCATTAGTCGCTAGGCGTTTTTTTTAATTGTTGGGCGAGTTTCTCCCTCACCTAGATTGTTTTCCCTTTCCTGGGAAATATATCTCTCACCCATGGGTTGTATGGGCCACACACAACATGTACACACCAAGAACTTAGTCATTGGTCATTACAATTACTTTCTAGGTCATTCAATAGTTGTTGGACTGTTAAATTTGTTGTTGAGCTATTAATTTAGTTGTTAAGTGATCAAGTTGGGATGGGTGATTATTCTCAATCATTGGAAATTCATCTCTTATATTGAGAACAAAATGATACACAAACAAAACTTTAGCAGAGACCATAGAAATACAGTGAAACCCAACTTTTATTAATGAATAAAATAACATAATATTGTAGAACACAAACTAGCTAGAATGGTGGTATCTTATCTCTAGAGAGAAAGAGAGGTTGATTATGCTCATTCATAGAAATATAATACAATGGATTTCAAGAATGGCCTTTTAACATAAAGCAAGAACCCTAAAGTTCCAAAACCTTAATCCTATGAGGTGAAGCACCAAAAGGTTTGTGAGCCCCAAAGTGGTTAGTTGATGCATCAACTTCCTGGGGCGCAACTTTTGCACACAATATTTGTTTGGGGCATTTAGTAGCTCGTTGGAAAGATCTAATCGAGAAGTAAAATTATTGGCAAGGCCTTGGCATGCCATGGCTACTTGAGGCCCCACAAATGGCCAAAAAACATCGTTTAGGGCCTCAAAATGACCTCGGAAGTTTAGGACCTTAAAATCATAACAAAAATGGCCAAGATGGAGAACCGTGATGAGTCAGTGGAAGAGGTGGGTGGTCATCGATATCCACTTGGACCATTCCTCCCCGCTTAGGAATAAATGGTTCCCATTGCGTCAATTTCCCTTAGGAGATGGGGAAAAATTTGCTAAATATGAACCTTGGTGAGCCACTTTCCTTGTTGAAGTAGTTGTCATACTTTCACAACTTGATAAAGTTGTATAATTTGCTAGCAGGTTCCCTACATCCTAGTGTCCATGATCTAATCCATTGGATCCTATGGAATGCATTCAATATTGAGTTTTGTAGGGGACAATTTCTCATCCACCTCCAAGGTGTCGAACAAAAGTGGGAAATATTGTCGAAGCAGCTCCACATTAATTACTGGGTGTAATCCAAGGAAAGGAATAATACTCAATTCAAACATTGTCACCCACAACCTTCGTGATGGTGTAAGTCATTTATCGAAATGGTCTAAGCTTCCTATAGGGGGTTGTGTGGCAATCTTTCTGCAAATGCAGCCACACCTTATCACCAACCTGAAACTTGTGAGGAACTCGATGTTGGTCATGTCATTGCTTCTACTTGGAACTGGACTTCTCCAATATATCATGAACCTGTTGTTGGAGGTGTTGGATATGTTCAATGAATTTGTTTGCTCTATCTGCCTCGGTTTGAGCATGGCAGGACTCTATTGGAGAAGTTGGAATGGGTAGAGGTACATCAATGGGGGGCAATGATTGGAACCCCAAGCACACTTGAAAAGGGTTGTGGCCAATAAATTTGTGGAGGGATTTTTTATATCTATGTTGAACATATGGGAGGCTCTCATACATTGTATGTGAATGCTTGGAGTTTTACATGCATGGGATATGCATAATCATCTTAACACCTCTATTTTTCCATCTATTTGGGCATGAAAGGCATTCGGTTTGGTCAACTTGGTGTCCATCATAGAACATAGGTTGGACCAAAAGGTGTTAAGAAACCTACTATCTCTATCTAAAATGATGGTCTGTGGTAGCCCAAAATGAACCCAAACATGCACATAGAAGAGTTGAGCAGTGGCCTCAACTGTGATACTCTTTTTACAGGGTGTAAAAATGTCCATCTTAGAGAACTAGTCGATAACCACAAAAACACAATTGTGACCGTGTTTGGTGGAAGGAAACCTTGACATTTAATTTATGTAGACAAACTCTGAGGGCTTGTCTAGTGCGAAGAGAGGAGTGTATAACCCTTGTGATGGCACAGGCAGTGAATGACATTATGTATTGGCCAACATCACATTGAAGCTTGGGCCACTAGAAATGTGTATGAAGTAATACTACTATCTTCTCCACCCCGAAGTGCCCTACCACCCGACTGTAATGTGCCTCCCAAATTATCTTTGCATGTTCACTTGAAGGAATACAAAGATGGTCGAGATAGCATAAGAGCGCATCCTGGAAGTGGAAGTATGGAACTTTTTTCCCAACACTTAGGGTCTAATTAGTAGTAGTGAAGTCATAGTCACTACTATATAATTGTGGTCGCCCTTAGGTATCATGCCCATGAGAGTTAAGAATTGTGGTGAGGGCCATAACCGAGGGTCGACTGAGGCATTCAACAACACAGTTGGCACTGCCCTTCTTTTACTTGATATTCAGGTAGAATTATTGCAGGTATGTGGACCATTTCTAATGGTGGTCATTATGTATATTTCCTTGTGTCTGCATGATTTTCAGAGGCCTGTGATCAGTGCAGATGAATGTTTCATTGCCTAGAATGTAGTGCTTCAACTGTCAGGATGCCTGCACAATGGAGTACATCTCTTTGTCATAGGTGGGATAACTACAAACAACATAAAACAATGTTTCATTATGATAATAAACCAAATGTCCTTTCTGAGTGAGGACAACATCAATATCATAGTCAGAGGCATATGTCTCGAACTCTAATGATTGTTGTAGATTTGGCAATTCAAGGACTAGTGTGGAATAGAGGAGATGTTTTAGATCCTAGAATGCTTTATGTTGTGATTTAGACCGTGTAAACTTGGCTTTAGCTCCCACCTAGTCACTTGAATTAAGGGCCAAGATATATGAAAGAAACCCAACACACACCTATAGTAGAAGTTGATGAGGCCCGAGAAGTTATGGAGCTCTGTCAGAGTCGTCATGACTGGCCAATCATGAATGACTTGGATCTTGGTTAGGTCCACATGCATACCATGTTCATCCATGATGTATCTTAAGTATTGTATTATCTGCATGTTGAATGAGCATTTGTCTAGGTTGGCATATAACTTTTGTTTCCACAAGGTGCTCGAGACTTGATGAATGTGTTGCAAATTCTCTGCCCCGGTCTAGTTGAAGATGAGGATGTCATCTAAATAGACCTCCACAAAAGAATTTGTGAACGATCACAATATATCATCCATGATCCTATTGAATGTCATTGGGACATTAGTCAAGACAAAAGGCATGAACCTCCACTCAAAGAGGCCTTCTTTAGATTTAAAAGTTGTATGCCATACAACAATTGATTCTATTGGAACCTGGTAATAGCCCCAATTCATATTGATCTTGTTGAAGAACTTGGCACCCTTGAGTTGATCGAGAAGATTGTAAATCTAGGAGATCGGGTATCGGTTCTTGACAATGATTTTATTCATAGCTCTATATTCAATACAGAGTCACCATGATCCATCCTTCTTTTGCACCAACATAATCGGGCTCCCATAAGATGAGGGGATTGCTTGAATGTGTCCCTTGTGGATGAGCTCATGAATTTGACACTTTATTTCCTCATTATCCAAAAGACAGTGCATGTATGTTGGACCATTGGGCAAGGGAGCACCAAGTATCAAATCAATGGGATGTTTGACCTGACAATCTAGAGGCACCCCTATGGGTGAAGTGAAGAGGTCTTTATATTCCTCTACAATCTTGTCCACCTATTTATGTTGTGTAGAAAAACCCTGTGTTGAACATATGGTGGTCGCAGTGACCTTTTGTTCACCTTACAACAAAACCATTAAGAGGACAAACTTCACAGTCTATGAGATTACTTTTCAACATTGTTTTGTCAAGATCAATGAAATTGCAATAGTCAGAACTACCTCAGGTACCTTATAGGGATGGCCCCCCAGAGTGACAATGACACTATGGAGTTGGGACTCATAAGCAACATGATGTTTCCACATATAAGGTTTTCCTAAAATAACATCACAAACTTTGAGTGGGGAAAATCACATATTACCTCATCTTTGAAGGGCTTGATGTCATAGGGCAGACGACACTATTGGCTGGTGCAAAGGTCTCGTCCCTGGCTCAACCAACCAATGGTTTCTAGTTGGGGGTGTGGCATCATTGGCAACTTCAATCTTTTGATGACCTCGGCCAGGATCAGGTTCTTTTGGATCTTTCCGTCAACAATGAAATTTAACGGGGTTCCCTTCACCCACATCTATNTGGTTGTAATTGTAACACTAGGTTCTGCATTGATGATATGCTTTCCCTTATCCTACTCTGAATGGGAGTCCAAATCGAGGTCCAATTCTTTTTCTTTAATCTTGGCCAATAATGAATGTTTTGAGCAGCATTCATCAGTGTTGTGCCAGGGGATTTTTTGGAACTCACACCATTATCCAGTATCCTTCTTTGTCTTCCCATTACCATTCTTTCCATGCGGCTTGAACTGGTTGTCTTGAGGTTGGCCTTCATTGTCTTGTCCCTTGTTCTTTGAGTTAGGACCACCTTTTCCATGATTTTGTTGTTGCGTATTTGCTGACCTGAAATGCCACTTATTCCATTGCTTAAATTTCTTCTCGATTTTGACAACTTATCATTAAGCGGATCTCAGTTAGGAGATGTCCAAGAAATCCATCTCTATTTGGATGTACTTGTGTAGGCCACTATGATACTTCATAACAAAGTGATGCTTAGAGTCTCTAATACCCAACTTTGAGCATAAGGTATGGAAGATGTTAGTGTACTATGATACTATCTAGTCTCTTTCCGGACACAGAGTCTTCCATGTCATGTACTGGTCATAGTAGTTTCCGACATGGTATAAATCCTCCTTAAGGGCATCAACAAAGGCCACCCAACTGGGTCTTGTCTTGAATTCCATAGACTCGTCTTTGTTGTGTATCTGCCAATAACATTACCACCAATGTTTGACATGGGGGAGAGATTTAAGGAGAGCAAAGGTGATCTTTTTAGTGTTGATTTTTTTTTTAAGAGAGTGATACCCTTCTAATAGATTCAACCATTTATCCAAAGCATATGCATCTATCTGGAATTCAAATAAGGGGATATCAAATTTAACTTGTACCTTGAAGGGTGTCACACCTCCAAAATGGTTACTTGTTGAAGGTGCCTTGCCTATCGTCAACATTCATCGAAGGAGTTGGGCGAAGTTGTCCATCATCTCCTCCCATTGTCACGTGAGGGCTTCCTCGAGCAACATTTGAAAGGATCTCCTACTTCGTGATCTCTCTTTTCTTCTACCATGGGAGGTTGCTTGGGCTAGCAAGAGCAGTCATCCCCTAGTGAAATTACAGTAGAGACCATATAACAAAATGAGACAAACAAAACTATAGCAGAGACCATAGAAATACAGTGAAACCCAACTTCTATTAATGTATAAAATAACAAAATACTATAGAACACAAACTAGCTAGAATGGTGGTAGTTTATCTTTAAAGAGAAAGAGATGTTGGCTACTATCATTCACAGAAAAATAATACAATGGGCTGTAAGAATGGCCTTTTAACTTAAATAAATAACCCTAAAGGTCCAAAACCCTAACCCTAGGAGGTGAAGTGCCAAAAGGTTAGCGGGCCAGAGGTGGTTAGTTGATGTGCCAACTTCCTGGGGGCACAACTTTTGCATACAATCTCCATTTGGGGCGTTAGTAGCTTGGTGGAAATATCTAATCAAGAAGTATAATTATCAACAAGGCCTAGGCATGTCATGGGAGCCCCACGTCGCCCGAATGGCCAAAAAACATTATTTAGGGCCTCAAAACGGCCCCGGAAGTTAAGGACCCAAAAATCATAACAAAAACGACCAAGATGGAGAATCGTGATGAGTCAATGGAAGAGGTCGTTGGCCACTGATATTGACCTGGATCACATGTTAAAATATTGATAGAGAACCACATACATTGTTTTGTTATGACTTCTGAGTGTTTAATCCATATGCTAGTTGCAAAGAGGTGTGACCGTTGAGTGTTTAATTCATGTGCTAGTTACAAAGAAGTGTGTTCATTTTCTTCTTATTTGTTGGTGAATACAAGAGCTACTATGTGTTAGTTAAGTCAGAGAGTTATTCTTTGTTAGTATACTATAAGTCATATTCTTGAAGCACCTGGAGAATTCTATTAAGAGCGAGCATATGGGTTTGCATCATAAATTGTTGGTTCAACCAATGGTTTGGATGATGTATTAGTGGTACATCAAGCTTATCCCATTCCACAAAGTCTAATTCTCTAGCCAACCATATGAATGTGCCTCATTCGGCTTAGCCCTCATTTAAATTTCAATTAGTGTACAAGAAGTGGCTACAACTAGTGATCCAAGACAAGGCGCAAGAGAATCCATGCACATGGCTATATTGATTGAGTTCATCTCTCATGGGTAAACCTCTTGGTGTAAAGAGTTACAGTGCTTTCCATCCTTAGAATAGACTGGGCCCATAATTAAACCTCTCATTGCTTTGTTTTTTTTTCAAATTCATAAATTGAAGAGGTTAGTTATACCCATTCATGTTGAAGAGATAAAGCATTGGCACAATGGAGATTAGCATTGGTATTTGGTCACTAAATTTAAAGTGTTTTCAAAGCATTGTTCGCTATTGACCTGATTGTTATTTCCATTGCTAGCTAGTTGTTGTGTGTAGGACACATTGAGAGAAGGCCTTGCAGCTAAGAGAAGAATAGAGGTCCTAGTATAGGATAGAGGAAAAAGGCCTAGTAGCCTCCAAAAGATAGGGCACTCTATACAAGACCAAGAAAGACACCAAAACTTTTAACTTCCACAAGGGTCTGTGTTGGTGAAGCGAGTGGGATATAAGTCTCTCATTTACAAATCATAAGGTATCAGAGCGGTTGCATCATTGACTGTGATAGCTGCCAAAAATTTGAAGAGAAAATTGCAAACCTTAGCACGGGTAGATAAAAGAAAGAAAAGTTAGACGATTAAGAACCAACAATGCTTAACTTCGAGAAGAAAATGAACACTTGAAGGAGCGGGTC
This sequence comes from Picea sitchensis, assembly GCA_010110895.2. NCBI lineage: Eukaryota > Viridiplantae > Streptophyta > Pinopsida > Pinales > Pinaceae > Picea > Picea sitchensis. The sequence continues at coordinate 15,120 of SNQJ01S0005761.1, forward strand.
TAGATGTTCAACAAGAGGCTAGAAAACATGGAGAAGCACCTTCAGACCTTTGTCGAACTGGTACCATTGCTAAGAAAAACTTTTGAAGAATGCCAAAACTCCCTCACCACTATCATTACATATTGGAACAAGCATAGAGTGCAATGTGTACACTTGGGAGAGAAACTCATTCGGTTGGATAGCTAGCAAGAGGATAGTCTCACATAGATGATGGCTTAGCTGCAACAAGAGTTGGCAGAGAAGGAATAGGCCTTGGCAAGGCTCCAATCAACTTTCCAAGAGCACTGAGAAGCAAGGCCACCTTCCATTGGTATTTCCCAAGCCAACACCATGATTGAGACAACTTTGGTAAGCTCACCTTCCCTGGATTTCTCTCAAGTGCATTTTGTTGATTTTGAAAAGCATACTAGAGGCATTGATTCCAAGCTCCTAAGGCATATGGGCTATGATGGACAAAGGCCAGACAAGAGAAGACAAGGCATATTGATGCCCATTATCGCTACATTGTGGGTTAAGCATGAAGGCCTAGGCTTCGATGGTAGAATGGAAAATCCTATGACCATGAAAACCACTTTTGTGAATGAAAAAGACATGCTAAAGTTGGCTTGCTCATTGGGAGAAATAGCAACGGTAATTGAAGGTGGAAATCCACTACCAACTCAGCCTTCTTGTGGTGGATTGAAGGAGGGCATCAATGAGAAGATCTCACAGACTCGGCCTACACCCAAAATTAGGGAAAGTAATAAGAATATCAGTGAGGGTAAGAAGAAAAACAAGACCAAGAAGTCTGCCTCAAACAAGACATTCCTTGTTTGTCATTGATACAAGAAGAGAGGCCATAACGTTGCTAGTTTTCGGTACATAGAAGCATGCTCATGATGTGGAAAGAAAATACATCTTGAGGTATCTTGTTGAGAGAAGCAAGCCATATGCCATAGGATTGAATGTTTCAAGAGGAAGAAGGACAAGATGAATTCTCCAAACCAACATAACACTTAGAGGCATAGGAATAAAAGGACTATCACAAGTAGTCCATACAAAGAGTGCTAAGAACTTGTACCACCACTATAATTTGAGTGGCTATTGGGAAGAAAAGTATTAGCGACTTCACCCAAAAAACTGCATAGCAAAGAGAAGAGTGTGGAGAGTGAAGAGTGTAGAAGATGAAGAGTTGCTCGCATCTCCAATCCAAGGGGTAGAATTTGTCTAACAAGAGATAACAACACAAGAGGTCTACAACACCAATAAGATGAACAACAGATCAATGCCAAGGATAGCCACATTCCAATGGCTGTTTTTTATCTTGCATCATAAAAATCCAGTCCTAAAGATGTGTCAAATATTGGTGCACAAAGGTCAATGAAATTTTGGGGGAGTTCCTAAGAACTCCATGACATGCTTGCAAGCATGTGTAGGCACAAAAGAGTTACTTCCATTACAAGAAGCAATCAATATCAGCAAAGTAATGCAACTACACTTCCCTTGAGGATTTGTTGTGTGATGGCAACATGTTGGGGTCACACTGAACAAGAATACCAACATTTGAATTGGCTTCATGACTGCTAAGATGGATTTCCTCCAAGTCAGAGAGGGGGATGGGAATGAGTGTTGAGTCTGGAGTTTGGATCTGGAGATTGCTAAGTGTTGAGTATCAATGAGAAAAAATTTGTTCCAGGAACAAGCGATCCAACAACCAATATTAGAGCGATAGATAGGGACTAGATCTAGTAGCTAGAGCCACAAGCCAAAGTTGAAGTTGTTACTAGGGGCCAAATTTAGAGCCACGTTCCAAAGAAGCAAACAGAAGGCACATTGAACCAAATTGGTTTCCTTTGAGATTTTAGAGACCAAAAATCCTCTTAATGGGGAGGTGTGATCTAAAATGGATCTGAACTAACGAATGGTAAGACTCAATACATGCATGTTGATTCAACAATTAACAAAGATTAAGCAAGTTGTGTAAAGCAATGCAATTGTAAAGTTGAATAAGACAAAAATGAATGTGAGAGNATCTAGTAGCTAGAGCCACAAGCCAAAGTTGAAGTTGTTACTAGGGGCCAAATTTAGAGCCACGTTCCAAAGAAGCAAACAGAAGGCACATTGAACCAAATTGGTTTCCTTTGAGATTTTAGAGACCAAAAATCCTCTTAATGGGGAGGTGTGATCTAAAATGGATCTGAACTAATGAATGGTAAGACTCAATACATGCATGTTGATTCAACAATTAACAAAGATTAAGCAAGTTGTGTAAAGAAATGCAACTGTAAAGTTGAATAAGACAAAAATGAATGTGAGAGGAAACAAAATAAATGAAAACAAAAAATAAAATAGGAGAGATGGTTGAGGAATGGGAAATGAAGGGGCATGGTTGTTGGTCTTCCCCTTACCCCCATATCTCCCTATTTCCTCCTTCATTCTCACTCTCAATGGGTCTTTTGGCCAAGGAGAGGAGGATGCGTAGAGAGCGAAGAAAGCATTGTAACCTGAGATTGTTGAAATAAACTGCGCCCCCATTCAAAGTTGGGTTTCCCATTTGGGTTTCCAAGGTAAATTATGAGTTGTTATGGGTGTATTCATTCATTGTTATGTGATTTTTTGTCTTTGTGATGAAATGGAGTTGCTTTGTAGTTTAATGGTTGCATGTGTGGTGTTTAGCAGAGATGATTTTTCTTGTAGGTATGTTTGAGGTTGTTTTCAATTGATAGAGTCCCCATAATCCAATGAACCAACCCAACAACCCTTCAATTGCTTTCATCCACCCATTCCAAAGATGGGAGATGACTGGCTCTTATTCCAAAGCTATCACAAATTTGTAGGAAGATGCTAATTTCAATTTTTATGGCTCTTGGGTGAATTTTCTCACTCCTCTAGATTGTATTGTCATTCTCCGAGTCAAATTTAACTTGCATAAGACATTTTCCACTTTCCTTGGTCGAGTTCCAATTGTTGGGGCATTTTCCACTTGCCTAGGCCGAGTTCCAATTATTGGGGTGTTTTCCCACTTGCCTAGGTCGAGTTCTAATTTCCTAGAATGTTTTCCCAATTTCCTAGGTCAAGTTCTAATTGCCTAGAACATTTTCCCACTTGCCTGGGTCAAGTTCCAATTGTTGGGATGTTTTCCCACTTGCCTAGGTTGAGTTCTAATTGCCTAGAATGTTTTCCTACTTGTTGGGTCATTTCCCACTTGGATTGGTGCTTCCATTAGTCATTGGGCATTTTTTTAATTGCTAGGCAAGTTTCTTCCTCACCTAGACCATTTTCCCTTACCTAGGCAATATCTCTCTCACCCATGGGCTCTACAGGCCACATACATCATGTACACACCAATAACCTAGTCGTTGGGCGTTATAATTAATTATTGGGTGATTCAATAGTTGTTGGATTGTTAAATTTGTTGTTGAGTTGTTAATTTAGTTATTGAGCGATCAAGTTGGGATGGATGACTATTCCCAATAGTTGGACTACCATCTCTTATGTTAAAAGACTAAGAGAGAACCACGTAGATTGTTTTCTTATGAGAGCTAAGTGTTTAATCCATGCGTTGGTTACAAGAAGAGTGTGTTCATTTTATTCTTATTTGTTGGTGAATACAAGAGCTACTCTATGTTAGTTAAGTCAAAGATATATTCTTTGTTAATATACTATAAGTCATATTCTTGAAGCACCTAGAGAATTCTACTGAGAGCAAGCATATGGATTTGCCATGTAAATTGTTGGTTCGACCAATGATTAGGATGATGTATTGGTGGTTATTACATCAAGCTTATCCCCTCCTGCAAAGTCTAATTCTCTAGCCAACCATATGAAAGTGGCTCATTTAGCTTAACTCTCACTTCCATTTCAACGAGTGTACAAGAAGTGGCTACAACTAATGATCTAAGATAGGGTGCAAGAGAATTCATGCACATGGTTAAATTGATTAGGGTGCAAGAGAATTCATGCACATGGTTAAATTGATTGAATTCATCTATGATGAGTAAATCTCTTGGATGTAAAGAGCAAATTAATCGATCAACTTTGTGAATGAAAGGGTGTTAATACAATCAAAATTATGAAAAAGATGCTAAAGTAAAATGGAGAGAAATAATAAAGTGGAATTAAGAAAAGTTTAGTTTAAAAAAAATCATGATTGAATTAAAAAAGATTGAGTAAGGATTACAAATTTTGAAAACTAAAGACAACAAAACTAAAGACAACAAAACCAAAGACAAAAACAGACAAACCTCTCAATAAAAAGTTAAAGTCATATCTAAATACAATATCCACTTTAATTATAGAGTAATATGTCACTTGTATATTAATTATGATAATTTTGTGATTAAGACATATAAAAATATACATATAAAGTAAATGCATTTTAAAATATACTCTATTAATTTTGGTTGTTAATATAAACACTTAAAAATATTAATAATATCTTATAATTTAGTCCTTAATTTAATTAAGGCATTTTCCAAAATAAAATCCCATTTATAAAAATTAATTTAGATAATTTTAAAGTTGTTATGGTTATATAAACATGAAAAAAAATAAAATTGTATTCTAATATTCACGGTAGAAACCATTTCAATAAGTCATCTAGAGAGATTAGTAGGCCCTGCCAAAGGTGTGTAGGGACTATAGCGATCGATTCATCATTGACTGATGATTACTTACCATTTGACTAAAAATAATTTTCGATTTTCCAATGTGGTACATAGAAACAACAAAATAATTATTTTTTTACAATATTTAAAATACTTTTATACCGAATGTTATTGATTGACAAATTAGAGGTCTTATTCCTGAAAAAATGTAATTTTTCCATTCTTAAACTATATAACCTAAAGTTCATATTTTTATAATGTAAATTTTTAGATTATTATGATTATAACTTTATTGGAGGTCTATGTCATTATAACTTTATTGCAGGTGTATGTCAGTGATTTAAATTTACTACAATGATATATGTCAGTGATTTAAATATACTACAGTGACTTGGCCTGGAAAGTCACCGCCACCGCCTCCACTACCTTAACCGCCATCACTATTTCTGCAACCTAAACAAATTTGTTGCATTTCAAATTAGTCAAGTTAGAGAAACAAAGCCTTGTTTTTTAAAATCTAATATATTATTTATTAATACTACATATTCATTAATTATCTCCATGACTTCAAAAGATTAAATATTAGTTATATAAATTTCATATAGCATTCTTACCGACAAGTCCAAGTGCTAGGATCAAAATCTGGCTTGATACCATTTGTAATTTTTAAAAAGTCCAATAATTAACGGATCAGGAGACCGACCCATTTGGAAAGACCCGATAGAGACCTTAGCCTAATAGGTGCAAGACCAGGATGTAGTGTTTTATACTAGAACTGATGCATGGAAATTATGCGTTCATGGAGCTAAGAAGACACATGAGGTAAGTTGTGGAATTGCCACTGAACAAACCATACAAACTTACTAGTGTAGGGATTGTCAAAAATGGTTTGGCCTCTATTCCAATTTAACATAGTCTACTGCACTGACTTACCATATAAATACAAAATCATAAAGCAAAATTGTCAAAGGTGTTATGAATCCTCTCATATGTTGGTCCCGTCTTTCACATGAATGCAATCTCAAATGTTATATTCTGTCAGAAAGAATCCCAATCCTTCAAGGCTTCGAATACACCCTGTATACAGCTCAATATTATCTTCAAAGAATTCCAGGAAGCATTTCATACTTTTGGTTTATGTGAAGAGCCACACCAACTTCACAGCAGAAGGAAATTTGAAGTACATTGTTTTTCTAAAGCCACCGAAAACTGAGGACAATAGAGGCATTGTGAAATAATATCTAGTGGGGATTTGTGAATGTTGTAAACAGAGAGGCTGAGAAAATGGCCGACACCAACGTATCTGCAACTATCACATTAGTGAGTGCTATTGCAAATTAAAGAAAAGAAATGCATACAATGAAGCTTTTAATAAAATCTACAAAATCCATAGATATCATGACAACATGTTGGGTGAGATATTTTTATAGGGTTTAGTGTTGTTGCAATTTCAAAAGGTGAAATGGGCACATTGAAATATGACTGACAGATTGGAGAAATTAATATCATTGATAGCGGGGTTCAATCCCATGTTGGTGTAGCCCAACAGATTTCAAATTTCCCGAGGCCTTGCATAAGTCCAATTAACTTTAATCTTTGATACCCATATCTTAGTCTCTAAGATCAAATGTTTTCAGTGGTTCTTGTGATTTAGGAACTTATGAAAGAAATTGTTTAATGTAAAACAACAACAAAAATTATGGATGGTCACTGATTCCACCGAAGCTCTTGGGTTGACATGAAGTAGTACTCAACCCTAGTCTAACTTGCATTGTTAATATGTTAATGTTAGTCAATGCTAATATGTTAATGTTAGTCAATGCTAATTATGCAAATGCATATATCTGACCATAGGCACAATAGACTCTTTTTTTTTTGTCCTTGTGTTTCATTGTTGTAGGAAATTTATGTTGTATTTTCTTACTTTTATGATTATTAGAATGTATTTTAAGTGGCATATTCTATTGGCATTGAGACCGGGAGGATTGGGCAATCCGCAGATGAGTGAGACGGGGTCTTGTGATAGTGACACTGATGCCAAAATCTGGAAGGAGGCTATGCACCAGTCAGGGAAGAGGCCACAACATGCATGGAGGGAGAGGTGGGGCGAGGAATTTGGGCTCCACCACAAAGGCACAAAGGAAGGCGTTTTCTAGGGTTGTACTCTCAAACAAAGCAACTTAGTTTCAAAAATTAACTAATAACCCAAAGTTACATTTTCAAATCAGTGCCTCTTCGAATTTGCAGATGTGGAAATGAAGCTAAAGGTTGGAGAAGATATCGATGTATCATTGAACCGACTTCCCAGGGAGCTAACGAAGCTAGAGACATTTCCACATTGTATTCTGGAGATATTCCGGAAAAGAAAATCACCTATGAAGGGCTTGACCAAAATCCTCCCAGGTTTCGCAGTTTGAAAGTTAGTATCCTCACCATATCGAGACTGAATAGGGGTTGAGGCTCTTCCTCATGCTTTCGCTCCTTGTTTGCATGGTCCTCTTCACTTGCTTGGTGTCGTGGTCTGGCTATCTTGCTTGTTTTCGTGGGGTGGGTGGTCTGGTGCTTGTGAGGTGAGAGGTGTGAGGAGAGTGTGAGCCAGGCAACTTGTAAGGCAACGTTATAGGAATGTGTAAGTAAGTAAGCAGTCTGTAGTTGGGAACGAGCCACTAACTTCTGTGTGATTATCCATTTTATATAGCCTACCTCCTATCTCCCGATCACCAATTTTAGCACCAAAGTGCAAAGGCATGGATTGATCTTAATAATGTGGTAGAACTTAACCACACAGATGGGAAAGAGAATTGTTGATAGACATACTATGGATTTATGTATGAACTTTCTCTACACGTGCTCCACATGCAACTGTCGAATGGACCAGGCTAGACCGGCATTGTTTATGAGCCCCTCATAACCATTTACATGTAATTTCCATGCAAATGCCAAATAAACAGTGCTAGAGGACAGATGCCCTACTTTCTAGTGTCAACGATGCTTTCATGGTGTTGGTGTTCATGAGCCCGTGGCAGATGTCTTGGATGATGTGGAAAAGAAACTATGCCAAATTATGACGTTTAGATACATTGATATGTGTCCAAAAAAAGACCTGATGAGTGGACAAGCACTTCTTAGCTTTTTATTCAACATGTGTTAAGGTGTCTCAATCTACGTTTTATGATTCTTCGATTTATTTTCCAGTTTTTATCCTAAGTAGTTTAGTGATTGTCCTCAACAACCTTGGAACAAACTGGTCTGTCCCTACCTGTAAGTTCAGTATCTAAAAGTTGCACTCCGCAGCGAGTGATATATCAAAAGTGATTATTATTGCAAAGATATTTCCAACTATATCAAGTGCAGGGTGAGCTCTTCTCGATCTTTATGCGGTAATTAAAGTTGCGCTCTCCTTCTTATATAGCAAGTCCAACAACAAAAGGTAGAGTGAAACTGGCTATTGTGGCCCTATTTTGAAACAAGCTTGAAAAGAGAAGCCCTATGCTCTATGCCCCCGCAAATGGGGCTATTTAGTATCATATGATAAATATTGTTACATATCCATTAATCCACAGAGCAAAATTACTTTAAACCTCGTTCCACCGTGTATACAATACAACTCTGTTCATAGCTAAAATTTCCTCATAATATTTACTTGTTTTGTTTTGTTTCGTTTTCTATAAACCTGTACAAACAATATAATTTGTGAAAGAGTTTTGTATTCATGATCTATGTCCTACTTCTTCCTAGTAAAATTAGAATGGTATAGGTCGAGGAAGCTTAATTGGTTTAGTTGTGAAGTTCATATTAGGATCAACATTGATTACTTTGAAGCTTAACGAGCCCCAGAGCTTGAATTGGGGTGTAATTTAGTATGGGTAGAGCTGGACTGCATGTGGGTTGACAGAAAAAGTCAATCTTGCCTTAGATGGGAATGCCACTATAGATACAAATCGGGCTTATAGAAGGTTGGAGCCATACTTTTAATTATTGTGTTTGTCTATTTCATTCTTCATTGGCTGAAGTTTTTTACCCTTTCTGTAATGGGCTTCTCGTGGAGTAAAGTGTTGAGAACATCATTGAATCCCAAGGGCAAATGGTGCTCCTCTGTACAAGATTTACATTGGCTACCCATGAAATCTCAAGCTATATTATTGTAAATCAAGGTGTGAGAAACCATGGTTTTGAAACCACTTAGTAGAGCACACCCAAGTGCAACATTATATTCTTCTCTGTAAACTTTGCCATTGAAGTGGTCGTACTTGAAAGTGTCAATTCCAAGCCTAATAGTACCATGGTCGGTCAATGAACTGCTTCATCAGAAAGTCATTCTTCTTGGTTCAAGCAAAACAAACAGTTTGAAATTTGACGGAACAATTTGAAATTCGACAGGATTAATCAACCCTTAACCTAGCTATCTCTGTTGTGCCCTGTTACTGTTGGCAACGGAAAATTTTAAAAGGAAACATTAAATGGATCAATTGGTGTAGGTAGGCATCTCTGTCGGCAGAGAGATTGCATTAGGAAGCATTTCAAACATTCTCCATTTTCAAACTTGCCCAACAGGGACTACGCTGTCATGCAACACTTGTTTATTTAAGTCATCTAGAGAGATTATTTATTTAGACATTCATTTGTCGATAAGAGTATTTTAAAGAATGAAGTAGTATGAAATGATGTGTAGAAAAAATCTTTGATATCTGTGTGTGTTGCACCTTTTTTTTCCTTTTTTTAAATAGTTCGAAGAGTTACATGTAGAATCTTAATAAAAATAGAACTGGACAAATTAAGTTTTCCATTTGATAATACATATGACGATAAACCTTTGAGAACATTTCCTTCACATTTTGTTTGAGAACATTCCCTTTGATGGATGGAAATCTAAAATATAATGAATTCCAAACATTTGTTTTGGGTTTGGATTTATAATTTAGGTGTTATTTGATGGAAACTTTCAAAAGTTTAAATTTGCACTAGCCAAAGTTGAGATAAAATTTTGTTTAAGTTTGTGCTTTAAATTAAAATAATTAGATTAGAGTATATTTATTTTAATTTTATATTTATTAAGTATTAGAATGATATTAAAAGAGTTGCTAAAAATATATATTTTAAAATAAAATATGTTAGTTTATTTTTTCACATTTTACGAATGGTGTTAAGTGTAAACTTATTAATGTTAGTTACGATGCTTAATCTAGTGAGGTACATAATAGAGGCAACAAGTTTGGGGGATTGATTCCAAGATCTTGTGTATGAATCTCAAAGCACTCAGCCACTCAAGCTAACTCAACAAGCTATGCTAGTTTTTTTTGTTTTTTTTTAAGGAACATTTCCATGAATTGTCGTTAGCGTACAACATGTATGCCTAACCCTAAGAAACCTAGTTGAATTTGACATCATGACCTTCTTGACCAACACGAATTTGGAATGGCAATTCAAATCACTTAAATTAACCCCTGGGGTTTAGCTCATATGGCTGGAAAGAATGATTGTTATCCTCCTCACCCGGGTTCAATTCTTGCAACTGAGATGTTGAGCTCAAAACAAGTATATTGTTGCAATGGCTTTGAGCCCTATTATTGACCGGCGTTCTGCTATGAAGATTCTAGGGTTTACCTGGGGTACCATCCTCGAAATGAGGGGAAGTACTTAAGGGTTTTCACCGAGCTATATATATATAAGTAATTAACGATTTTAATGTTATATATAGGTAATTAATGATTGATATTTGAACCTACCCATAAGGAGATCAATGATAAGACTTGTGTATCCGAGGAAGCCCTAATTGAGTTTCATCCCCGAAGGAGATCTAATAGTATCACTGCGATGTCGATGTAGAAGATGTCTGGAGATAAAAGGAGCTTGATTTACACTATGTGCCACGATTGAATGTATAATATATGCCACAAAATAATGGGCATAGAGAGACCTTGTTATTGATAAAGACCAAAGTGACATTTTGAGTGGTGTGTGGTTAATCTACTAGATGACGTGAACCGAAGATGAGCCAGAATTGAGCTTAGATCGAAAACCCTAAACGGATGCCCTAGGATATAATGAAGAGACTAGAGATTGTCGGTGCCTTCAAAACAATGATGGTATTATGGATCAAAGAATTGTTAGGTCAATCGTGTGTTGGACATACAATGGTCGGTACATAAAAAAAAAATGCACCCAGAGATTTGAAGCTGAGAATGATGAGAAATTAAGTGACAAGTGCATAGACTTACATGGCCTTTATGTGTTCTAGAAAATGTGAGTGTAGATGGATTGGAATCTGAGTAGAAGGGTTTCTAAAAGAGTAGTCGGGGTGGACGTATGGTGAATCTATCACCGTTGTTGTTTGGAAAAGGCTACATGGAAGGTAGAAGGGGGTGTGAGGAGGAAGTTATGGACTTATTTGATGATCCACAAACAATTTGGTCTAGCCCTGGGTTAGGTCAATGAGATACTTTGCAGGATTGTGACAAACTACTTCATCTAGGGTTTAAGCTACTAGAGGATGTCATTGTGGAGATATTGAGTGAGCTAGTGCAAGAGTTAGGTGTACAGGGTGCCAATACCTCAAGACGGTTGAATGAATGGGTCTCGAGTCCTTTTTACGATCAATCCAAGGACCATAATTACATAAGCGTTTTTCCCCATGCAAGAAATTAAGGCCCCAATCCTGCAGATCCATTAACCTTGAATGCATGATCAAAGAAGGATGGTGGTTTATCACTCTCAAGGTATGAATCGATAATCACATTGAATGAGGTATTTAATGAGTTCAATCTTCTTTGCAATTGTGATATCAGTTGGCATCCCAGTTTTCCTAGTTCTAGCTTTGTTGGCAATTTGTTGGATTTGAACCTATTAAGTGGAGGCCCATCCTTGGACTTAGAGGTTGTAGAGCTACAGTATCAAGAGGGCTCTAGAAATCCAAAGAGATTTAAATGTATCAAAAAGGCACATGAGGTCATTACTCTGAACCTAGGCAATAAAACCAAACTTAATGACATAATGGAGATGGGAGATTGGGCACCAATGGGACATTTTCCGGGAAGAGAATGAGTTATGAGTAACTGAAGAATTGGACCAAACCAATTTCGATCCATTAGTGGGGGACTCTCCACATACGTTGATTATGGTAAAAGGATAGTTGGTTTGGGTGCTTAGGACAATTGAAGAAGAAAATAAAATATTGCACCAACATTGGAAGTGGGAATCTCAATCATTATTCTTGAAGAAATCGCATATAGAGTTCGATGCTTGGTTGGTTAGTGTGGAAATTCTTCTGGTATGAGTTCATATTTCAAAGATACCATTGATTTTGTGGTCCGAGGAGGTGTTTGAAAATTTTGGTGGCACTTTAAGTATCTTTTATGAAGTAGATTTATCTTTTCTAGAGATCATGTACTATGGCATGGCTCAAATCTTGGTAGGGTTGGAGGTGACCAAAGATTGGGTAGAAATGATGGGCATTAGAAGGGGAATTGATCTATTCCATATTAATATGGACTATGGGGGGATTCCATTTAGATGTGTACATTGTCGTTGTTATGGGCACCTTGATGTATAATGCAATTACCCGAGTATGTGGAAGAATTGGGCTTCAAGGAAGCATCCAAGAGGCCCGAAGACATTGGAACTGAAAACAATTTAGATAATGAACATAAAAGAGGATGCATGGGTTCATTGATCCGGATTTAGGAGTGGAGCGAACTGATTAACACATTGAATACAATGAACACAAAGATATGAAGAACAACACAGATATCCAGTGAACAATATATTCTATTGAATAAATGAAATAGGTTGAAACTGTAAAACTACAGAATAGAAACACTTGCTCGAATGGTGGTAGCTATCTCTGAGAAGAGATGTGGCTGATATGCACATTCATCTGAGTAGAATGATTACAATGAGGCTCCAGAGTCCTTTTTTATATTACTCATGAATGCCAAAACCCTAGACATCCAAAAACCTAACCCTAGGAGGTGAAACGCCAAAAGTCATGTGGGCCCCTATGGGTAAGTTGGTACCCCGACTTCCTGGGGTCGTAACTTTTGCATACGACCTCTATTTTAGGTGCGTGATGGCCCGTTGGAAAGGCCTTTCAGAGAAATACACATTACGTTGTCAAACTCTAACTCTGTCTACAGTTTGACTGCGGCGATCCAAAAAAATATTCTTTAGGGCTCCAAAACGGCCCTGGAAGTACAACAAGATGTGTTGACATGAAAACATACAAAATAAGCTAATTGGATTAGGTGTGAGGATGCCAATATCTACCTGGAATATGTGTAGAGCTTCAGACAACCCCAAAAGTGTAGAACCCACAATTACAAAGAAGTACAGAAGAACGTGTTGAACTAAAAACGGACAAGAAGAGCCAGTTGGAATAGGTGGGTGGCTACCAATATCCACCTGGATCAATCCTCCCCCCTTAGGAAGCAATGGTATCCAATGCGTTGAGTTCCCCCATCAGGTGAGGAAACTTCTTCAGGATTTGGCCCCAGGTGAACCACTTGCCTTGGTGTAGGATTTGCCCTGCCTTGACAACTCGATAAAGCTGGATCCTTTGCTAGCGAGTGCCCTTGACCTGTGTGTCCACTATCTGATCAGTGGATGCTTGTTCCATGCAGTCAGGGTTGAGCTATGTTGGTGTCAGTTGTTCTGCAATCTCTGAGGTGTCCAATAATGGGGTAAAATATGGTTGAAGGAGGTCCACATTGAACACTGGGTACAGGCCAAGGAAGGGTGGAGTGTTGAGCTCAAAATCATTACTACCCACAACCTTGGTGATAGTGTAAGGCCCATAGCGAAGTGGGCGGAGCTTCCGATGGGGCCCTGTGAGATGCTCCTTCTGCAAATGTAACCAGACTTTGTCTCCAACTTGAAACTAGTGTAGTACCCTGTGTTGATCATGGCATTGCTTGTACTTAGCATTGGATTTCTGCAAAATCTCCTAGACTTGTTGGCGGATGTGCTGAATCCGCTCAATGAATCTGGTGGCTTTCTCAGTCTTAGACTAAACATGGGAAGAGTTTGTTTGTGTGGTGGCAAGAGGTAGTGCAACATTAATGGGACCCAAGGGTTGGAATCCTAGCCACACCTGAAATGGGATATGGACGGTGGAGCTATGGAGAGCCTTGTTGTAACTGTGTTGAACATAGGGGAGAATCTCTTCACATGTACGTGGATGCTTAGAGTTGTACATGCATAGGATGTGCACAATCATTTGATTGAAGACCTTTGTTTGGTCGTTTGTTTGGGGGTGGAAAGCAGTGGATTTAGTATCTCTCTGGTATCAAAAAATATACCCACACTCGTTCGAAGAAGAGCTTGGTAGTATCCGTCATTGTGATATTCTTCTTCCAGGATGTGAGGATGGCCATCTTCGAAAACCGATCAACAACCAAAAATACACAATCATTGCCTTACTTGGTGGACGGAAGGCTAGACATGTAATCCATTGAGATGGATTCCCAAGGCTTCTCAGGAGTAGGAAGAGGGGTGTATAAGCCTTGCTTCTTGATGGTGTATAAGCCTTGCTTTAGATCATCGAATACTTGTTGTTGTTCCTTTCCCCACATGAATTTTTCCCTGCCACTGCCCTTGGTCACATGATTGAGGGCCCATGCAATATGGGAGAATCCTAACACGAACCATCGGTAGAAGTTGACCAGTCATAAGAAGCTCCAAAGCTCAATTAGTGTGGTCGGGGTTGGCCAGTCACAAATGACTTGGTTCTTAGCTGGATCAACATGTAACCCATGCTCATCAACAATGTAGCCTGAAGTATTGGACCCTGTTCATGCGAAAAGAAAAATTTTCCAAGTTGGCATATAGCTTGTGTTGTCGCAGAGTGCTCAAAACATGTTGAAAATGTCGCATGTGATCATCCCAAGTTCTGTTGAAGATGAGGATGTCATCCAAATATACCACCACAAAAGAGTTGGTGAAGGTTCTCAGTACATCATCCATCAACCTCATGAAAGTGGTTGGTGCATTTGTTAAGACAAAGGGCATGACCAACCATTCGAAGAGACCTTCTTTAGATTTGAAGGTTGTCTTCCATACATCAGTTGGTTCAATGGGAACCTGGTGGTAGCCAAACTTTAGGTCAATCTTGATGAAGAACTTTTCCCCCTTGAGTTGGTCAAGAAGGTCATCAATCCCTGGAATTGGGTACCGGTTCCTGACTGTGATTTTGTTTAAGGTTTTGTAATCAATGTAGAGTCACCAAGTCTCGTCCTTCTTCTGCACCAGTACAATCAGGCTTCCGCAAGGGAGGAGTTGGGTCTGATGTGCCCGTTTTGAATAAGCTCTTGCATCTGACGCCTGATTTCGTCATTTTCCATTAGCGAGCGACGATAGACTGATCCATTAGGTAGAGGTGAACTGGGGGTCAAATCCATTGGATGCTTGACTTGGCAGTGCATCGGTACCCCAGTGGGTGAGGAGAAGATGTATTTTTATTCTTTCACGATCACATCCACTTACTTCTGCTACACAGAGAGGCTCTGTGTAGAGGCCACGAATGTGGAAGCAACCTTTTGTTTACCATGAACACAGATCACAAAGAAGATGAACTTCTTCGTCTGTAAAATGACCTTATTGCAATGCTTAGCAAAGATTAAAGAAATAGCGGTAGGCGGTGCTACCTATGGTATCCTGTACAATTGTTTACCCAAAGTAATAATAACATTGTGGGGTCTAGACTCATACACAACATGACACTTCCACAAATATGGTTGTACTAAAAGAACATCACAAACTTCAAGGGGAGCAATATCACACAATACCTCATCTTTGAAAGGCTTGATGTCGTAGGGCAGACGACACTGTTGGCTAACACGAAGATCTCTTCCTTGGCGAAGACAGTCGATGGTGTAAGGTTGTGGGTGCGGTGTCATTGGCAGGTCCAGCTACTTGACGACCTCTGCTAAAATCATGTTCTTCTTACTGCTGCTATCGATAATGAAATGAAGCAGAGCCCCCTTTACCCACATCTGTAAGTGAAAGAGGCGTTCCCATTCCTTTGGTTCTTCTGGTTCACTTGGTCGAACTTTGGTGGTAGTGATAGTCACACTAGGTTCAACATCAATAATCTGCTTCCCTCCTTCAAGATTTGATTCAGAATCAGAATCGGCCTCCGACTCAGAAGCCTTCAACTTGGCCACAAGTGACTACTTGGAGAGACATTCTCCAGTGTTGGGCCAAGGGATTTTATGGTACTCACACCATTTCCGTGTGTCCTTATTCGTCTTCTCATTTCCCTTCTTGTGTTGTGGCTTGGACTGGTTGTCCTGAGAGTGGCCATCTTTGCTCTATCCCTTGTTGTCTGGGTTGGGGTCGCCTTTCCCTGCTTTGGCTGTGAGGAGTTTGCAGATCCAAACTCTCGCCTCTTTTGCTTAAATTTATGCTCGATCTTGACAACGTATCTATAAGCCGTACCCAATGAGGTGATGTCCAGAAACTCCATTTATGTTTGAATGTATCTATGCAAACAACCACAGTATTTGAGCACCAGATGTCTCTCAGAGTCTTTGATACTTAATTTGGTGCGTAGGGTATGGAAAATATTGGTGAAATCTTGTACTATCTGGTCCCTTTCTTGACGCAGGGTGGTCCATCTGGTGTACTGGTCCTCATAGCTTCCAAAATGGTAGTATTGTTCTTTACTGGCATCCTGGAACGAATCCCATGTAGGTGCAACCACAAATATTGCAAATTCCTCTATGGCCCTTTGCTTAGAGTAAGTCTCCCACCAATCCTTAACATGGGGGACGACCTTGAGGAGTCTAAAAGTAATCTTTTCCCTATTGGAAAAATTGTGGACCAAAAAATACCCTTTGAGCAAATTCAACCATTTATCTACAACATCTACATCTATCAGTCCTTCAAATAATGGAATATAAAAATTTACCTGTACCTTGAAGGGGGTTACATGTTCACTTGATGAAGATGCTTCTCCTGTGGGCAGACGTCGAAGGATCTATGCAAAGTTGTCCATCATTTCGTTCCTTTGTCATGCAAGGGATTCCTCGAGCAACATTTTAAAAGGATCTCTTGCTCCATCATCTTTCTTTTTGTCTCCCATGGGTTATTGTTGGGCTTAGCACGACCGATCTTGCAACAACTCGATTGGTTCGAGTCCCAACTTCTTGTACCCAGATCTTGTCGGGGACATGCATGAAGAAAAATAAATGAAGAGCAGATCGCTTTGATACAACTGATCTGGATTTAGGGGCGGAACGAACTGATTAACAGATTGAATACAATAAACACAGAGATGTGAAGAAAAACATAGATATCCAGTGAACAATATCTTCTATTGAATAAATGGAATAGGCTGAAACTGTAAAACAGCAGAACTGAAACACTTGCTCGAATGGTGGTAGCTATCTCTGAGAAGAGATGTGGATGCTACACGCATCTGTCTGAGTAGAATGATTACAATGAGGTTCCATAGGCCTTTTTGATATTACTCATGAATTCCAAAACCCTAAACATCCAAAAACCTAACCCTAGGAGGTGAAACGCCAAAAGTCACGTGAGTCCCTATGGGAAAGTTGGTACCCCAACCTCCCGAGGTCATAACTTTTGCATACAACCTCCATTTTAGGTGTGTGATAGCCCGTTGGAAAGGTCTTTTAGAGAACTACATATTACGCCATCAAACTCTGACTCCGTCTACAGTTTGACTGTGGCAAGCCAAAAAAAAACATTTTTTAGGGCTCCAAAACAACCTTGGAAGTATCACAACATGTGCTGACATGAAAACATACAAAATAAGCTAGTTGGATTAGGTGAGAGGCCACTAGTATCCACCTAGAAGATGTGTAGGGATTCAGTCAACCTCAGAAGTGTAGAACCCACAATTACAAAGAGGTACAAAAGAACGTGTTGAACTAAAAATGGACAAGAGGAGCGAGTTGGAATAAGTGGGTGGCCACCAATATCCACCTGGATCATTCAAGTGACTTCAAATGGCCTTCAAACAAGACCTAAAGGTAGCAAAGGCTTAGAACTTAGACACAAAATAGGTTAAAGGGCCTATCTTGTACGTGGTTAGTGACAACAAGGAGAACAAGGCAAATTTAGGTAAGACTCATCTGTCTCAATCTATGAATTAAAAAAAATCTTTGGAAAAATTTGTTTATGGGACATGGGGAAATGAGGTTGGATCCAAAGAACCATAATCCCTAAGTGATCTTTGACCCAGTTTGTTTGGTATAAACAATCCCTTCCCACCACCTCTCGTACCTATTCTCGTAATCATAGAGGGTTTGGGTGTTGGACAAGCACCAAAAGGTTCCTTTGGAAACCTTAACATGGACCCTGGATGAAAAGGTGCACAAGACTCCATCCCTTGGAACTAGTAAAGTACAATTTAATACCAAGAAGCAAAGGCACTCTTGATTTTTTATGAAAGGTGGTAGAGGGTTTAGGCTTTTTTGAAGAGAAAGTACCCAAATCCAATTAAAGGGGAAGGAAAGTATTCATGTATATGGCCCCAAAACAATCTTCCTCATAATTCATGTGTGGGAAATAACTCTCCTTAATTGGGGCTCTTAGAGAAAATTCCCCAGTTGAGAGTTCCAAATGATATGTTTGATCCTCAATTACAGAGGGATGGATAAATCCTCAAAGAAGTTGACCATAAAGAGATTAGTTGACAATATCAAACATTATATTGTTCTGTTGCAAGAGACAATGACATATGAGGAGAGAATCACTCAATAACTCTCTAAACTGCTAAGTAAATGGGACTTATATTTTATAGATGCCATTGAGAGTTCAAGGGGGAATGTGTCTGGATGGAAAAAATGCTCCTTCACCCTCACTAATTCTTGGGATTTTCCTATAGTACTAGGGACTTCTTTTTTCTCTCTGGACCCAGGGAAAGATATCACAGTACTTCATGTTTATGGCCCATACATGGACAAGGTGGACTACTGAGATATATTTTTCAAAATGGATTGGTTGTGATAGGGGGAGACTTGAATTTTACCTTCGGAGCATTAGAAGTCTGGGGCCTATCTACTCAACTGGATCCTCTCTTTGGTTATATTATTAGAAAATTGGAAGAAACTGTTCATTTGGATATTGAACCATCTAAACTATCTCTCGCTTGGAGTAATAAGAAATTTGGGGAAGCCATAATTTTTTTTGACAGAAACGTTTAGAGAGATTTGTATTAAATGTGGACTAGCCACTGTTCGGTTACAAAATGGCAGAGCTACACTGAGCAGCTACCTGCAATAAGCTAAGTTGCACTACTGGAAATGCTAAAATTAACGATCCTGAAAACAGATTTATTTTAAAGCCTTGACGTCTATACAAAATGTCAAGATGCTTGAGATGGGAAGAGATCGCTGCAGACCAAGGGGGTGACTACTCTTTGGGATCCTTCCCCCATTCGATGTTCAGCTTGGACATTTTGCCTTCCAATTGACCGATTCGTTCCTCAAATTCATCTTTTGGGTTCTTCAGCTCCTGATGTAATTTGCTGAGCTCCTCTGAGAATCCAAACTTTACAGTGGAAATATCCTGCTCCAGTTGCTCTAGCTGCCTGCCTGCCTCCAAATCTAAGTTCTCCAGGAAATCGAGTTGGTACTGGAGCATCTGCTTCAAGCTTTCCAACGTTTCATCCATAAGTTTCAGTCGTTCCTCCATGGTGAGGTTTCGGCTTGAACTAGCGGCCATCTTCCCTCCTCTGTTCTGCGCGCTCTTAATCTTCTCAGTCAGGTTCGCTTCACAACTAAGAATGGGTCTGCTCCCAGGCTGAGGATGCTTCACGGATTTAATCTTGCCCTCCCTGCATTCATCATTTCGCCCCTCATTGATTTCCCCAAGAGGCATGGGTGGATAGTCCTGTTGTCTCCTCTGTGCAAGAGATCCGATCTTTCTTGGGCCGTCCTCTGTCTAATTTGTCCTGTCACGCACCTCTTTATTGGCTGAGTCTGGGCGCTGTCGTTTGGGTCCTGTCCCCCACTTTGCCACTTGCATGAGCCTCTCTCTTGGTGTGGAGGTGGGTCAAGGTATGTCCACCGTGGATAACTGTCCATTTATATTCATGCATCCTGGTGCCAAGAGGGCGCTTCTGTTCGCCTCATCATCCGCTTCCTTATTCAACTCTCGCAGAACATGAAACAATTGGTAAGATTCGAGCTTTTTAAGGAGTAGGCGGATCCGGTCCAACAAGTTATTGAGTTGTGTACTTTGATTCTTTGAAGAACGGATAATGGCACTGATTAACATGCGGGAGTCTCCTATGATAATCAAATTTCGGATTTCGTTCCTTCTGGCTTGGCAAAGGCCTTGCCATAGTGCCATTGCTTCTGCATAGTTATTGGTGGCGGTGCCTAAGCCAATGGCGTAGCGCACCATGACTTCTGCGTTAGGGCTTACAATCATTCCTCCTCCTCCTGCTTGACCTGGGTTGCCTTTTGAGGCCCCGTCGAACGACAAAATATAGGCCTTCTTTTTGTTTTTCCATTTGTCGAATTCCTTCCTCCCTGTCCTTATTTCCCAGTGCTTGTGAATTATGGTGTTGCCTGTGTTTCCAGTTTGCATTTGTATTTTGAATTGGGCCAGCCAAAGCTCTTCGTTTTCTTCCAGCTTCCTGTTGTATTGAGGATGACGATGGTAACTGACCCATTCACCAAAGAATGCTTGAACATTTGCACTCACTAGTGGAGCACTCCTTTTCTTATCCCTGAACACTCTGTTGTTTCTTTCCAACCAAATCCCCCATAGGATAAACCTTGGGATTGTTCGCCAAAGCCTTGAGGCATAACTTTGCTTCTTAATTTGGAAAGGATAAAGGGTGTTCCAACTTTGGAGGACAGTCTTAATGTCTTGAGGAAGGGGAAGATCAGTTTGCAACACAATTGCCAGCCTCCAATCTTCTTTTGAGTAACTACAGTTGAAAAGGAGGTGATATGAAGTTTCTTCAGCTTGTTGACACATGGGGCACCTGAAGGGGCCCTCCCAACCTTTTTTTTGGAGGTTCTCCCCTGTTTGAATGTTGTTATGACTGAGGGTCCAGAGAAATAGGTCTATTTTGGGAATGGATTTAGAATTCCATATGGATTTCCAAGGGGCCGGGTTGGGTGGGACGTGGGGGATGCTTCGGAAGGTGTTATATCCCAATGAGGTGGAGTAGGGCTGAGCATTCTTCCCCCATCCTCTCTCATCTTTCCCTTTTTTTTTATGGGGGCTTTCCCCTGTAGGTTGAGCTTTAGGGCGCACCAGTCATCTTCTAAGTCCGGAGGCAGATTGCCCACTTCCCATCCTTGCCACGACTTGCATCTGTCATTCCCCCATGTTGAGATATCAAAGAGCGTCTTTAGGTTTTGCCCGTCCATCCATCCTTTTAGTCGCTGCAGGTCCTGACTCAATTCTAGAGGGGGGTCACCTAGAATAGAGTCCTGCCAGATTTTAGCTTTTTTCCCATTTCTCGGCACCCAGGTAAGGTTAGGAGTGAACAGGGCCATGGCCTTTTTGCAGAGAGTGAAGATCGGGGACCCCTTAGTTTCTCTGCAAGGGTTTTCTATGCACCTCTTCCTTGCGCCTTTGAAGTATGTTTTCCACATAGCTTCCTTGCTCCAGGCAAGCTCACCACTGACAATGTGCCATAGCAATTTCGCCCCTAAATCCAGATTCTGCACTTGGGTTTTTTTGAAGTTGAGACCTCCTTCCAAGAGGGGTTTGGATATTTTGTCCCAGTTTATAAGGTGAAGTCTCCTGCCTGTTTGCTTCCCACCTTCCCACAAGAAGCTTCTCTGCATTGCCTCCATTTTTTGGATTGTGGAGCTTGGAGCTAGAAGCAGAGAGTTCTGATAGATGGGTACACTGGCCAGGATGGATTTGATTAAGACTATCCTCCCTGTTAGATTTAGCCAATTCAGCCCCCAGGAGGAAATTCTCTTTTTTAGCTTGTCTATTAAGTGGTTCCATTGCAAGGCCCTTGGAGAAACCTTGAAGATAGGGATTCCCAGGTAGGTGAAGGCCTCCCAGTTGGTGTGCCCTTCCATCCCTAAAACTCTGGAAATTCCCAGCATTTCTTTGGGTGTTATGTTCCATCCATAAATCTTGCTTTTTGTTTGACTTATCTCGCTGCCTGAAACTGCAGCATATGCATCAAGCTCCTCTTTGAACCTTTTTGCTACTAACAGACTTGCCCCACCTAGCAGCAGGGTATCGTCCGCAAATTGCGCATGGTTGATTTCCTTCACACCTTGTGCTATTTTTAGCCCTTGGAGGTTGCTTTGGATTCTAGAATTTTCCAGCTGATAGCTAAGAACCGAGGCTTGGATTGCATAGAGGAGAGACGAGAGAGGGCATCCTTGCCTTAGACCACTAGACGCTTTGAAAAATTTTGTTACTATTTCATTTACCATGGGGGCTATCCATGGCGACCCTATGCAAGCACTTATCCAATTCACAAAGGACTGATTGAATCCAAACTTCCTCATTACCTCAAACAGGAAATTATGACTAACTCTGTCAAAAGCATTTGCAAGATCTAGTTTAATAATCATACCTTTATCTTTTCTGCGCAGACTTGAATGAAGAGCTTCTTGCACCAGGATTATGTTGTCTGTTATTTGCCTACCTTTGATGAAGCATCCCTGGTTCTCAGGTACTATGAGAGGAAGAACTTTTTTCAGTCTGTTTGCGATGACCTTGGTAAGAATTTTATAGCTTGTGTTACAAAGGGAGATCGACCTGAATCGACTAAAGATGAGCGCTCCTTTCTCTTTTGGGATGAGTGCTAGGAAGGTCGAGTTTGTGCTTCGTCCTAGCTTGCTTCTCGCTTGTGATTTTCTTATCATTTTGGTTAGATCCGATTTGATTATTTCCCAGCACTATTGATAGAATCTGGTTGTGAATCCATCCAGTCCGGGGGCCTTATTTGGGTGCATTTGGTCCAGCGCCTCTTTTATTTCTTGTTGTGTGACTTCCTCCACAAGCCTGAGGTTGATGTCGTCTTTTATTAGATTTGGAACAATGGATAGGGGGTACCTTTAAGGATCAATGCTTGCCCTTTGTGTTTCTGAGTAGAGGGTTCCAAATGTTTCAAAAGATGCCTGTCTAATGCCCCCTGGATCAAAGATTGTGGTGTTTTGGACTTGGATTTCTGTCACAGCCTTATAGTGTTTCCTTGCTTCCGCTTGCTTATGAAAATAACTAGTATTTTTGTCTCCCTCCTTCATCCAGAGACTGCGAGACTTTTGCCTCCAATAACCTTCTTCCTCTCTGCAGGCCTTGTGTCATTGCCTTTGGAGTTGGTCCTCTTTAAGTAAGTCCTGCAGTGTGATCTCCCTATTTTCCAAATCGAGTTGATGACTCTCCAGACGTCTTTGGGCTTCGATGCGCAGGGTGGTTGGATCAGATTGTCTTTTTGCTCAACATTTTAGCGCAGCCTTAAGCCTACACAATTTTTCTTCCCAGACATAGAACGCGGAGCCTTTTACCTTGCTTGTCCATACACTAGAGACTTTGCGCAAAAAATCTTTGTCCTGTGTCCATGAAGGATTAAATCTGAAGGGGATGGGCCCCTGGCCTTGGTCCTTCCTTAGCTCTAGACTAATTGGCTTATGATCAGAGGTACTGTGGGGGAGGATTTCTGAATTGGCTATGAGCCCAAGGGTCAAGAACGAACTTTGGACAAGGAATCTGTCCAAACGGGCAGTGATATGCCTCGGACCTACCCTTTTGTTGGTCCAAGTGTAGTGTCCTCTGAGCGACTTAATATCCATTAAGTCCCATGCTGAGATTAGGTCCTCCAACCATTCTCTAGCTGGGTCCCTTACAATAGATCCCCCACGCTTTTCTTCTTGGGCCAGAGTTACATTTAAGTCCCCTCCTAGTATGATGTTTTCTAGCTCATTGTTTGTTAGGTAGTCTAGGAGGGCTTTCCAGCAATTTTTTTTTCTTCTATATGTTGTGGGACATAGATGTTAAAGAGACTTACCGTATGCCCTAACTCCCTGTGGAGCAGTTGGGAAAAGATCCAATGCATGCAAGAGTCTGAGCGGATCAGGTCTATTTTGGAGGCGTTCCACAAGGTGCAGAGCCCTCCTGATGCGCCTCTGGCATTTTCGGCTAAACCTTGGCTGCTTCTCCATACGTTTTTTGAGACTTTAATAGAGTCCTGCTGACTGATCTTGGTTTCCTGGATAAGTAGGATGTCCTTTTTCGATGCTCTGATTATGTCCTTGAGAGCTTCTTCCTTCCTTTTGCTGCCTAGACCCCTACAGTTCCAGGAAATTAACTTTATTGATTACTTTGAGGGGGAGAATGGCCTCCTTGGGAGGCCTTGACTAGCTTCCCGGTTTGCCTTACCCCGATCAATTGCTTGATGGTTGGTTGGGCTCCTTTTAAAACGTCCTTGTAGGTTTCTTGATCTCTTTCCGCTTTTTTGGATTTCCTGCCTCTCCCCGGCTTCTTTGGGGTATCCCAGGCTTCACTTGCTCCTTCTGAGTCATTCCCTGACGAGATCTCCCCCTCCTCGATGCCTTGGGTCGTCCCATTCCTTGGAGGGGAGATGGGTTTCTCCACTTCTTCTGTTGTTTTTTGAATTTCTCCGATTTCCGGGATCTGGGTGCCTCTTTCTTCTTCATCTTGGACGGCCTTGCTTGGATCCACCGTCTCACCTCCATTGCCCAGTGCCATGAAGTTGTTTGTCGTTTCTCTATTTCCGGGTTTGTCTTGAGCGGGAGCTGGATTTTCCTTTCTTGGGCCTTTAGAATTCGACCTTCCTTTCCGGGGTTGCTGCCACCCTTCCTCACCTACTTTCTCTGTGTTTGGGGTTTTTGGGCAGTTTCTTTGAAAATGTCCATATTCATGACATCCTCTACATTTGAACGGGATCTGCTCATAATCCATTTTTTGTAGATGTTGCCAAACTCCAACCTTCAGTTTAACCGCTTCCAGCAAGCATATTTCCAAATCAACTTCCACACAAATTCTTGCACAGGAATATTGATCTTTTGGATCGGCTCTGTCAATGTAGTGCCCTAGTCCATTCCTGATAGCTTGCAACGACGAGGAGTTCCAGTAGTGGATTGGCAGGTTTGGGAGTCTGACCCAGACAGGGAAGTCTTTTGGCACTTCCGAAGCTGGGTCGAAGTTTGGAGTCCACTGGTTCAGATAGAGCCCCTGTGTGCCCATGAACTATGGCCCATTCCTGAAGATTAGATTGCGGTCCTCCTGGGAGATGAATTCGAAGATAAAGTAGCCCCTTCCAACCGCGTAACAAGTTACATTGTTTGTTATGAGTGGTCGCCAATTCCTTTGGATCCAGTTGTCTGTTGACTTGGCTAAGGGCCAAAGACCCATGAACTGACCTACCAGACCACGGTCTGAGAGGGAGAGTGCTACTTTCATTGGTTGTTTCGGGGGGGAGACTAATCTCTGGTACGTCATCCAGTATTTTCACAAAGCTTGGCACTTCTGCCTGGGGCGCTCTCTTTCTGCAAGCTGCGAGTAGTTTCCTGAAGGACGAGGTTGGGGAGGGAGGGGGCGGCGGCTCCCCTCCGCCCTGGATTAGCATGGTAGCGAAGAAATCGAACCCTAGATCAGAGCTTGAGCTTTACCTACGCGCGCGTATATTTTATGTGGTAAAACCCCGTAATGGAGAAACATCCATGGAAGCAGGGCTTCTATTCTTCAGAAAAACTCTCCAATCTTAAAATGCTTGAGCATCCCCACATATGCATGACATTGCACACTTCATCTATCTTGGGGAAGCCATAATTGCTAAGAGGCTTGATGGGTTTTTAATCTTTGAAGCCTTCTTAGATGAAGTATAAACGATTGAACTATGGGTCACCACTGGGGGGGTGGACTCTGACCATAATCCTATGGTGTTATAAGTGGCCCCTGCAACAGAGAAACCAACCATCCACTTGAAACTAAATCCAGAGTGGATGAAGATGGAGGAATTTGTGGGGAAAATTAGAGTTGTTTAGAAACATTGTAATAGTAATTTAAGGTAATCTATTCCAATTCAATTTCACCAGAATTTAAAAGAGGCAAAAAAGACGGCTCGCAAGGGACAAAAAGTTGAGAGATGATAGGGTTCTTAGAGAAGTAGAGGAAGCCTTGGAGGTACTCTACAACAATGAAGGATTTGAGTATCTGAGTGAGGAACATAAAAGTGAAGTTAAGTTTCTAGAAGATAAAAGGAGGCACATTNTTTGAAGCCTTCTTAGATGAAGTATAAACGATTGAACTATGGGTCACCACTGGGGGGGTGGACTCTGACCATAATCCTATGGTGTTATAAGTGGCCCCTGCAACAGAGAAACCAACCATCCACTTGAAACTAAATCCAGAGTGGATGAAGATGGAGGAATTTGTGGGGAAAATTAAAGTTGTTTGGAAACATTGTAATAGTAATTTAAGGTAATCTATTCCAATTCAATTTCACCAAAATTTAAAAGAGGCAAAAAAGACGGCTCGCAAGGGACAAAAAGTTGAGAGATGATAGGGTTCTTAGAGAAGTAGAGGAAGCCTTGGAGGTACTCTACAACAATGAAGGATTTGAGTATCTGAGTGAGGAACATAAAAGTGAAGTTAAGTTTCTAGAAGATAAAAGGAGGCACATTCATTTAGAAAAATAAAAAGGATGGAGACTCAAGAGTAGGGCTTTATGGTTATATGCTAGGGATGAGAATACACAATCCTTTCATGAGTATGCAAATTGTAGAAAGAATATAAACTCTATTTGGAAAATTAATAAGGGAAATGTCACCTAGAATACAAGTTTCAAGGACATGGCAATCGAAGGAGTGGAGCATTTTTCATCCCTTTTAAAGATTGACATAAATGCTACAATGAAATAAGTGATTAGGTTGTCAAACTCCTTCCCTAGCTTTATCAATGATGAAGACAATTAGGCCTTGATAAAGGAAGTTGGGAAACAAGAACTGTATCAAACTCTGCAAAGTTTTCAAAACGACAAAAGTCTTAGGCTTAATGGACTACCCATGGATTTTTTTTCTAGGCTATTGTGAATTTATAGAGGAGGATTTATCAAGAGTCGTGGAGAATACAAGAGATCAAGGAAAAATGTTGGCAACCTTCAATACTACATTCCTAACATTGATTCCTAAACAAGATATTTCTTCAACCTTTGAGAAATTTAGACCCATCTCTTTATCCAATTGCATATACAAAATCATCTCAAAGGTAATTGCTAGAAGATGGAAAAATGTTCTCTCAAATCAAATCCCTAGAGAACAATTTGGATTCTTAGAGGGAAGACAAATTTACGAGGCATTTAGGGTAGCATAAGAATGGATACATTTAATAAAGGTCATAAATTAAAGATCGATGGTGATGAAAGTAGACTTGTCCAAAGTTTATGAAAGGTAAGTTGGTTTTACATTAGACTTATTCCTATACATTTAGGCTTTTGTCATCAATTCGTTGTTTTTATAATGAGTTGTATTTCTTCAGTATATTTTGTTGTGTTATTAAATGAAGCAACAACCCCTTTCTTCAGATCAAAGAGGGGCCTCAAACAAGGATGTCCCCTATCCCCCCTTCTTTTTGTTTTGAGGAGTTGAAGGTTGAAGTAGGTTACTTAAGTTAGGGTAGCATAAGAATGCATACATTTAATAAAGGTCATAAATTAAAGATAGATGGTGATGAAAGTGGACTTGTCCAAAGCTTATGAAAAGGTAAGTTGGTTTTACATTAGACTTATTCCTATACATTCAGGGTTTTGTCATCAATTCGTTGTTTTTATACTGAGTTGTATTTCCTCAATATATTTTGTTGTATTATTAAATGGAGTAGTAACCCCTTTCTTCAGATCAGGGAGGGGCCTCAGACAAGGATCTCCCCTATCCCCCCTTCTTTTCATTCTAGTAAATGAAGGCTTAAGTAGGTTACTCAAATAAGTAGAAGGAAATGACAGTATTGAATGAGTTCCTATTGGAGTATCTTGCAATATCACACATCTATTATTCGTAGATGATATACTTATTTTTTGTGAAGGCACTAGAAGCTTGGTGATTGAGAAATTCAAGGGTATCATGGGATTATTTTGTAAAGCAACAAGAATGGTCATTAATATGGAAAAATCTATGATGACCTTATGGGGGATATCTGAGTAGGAAAAGTACTTCATTGCTCATCTATTTCTCTTTGATACGACTGATCTATAGTAGGGTTTGAAATATTTGGTCTTCTATTTGAAGCCAAACCAATATAAAAAATGTTACTGGCAAAGGATGATAGCAAAAGTGGAGAAGAAAATAAACACTTGGTGCAATAAGTGGTTGTCAAGTGGAGGTCATCTGGTTTTGATATAAAGTAGTTTTGGAAGGGATTCCAATGTACTGGATATCACTTGCTCGGGTCCCAAAAGGTGTTATGGAAAACATTAGGAAAATTTGCTACAAGTTTATATGGTATGGAGACCAAAAAAAGAAAGGACTGGTGTTGGCCTCATAGAAAAATTTGGCATTACCAAAAGCCTTTGGAGGATGTGGCCTAAAAAATCTCTTTCTCTTTTCAAAGGCTCTTACATCAAAAAATGTGTGGAGGCTAAACCAAGGAATAGGTTTATGGGTTTAGGTAGCAAGAGCTAAGTATATAGCCCCTAATAGAATAGAGGATTGGATAAAAAAACCCATCAAACAACAAAACAATGCCTCAATAATTTGGAAAGTTGTTATCCAAGCTTTCCATCTGATTGGCAACTGGTTGATTTCGAAATTTGGAAAAGGGGATAAAGTGAAAATTGGTCTTGACCCCTCAGTAGGGAGCGCATATATGTACATAATTCCATTCCAGACGATTCAAGAGTTAAGGAACAAAGGTTATGGTTAATTTGGGAAGAAGTTGGATTAGGGGCATAATGTGCAAAGGAATGGAAAATATACACATAGCTCATTATAATCAACAATGTTAAACTCAAGGAAGAAGAGGACCGATTGATATGATCATTGAATCTTGTTGGAGCATATGTTCCTAGAATATGCTACGAAGCACTAGTAGAAGAAAGAAGAGAAGATTAGAAAATCTGGCAGTGGAAAATCATATGGAAATTAAAATGCCCAACTAAAAACAAAATCTTTACGTGGTTGAGTTTAGACAATAAGGCTCCCACATGGGATGTTCTTCATAAGAGGAATTTTATAGGGCTAGAATGGTGTTGTTAATGACATAAAACAAAAGAAACTATTGTCCACCTCATGCTAGAATGTCCATGCTCCAAGGAGGTATGGAAAGAGGTTGAAAGGTTTGTTGAAATTACTAAAACAACTGAGAGGGGGGGGTGAATCAGTTGTAATTGAGCTTAAACAATTTTAAGTCTATTAAAACATTATTA
>SNQJ01S0005761.1:44089-61379 GCA_010110895.2 Picea sitchensis
TTTATGAAAGGTAAGTTGGTTTTACATTAGACTTATTCCTATACATTTAGGCTTTTGTCATCAATTCGTTGTTTTTATAATGAGTTGTATTTCTTCAGTATATTTTGTTGTGTTATTAAATGAAGCAACAACCCCTTTCTTCAGATCAAAGAGGGGCCTCAAACAAGGATGTCCCTTATCCCCCCTTCTTTTTGTTTTGAGGAGTTGAAGGTCGAAGTAGGTTACTTAAGTTAGGGTAGCATAAGAATGCATACATTTAATAAAGGTCATAAATTAAAGATAGATGGTGATGAAAGTGGACTTGTCCAAAGCTTATGAAAAGGCAAGTTGGTTTTACATTAGACTTATTCCTATACATTCAAGGTTTTGTCATCAATTCATTGTTTTTATACTGAGTTGTATTTCCGCAATATATTTTGTTGTATTATTAAATGGAGTAGTAACCCCTTTCTTCAGATCAGGGAGGGGCCTCAGACAAGGATGTCCCATATCCCCCCTTCTTTTCATTTTAGTAAATGAAGGCTTAAGTAGGTTACTCAAATAAGTAGAAGGAAATGACAGTATTGAATGAGTTCCTATTGGAGTATCTTGCAATATCACACATCTATTATTCGTATATGATATACTTATTTTTTGTGAAGGCACTAGAAGCTTGGTGATTGAGAAATTCAAGGGTATCATGGGATTATTTTGTAAATCAACAAGAATGGTCATTAATATGGAAAAATCTATGATGACCTTATGGGGGATATCTGAGTAGGAAAAGTACTTCATTGCTCATCTATTTCTCTTTAATACGACTGATCTATAGCAGGGTTTGAAATATTTGGTCTTCTATTTGAAGCCAAACCAATATAAAAAATGTTACTAACAAAGGATGATAGTGAAAGTGGAGAAGAAAATAAACACTTGGTGCAATAAGTGGTTGTCAAGTGGAGGTCATCTGGTTTTGATATAAAGTAGTTTTGGAAGGGATTCCAATGTACTGGATATCACTTGCTCGGGTCACAAAAGGTGTTATGGAAAACATTAGGAAAATTTGTTGCAAGTTTATATGGTATGGAGACCAAAAAAAGAAAGGACTGGTGTTGGCCTCATGGAAAAAGTTGGCATTACCAAAAGCCTTTGGAGGATGTGGCCTAAAAAATTCTCTTTCTCTTTTCAAAGGCTCTTACATCAAAAAATGTGTGGAGGCTAAACCAAGGAATAGGTTTATGGGTTTAGGTAGCAAGAGCTAAGTATATAGCCTTTAATAGAATAGAGGATTGGATTAAAAATCCCATCAAACAACAAAACAATGCCTTAATAATTTGGAAAGTTGTTATCCATGCTTTCCATTTGATTGGCAACTGGTTGATTTGGAAAATTGGAAAAGGGGATAAAGTGAAAATTGGTCTTGACCCCTCAGTAGGGAGCAAATACATGTACATAATTCCATTCCAGACGATTCAAGAGTTAAGGAACAAAGGTTATGGTTAATTTGGGAAGAAGTTGGATTAGGGGCATAATGTGCAAAGGAATGGAAAATATACACATAGCTCATTATAATCAACAATGTTAAACTCAAGGAAGAAGAGGGCCGATTGATATGATCATTGAATCTTGTTGGAGCATATGTTCCTAGAATATTCTACGAAGCACTAGTAGAAGAAAGAAGAGAAGATTAGAAAATCTGGCAGTGGAAAATCATATGGAAATTAAAATGCCCAACCAAAAACAAAATCTTTACGTGGTTGAGTTTACACAATAAGGCTCCCACATGGGATGTTCTTCATAAGAGGAATTTTATAGGGCTAGAATGGTGTTGTTAATGACATCAAACAAAAGAAACTATTGTCCACCTCATGCTAGAATGTCCATGCTCCAAGGAGGTATGGAAAGACGTTGAAAGGTTAACAGGGATTGGGAAATTCTGGGAAGGAGGAAGTCTTGAAGAGTCCTTCAGAACCTAATGTAACAGAAAGGTGCCTTCTAAGATTAGAGCACTACCCCTTAACATCGTTATGGGAGTATGGATTGCCAAAAATCTTAAGTTGTTTGAAGACAAAGAGACACTTCCCCTCGAATATGTTTTCCAAGAGATAAATATTTAAAATGTTTATCCATAGGTGCAAGAAGAATTTATCCCTCATAGGAAAAGATGAAGTGGCAATAAGTAACGATATTCCATGGGCTTTTTTTGATGGTGCTTCAAAGGGGGACCCTTCCAAGGGAGGTTCAAGAGTCATACTACACCTCTTTTCAGATCACATTACTTTTTTTAAAGCTGGAATTAGTTAATAAACCAATAACTTACGTGAAATGATGACTTTAAAGTTGGTATTGAAACTAGCACAAGAGTTTGGTGCAACCCAATTACAAATGTTTGGAGACTCAGTGTTTCTTATCCAATGGATGCAAAAAAAACTCGCTCTTAATAATTTTACATTACAACCCTTGTATGATGATTTTTTCATTGTATTAACTTCTCTCTCACATACATCTCTATCTCATATTTATAAGGATTGGAACAATGTTGCAAACAAACTCTTAAAAGTTGGAGTTGGGTTGGATCGAGGAACTTGGGTTATTACAGTAATCGAAAATGGACAAACTGTTGAATTTAATCATGAACCATGGACCTAACTTTAGTCTTTTCAATTGTTTATCTCATATTTTGCATAATGATTGAATTTCACAGATCACTGGATGAATGGTTAATGCACCACTTTGAATCAATTTTGTTTTTTTGAAGAGGCTGCAAATGCAATTGAACATAAACAAATTTCAATATTTTGTGATGATGGATTGGACATACAAAATCATGTAAAAGGATTAACAACATTTATGAATGCCATAAGCATTGACTGCGTAATTTTGTTATATTAATAAAAATACATATTTTTTCCTTGGAAAGAATGAATGATTGATATTTTAATTTTATTTTTAATTAGTATAAAGTTTGGATTTTTTCCCCATCATTTTAATTGTATTTTGCATAAAAAAAATTGCGGAAAAACCCAAAGGATGCTTCTTCACATTACTATGTGGTATTCTTAGTAAACATGTCAGAGTAAAAAAATTCTTCTCACCCAAGGGGGTTCGAATTGGATACTTGTCAATACCAAATTAGCCAAATGACAACAAATTGACCGAGCCCCTTGAGCTATTTATAGCAACACATCTTGTCTTTCTTTTTTATTTATTTTTTCTCCTTATAATGAAGCACATGAAACCATGTATACTTCACCATTCTCAGTGGGTGCTAACTAGGGCAAACCACTAGTGCTTAAGTTCCAAACACTTCACTCTGATGGGATTAAGAGAGTTGAACCCTGACCTCCCCAACTTGGGAGAGATTTCATGTCTAGTTCATGACCACTTGAGCTAATTCTCGAGGCTAAAGATTTGAAGGACACATGGGTGGGATTTGATCCACTTATGTGTGCACATGTCATAAGGTCATTTAATATATTATTTTTTGGTGCAAGTACATGTTCAACGATTCTCAACTCTGTCGAGTCTAAGTGGTTGTGTGATAGAGTGTTATCCTCCCCTCCGAGGCTCTATTCTTATAAGTGAAATAATAAAGCTTTAGTCTTATAAGTGACATGATAAAGCTTTGAGCTTTTACAAAACTCCCTCACATTGGGTGTACCATGTTTGACCACTACTTCAAGGTGACCCAATAACTACAAGAAAAACCCTCATAAAAATTAAACCTTACCCATGTCATAAAAATTAAACCTTGCACATTGCTGAAAAACACCTCGCTTTTCACTAACAAATACAAGTGATTTAGACTTTAAAATTTCACAAACATAACATAACACAAAATAATTTAAAACAAGTACGCATGGCATTGGCATGCACAATACCTACCGCCTTTGCTAGCCATAAGTCTTATGGGCTCCATTGAATTTTTTTAGTACTAATTATGAATTTTTTTAGTACTAATTATGACCCGCCAATTTTTGATAGTATATATAAAAAACAATAAATATTTATTACAACAACATTGGGGGAAGTGAAGGTAGCAATAAGACTTCAAAGTTTTTGGCCAATAAGATATCAGATAAATGAGATTTAAAATTTAAAATTAATCATTATTTTTTTAAACTTTGGATAAAGGGGTGTATATTTTATGGTCAACCATGAACTAATAGAAAGTCAAACCTAACTCAACACTATATACCATGCCTATCGGGAGGTTTATGGTCAACCGTGAACTAACAGAAAAGTCAAACCTAACTCAACATTATATACCATGTCTATCGGCAGGTTTATGGTTAACCATGAACTAATAGAAAAATCAAACCTAACTCAACATTATATACCATACCTATTGGCAGATATAATAACACATCTACTATTATATTAAATCTTATATCGATATAATTAAAATGATATATAAACTTTATCTTGAAAAATGTTTTTGTTATTTACTCATATTTATTTGTAAGTTTAACAGGAGGCCTCTTTTCGCTGTCGTGATCTTGCGATTTGCCCACCGAACTAAGCATAGCACCACTTTTGCTCCTTCGACCAAAGAATAATAAGATAATATTGTTTTTGCCACTTATGACGAGGCATTAAAAAAATAATTGATTTTGTTTTTATCTACGAGTGTTTCTTAAATTAAAAGTTACTTCACGAGGAAAGTATTTTTTAATATCCTCATAATTAGAGCCCACGCCGAATGTATTTGATAGGAGTTTATAGTTTTCATGGGACCCACGTACAAGTGGAGTTGTAATCAATAGTCAAACTATATATGGTAAAAAAAACAAGTTGCGCGGGGGCTCGCTACAGCCCACTCTTTGCTTTGTCATTTATGATACAAACGGTACCTTTTTAATAAATAATAAATAAATAATGTCCTCTGTACTGATTAAGATGTAAATTTTCACGAAAATAATATCAAATTATTATAGATTATGCTTTACATTTAATAACTAACCATTAGTAAAAAATATAATATATTTAAATATTTTTATCACGTATAATTATGTTTAGAACGTCTGTCTTTTATGCAATGACCTTCCCAAGAAACGAGGGTCATCTTTATTTCTAAAATAAAATAACATAAATAAAGGAAAATGGCAGGCATTTTTGCCAACGTGTAAAGTTCGCGTTTATATTTGAATAAAGATTGAAATGTAATGATTATTACATGTGCTTAATCCCTTTATATAACACCATCCATGGCAACCTCAAGCATTCCACGTCATATCATGAACCATATTTGCTAAGACGGCGTGTAGAATATTAGGGTTTACGCAAGGACGTGTATCACCTTCAAATGATACTAACCACTAAACCGTCCACTTACTAAAATTAATGTTTGAAAGTCTCCAAGTTGATGATCGCATTATATAAATATCCACGTTCACATTATATATATATATATATATATATTTATTAATTGTTTAAATAATTTAGTATATTATTTTCTTTGAAAATGTTAGGAAATTAATTTTAATAAGCTAACACCTTATCTCCCAAAACAGCTACTCTAAATTATTTAAACAATAAAAACATACATTTTAGCATTAGCAACATAGCATACCTACAATGTTTTTTTTTTTGGTCTTAGGGTAAACTATAAGTGAGGTGTTCGTGTTCTCTATCTTTATGAGTGGCATTTCTAGGTATGATATGGCTTTTAATGGATGGCCTAGTCTTTTAAGGATTTGAAAGCATCCCTATTTGAGTGGGTTGTTCAAGGTAAATGCATTTCTTTAAAATATATTTTTTTATTTTTTTAAATATTTTTGATGATTTAGTTTGATACAAAATTCTTTAATTTTTTTTGAAAACATTTATCTTGTACCCTTATATAGATAAGGGAACTTTAATTTCAATTTTCAAGTTTGATTATGTACGGATAAAAGTGAAAGAGAATAATCATTTGAAATTTGAGATGATTTGTAAATTTAATGGATTGTGGTCGGTTATCCTCCACTTCTAGGGATAATTAAGGAGATAATGTCTTGAGGCCCTCGGGTTGCAGACATGGAGTGTCGATGGATAGATCGACTCGTGATGTCCACTTACACAGATAGAGACCCACATCACCACCACACTTCTTCGGTTTATCATAATGGCATTCACCGCATCAGCTTGTTTCTGGACAACAATGGGTCTTGCTCCATGAGGTACAAGTCAGGTATTGTGGTAAGTGTCACTTTCATACTTGAGGCATTTGAATATGTTGCATTTAAAAGTTGCTTTTGATTATAGGGCATCTACTTGGAAATTATGCTTTTTGCCTTGTTTCACCTTGGTGGTTGACATTGTACCCTAGTAAGTGGTCACCCTTGGGGAAAGGTTTGCTACTAGGAGGTCTCCTTGATGAGTCATCGTACCATTATCGATCGTACTTATCATTTTTCAAACTTCATCCTTTTCGTCTCCTTATCTTTTGGGATTTTTCGGGTGTACTGACCCAAGAAGGGATTCTACCTTATTTCATGGGAAGAAGGGGCTGAAGGCCCAGAGGGAATGTAGTTGGCAAAAGATAAAAGCCAAAATTATAACCTTCTAGATGCTTGCCCAAAGAGGTATTGAAAACAATGAAACATTTCTCTTAAAAGAATTGAAGACTTGCAAAAGCAAATTTCACATATATAATGTCCCACTTGTTGAGGGATATACACAAGTGTGTAATACCCTTTGCTTTACCCATATGGCACTCTGTGTACCTCCGGATTCAAGTGACATTGTGGTACTGCCTTCAAGTCTTATGTTACCCATTTGGAGTACCCAATTGTTCTGGATTATAATTAATTAATGGCAAATAATGGGCTTGGAAAAAGGTTGCATTGAAAACGAAGGTGCAAAACACCCTCTACAAAGACACCCATAAACGAGACACTACGAACCCTTGTACATCATGAACCCCATGCCCAAAAGTCTTACCCCCATCCACTTCATCTTCTTCACATGATTTAGAGAGGGTCCACCTGGGAAACACTCCTTGACTTGAGGAATGGCTTACCCAATAGGTCACCTTGACAACCCTCCCATACCTAAACTTGGCAAGTTGCATAGGATCTTTGAGCATTTGTTTAATTTGATAAGGTAGTTTTGATGCACATGTTTAGGTGGCTCTTGTATTAAATGTGATTTTACTTGCTATGATACATTTGACTTGAGACCCTCGGAGGGAACACTCATTCGTCTTTGCAGGACCTTGTTTGGTGGGCGTTTTGAAGGAACAAGCATAGCTTGGGCCTTCTTGGGGGCATAAATCCCATCAATGGATGCCATGACACAGACCTTGGGGCAAGAAAGATGATGGACGTTTCCTTTGGAGGCAAGGGAGGACACCTTGGAGGACCTCACCTAGCCCTTACTATCCCAACGACTTGCCTTTGGAGGCTTAAGCACTGCACTTTTGGGCTTGGCGTCTTGTTTGGGGCTAGGATTTGATGATGACTTGGCATGATTGATGGAGAAGAGGAGGCCTAGCTTGATGGCACATGGCCTTTGGAGGCCTAGCGCTCTCTTCAACAACCCAACAACTTCCTTCAAGTGCCAAAATGTCACCCTTTTAGGGCATGACGTCATGTTTCTAGGGTTTCTTTGTGTGTAAAATCGAATTATGAATTTTAAAGGGGGTGAGCCTCCTTAATTGTTTTACCCTTGTGTTATGCAGACAAACTTTATTATTAGTCCTTGTATAAATAAAGGGCAAAGATCATTTCATTTTAACATAACTCTCTCGTGTGAGAAGAGCTACTTGGCTGAAATTTTCGCCCCTCTTGGGAAAACTTCATTTCTCTCTCTTGAATGCTATGGTTAATACTTGTCTATTCGAGCTAAGTGGTATGCTATCTCTTGGAGGCTATTCTTTTGCTATGTGGATGGAATTTACTTGGTAAACTAGGGTTTGTCTTGCATGCTTCTTGGAATTGGTAAGAAGTTTTTGCACATTGTTGGTTCTTTCTTTCTTGTTTCAAGGTTGTTATTGACTATAATCCTTGGAGGAGTATAAGGGCATACACCCTCCACCAAGCTTCATCTTATTTCCTATTTGATAAGCCATTTTCCACAAGGTTGCTAGGAGGAGTAAAAGGGCTTACACCCTCCTAGATTTACCTTTGTTGGTTCTACATGCTCTAGGGAGTAAAAGGGCTTACACCCCTAGAGATATTGTGGATCCAACTCTTGCAACCAAGACTCCATTTACCCAACAAATTTAAAGCACTAATCTGAAAATTGCATTGGACAAATAAAATACTTGCATTGATATGCGTGATTTTGACAGATATTGAAATTGTTCAAGTTGGATTTTTTTCTTGGTGTCTTGAGCTTGCTCAAGCCACTAAGGTGTCTAGGTTGGCTTAGTAGTTATCTGGTTATAATCAATTAAAATCTACAACTATTAGGGCTGCAACAAAACACATTCAAATTCTTACTATAACTTGCTTTTCCACCGTCAAAATTTGCCTGAAAGCTGCCATAATTATCTACTAATCATTGTGCTTCATTTGGGTGGTTTACTTGTGAGTTTTGGTGGTTGGATCTTGTTGTTGTAGAAATCTTCTGCTACAACCAATTGGCTGTTCTAATATATCTTTGAAAACATCATTAAACAACCCTCTTTTACGATCAAAGTTTATGCTTTAGTATTGGAACATTATATGCTTGTTTAGTGCTTCATTGTCCAATAATTCTTTCGTACTTTGGTTATTTATGCAGTTAACAACATTTTCCTTGTTGATATATATTTTTGTTTACTGCTGCAATATAGGAAAACAAGCTTCACTTGCTTGTCCATTGGATATTTTGGCTTGTATCTCTTCATTTTTTCTTGTCTTGGGTAGGTTTCATACTCTCCTACAGGTTCACTACATTTTGGAAACCTACCCTCACCAACAAGACTCTTACTCAAGCCATCTTTCACTTCTTGCTTTGACCTATAGGGGTACCACCTTCCATTACTCCACTTTCCATCTCATTTCCTCCTAGGGTCACTAGGATTCCCCCTTGTGGTGATTTCTATCATCACTAAAGTGAGGAGAGTGTCCACCTAAGGTGACAGTGGGTAGATACTCTCACAGTTGTCCCACTTTAGTGGATTGGGTCAGGCTTTTCCCAACCTACATTCTATGCGATAACACGGTCATCAATGAAAAATCTTCGAACATGGATTTCTAATTCTTGGAGTTATTTCTTGAAAAGTCTATCCATAATCTATTCACGTGCCAAAGTTTTTTTGTTGTGGAATTTTACTATCAATTGAACTATGCACATGTTGTTGATAATGACCCTTGGTTTATGAACACATCTAACCTCTTTCTGAAATCATGGTTGTTGAGTTTCAATCTACATCTAATATTATTATTAGAGGTCTCGATTTGGGTAAGAATACCTAATCTACCTCTTTAATGGATTGTGGCAATAAATGAAAAATCTTTGAACATAGATGTATGATCTGAGAGTTCTTTCGTGAAAACTCTCGCCATAATCTCTTCATGTACCAAAGTGTTTTTGTTTTGGAATTTCATTATCAGTTGAACTATGCAAATGTTGTTGATAATGACCCTTGGTTTATGGACAAAGTGTAATGTCCCCCTCTTCTTGACAATGATATTGAAAGACTTAGTAGTCTAGTCACCCCTTAGACTATAGTCTCATGAGAAAAAGGGGGTTAAGAGGTGCAAAAGTGGTCACTAAGGAGTAAAAGGTTATATTATTAAAGTGACTTTGGTTAAAGCAGTTAAAAAGGTTAATTGACTTAGAGGAGGAAATAAAATAATACTTTAGAAGTCAATGAAATAATTTAAGTGAAAATTAGAAGATGGAGGTATAAAAGAGAGAGGAGGGCGCCTCACTCATTATTTGTGTCATTTTTTACTTAACATCTTTGAGCTCTGCAACTTGAACGTTTTGAGGGTTTTGAGTAAACAAACCCTAGAGATCAGCAAGGAGATGAAATATTCCTTTGTTCCTGGTCCAAGCTTGGCCAAGGTGGTGAAAGATTCCACCCTCACCATTCTACTCAGTTTCAGATTCATCTCAGGAGGTATTGTGAAGACAGTGCGAAGGTTTGGGGGTTTTTCTGCAGATTGGGCACATTGTTGGAGAAAGGAAGGTTCAATTTGCTTAGGAGGAGGTAGATCTGAAGCCAAACCCTTTCCAGAAGGGTTTTCCATCACCACAACGCCTTATCTCATTAACCTGTGTTGGGTTTTCTCTCTATATTGATTTATTATTGCATTGGGGCAAATTTACTGAAGGAGGGTGGACTGACACTTGTGGATCTAGTGAGTTGGAGGGTTAGATCAATCATAACAACTGAAGAATCTCACCCAATGTGTTCCTCATCACCAGATCTGTAGATCTACAACTTTATTTTAGTGTTTAGAGGGCATAACATAAGAAGCATAAATTCTAAGGGGTTTCCCATCCAGGAGGTGTGCAACTCAGCCAAATTTGGGTGCCAGTATTTAGAAGGGAAAGCAATTGATCTTGTTTAGACTTGCATGCTGCTATTGGAAGGCTAGGAGGACTCACAACTCCCCTTACTTGTATCTGGAACTCATCTTCTATATGTCTTATTTATTATTCCATATATGAATATCTCTTGTATGGAGGACAACTTATTAAATAAATAAAGGTGAGATATGAAGTTGTTTGGTTATTCTCTTATGTTCTCTCTCTTGTATCTTGTTATTTCCATCTATTGTTGTGCCATGTACATAATTTATATGCTATAAAACTCAACAAAACATCTCCAACGTAACTTTGAGAAGCAATCTATAAAATATTCAAATAAACAGTTGAAACAAATCATAACTAAACCCTTAAGTTCCTAGTGAATCTGCTTGGGAACATTACACAAAGCTAACCTTTTTATGAAATCATGGTTGCTGAGTTTCGATCTATATCTAGTGTTATTATTAGAGGTCTCAATTTGGGTAAGAATGTCGAGTGTACCTCTCAATACTAGAGTTATAAGTCACTTTCTACCCCCAGTAACTTTCCACCTTGGGTAAGTTTATTGTCTTAGATCCATAGAAAAATAATTTTTCATCCACAATTTTTTCTTGAAGCTACATTTAAGTTGTTTCGAGCAATATTACTTTTTGTTGCAGGTTTTGTTTCAAGCACGAGCATGCAGTTTCATTTTGCTTGAGTGCAAATGTTTTTTAAGTGAAGAAGTGGAAGAATAACAATCCCACACGATGGAAGGACTTGGCGAAGAAATATTATTGGGTGGCACCAAAAAAGGATGTTGAGGCACTTGAACATGTAGCCTTTTTCAATGACCTTGCCACACCTCTTTGGGGGCATGATGTAGATATTGATACAATTATAACTAGGGAGTCAACATCTCTACTACTAGTTTCTTTGTCTTGTTATTCCTTTGCGAGTGTGAAGAAGAGGCACGAGTTAAGAACAAAAGAGAAAATGACAACGCGTTAATTTGCAAGATCTTTAACTCGGAGAACTGAAACATAGACAACTCCTCATTAAATATTGTAAAATAGTCAACTCTAATGTAATAGATCCCTAATTATCTATTAAAATAAGATGTTGCTCAATAAATATAAATAAAGAATTAAAAATTAAATTTCTATCATACAAATTTGAAATATTATTTCTCTTGGGCAAGAGGTTAAACTGCAACCAAGGGTAGTATGTAGTCTCACATATAAGATTAAGGCTAGATGCTACTTGAACACACATGATCTCAATGTTGTAGCCTCAACAGTGATAGTATATGATACCGATCTTCTTGTGGATATTATCTAGGTTGAAACCACCTTTTTTGGTCCTAGAGTATGACCTAAATTTGCTTCTGATTGGTTAAAAGCTTGTCTTCTTTGGATTGAAAGAAATAAGTTAATGGCCCAAGATATAGAGGCATCTTGCATTAGTGAAAGTCTACCCTCTTACAAACCATTAGTAAGTTATTTGAGGTGGTCAAGTTTTGTCTACACATAGTGATGTTATTGCATGTTGAGGCCTTAAAACTTTATCAAGAATAACTAAAGCTACAACCTTGAGTATTGTAGGTTTTTTTTTTCTTTGAAAAAAATGAAATATGTAATCAAAATAGTTATTTTAAAACCCAAAACAAGTAAAACATCTTATATATATTTTAATAAAATTATTTTATTTTTTAAAAATTAAATGTATTTACAATGACTTCTATGAACTTTCTTTGAATTTTTCATCTATATATCTGTTTTCTTATAAACTAAGATTATGTTGAAATTACACTAATATAAATGTTCTATAAAATAAATTTTTTTTTGGCAACTCAAAATAATAGGGGGGAAACATATATTTTTCCCTAAATCTAGTAGGAATAATTTTGGATTGATAAAATCACATGTATTAAATGTTCACAATGTTCACTTTGTACAATTCAATTATAATATAATAAAAATATATAAAAACAGTGAATCAATTTCCATATTAAAAACAACAATTCCATTAATCCAAAATTACAATTTTAATAAAAATTACATAATATAACTTCAACTAATTTTTATTTATTAAACATTTAATCTTCTTCGTTAAAATCTCAAATCTCCATTTGAATGCCCATTCACACCAATTATATCGATCCT
The DNA here is from genome assembly GCA_010110895.2 of Picea sitchensis. NCBI lineage: Eukaryota > Viridiplantae > Streptophyta > Pinopsida > Pinales > Pinaceae > Picea > Picea sitchensis. The sequence goes on from SNQJ01S0005761.1 coordinate 56,659, forward strand.
CATCAATTTTAATTTGGGTATTAAATAATTGGTATTTAAAATTTAGCTTTGAGAACCAAATCCAAAAGCTAACTATCATTTAGATTTTGTGCTAAATATTTGAGTGCGTATTTTACGTAAAGACACCTGTGAATAATAGTATTTTAAGATCGAAATGCTTAAAATCATAACATGTAAAAACAAAAAATCAATCATGATCTTGTTGAAAACGAAAAGATATTTGTAATTGAATTTCTAATTTTTAGGATGGATCAAAACAATCTGCTCTTTGGATAATAAATAATTAATTTGAAAAGCTTGAGGTGAAAGGGAACCCACTGTCCGTCCATTACATTGTTAAATATTCCCTTTATCATGCCTACGAAAATAAATGGAGTAGAGCCTAAGTCAAAATAAAAGCAATCGAGAATATAAGCACGTATTTTGTATAGTAAAATTCATTATTATGCCACCAAATTACTCTAATAATTATTCGATTAATATATATATATATATATATATATATATCTAAAATATATTTTTATTTTATTTGTTCTGTACCAACATTTGTGTCGTGCTGTGGTTACTCCGCTTATACCGACTTACTACTACTCCGAAAATTTCTCAGATCCGATCTTCGAATCCCATGCCCTTGTATTCTTCTTCTTGCCCTAAGCGCACTCAACGCTTCCGGTCGGAAGCTTCAAATCGCAACCCATCGCAGCGCATTTTTCCAGCTTGTTTTATGGAGCTGTGAGCGGGGCCTGCCAGGTGTTCGGGAGCATTCGGAGCTCCTCGCGGGGTCGGACGAGGAAACGGCTCAATACAGGCCGAGGAGAGCGTATGTCGAACAATTCTGGTAAGTAAAATTTGCAGCGAGTTTTGTTCCGTTCCTAAAGGATATTATAATAACTTTAATAAATTTTAGCAAATTTGTTTAAAAGAGACATTGCTCTGGAATTTAGATTCCCATGGCAGTGTCTGGAAGAAGAGTTAATGAAATCTTTGTAATATATTTGATGTCGGAAGCATTTCCGATGCTCCGGTTTGTTATTGTCGGAAAATTAATGAAAATCACGGACTGTCTTTCCGCATTGCCACTTAAAGAACTAAATTAGAGCGGATTTATGAAGCCGAAATGCCGGGAAGACGCAATTTTACGAATTTATGAAGTCCTTTTCTTCTCGCATCAACACCATGACTGAAAAGTTACGAAATTGATGGACACTTTATATTCAGTCTGATTGTTCACTTGTAATGATGTGAAGTGTATGGAGCCTTACAAAAGAGGAACTTGATAGCATCTTCGGAGCTTGTGAATGGAATCAAACTTGTTAATGGAAATGTATGAGAAATATGAAGCGGCATTGACCGAGTGAAAATCCTTGAGATTTGTGTCCTTTTCTCTGCGTTTTCATTGAGTGAAATTATATGATAATTGTGGAGCCTTTTCGCCGCGGTTTCAATATTTAGGTTAAATTACGTGAGCGATATATGCAGCCGCTTTTTACTGCACATACGCTTCACTTTCAAAATTGTTGTTGCAAGAGATTCCATTGCTGAAATCCTGGACCACAGAAATCAACTAAAGAAGATATACGATTATATTCTCGAGGGATGCTACTTCATTATTCGTTCTTTCATTTGTGGAAGAAAATTACGACATTCCTTGAGCTTTCACTTATAAAGGAGTTTTTACTAGAAGTAAGAAGCTCTATTCATCATGTCTCCCTCAATTAATGCAACAGTTTGACACATGCTGAAAGTTTAAATATGTAATCCTTATTTTGGCAGAATTATATGAAATTTATTTGGGAATCAGCGACACAGGGCCAGATTATGAAGAACAGAGACGCAGGCATCAAACCAAATGCCACATGGCTTAAGCCAGAAGAATGCCTTTTTGGAAGCCATGGCATCATAGTTGGTATGAACAAATGGAACCCAACTTCACAAGAATAGTGGAGCTTCCATGCCTTCTTGGCAGAGGAAGGAAGTAGATATGCTAAAAAAATTGAAACTGATGGAGAGCCCTGGAGACAAGACCAAAGCACATGGCATACAGCAGTCTTTGCTCCAAAGCAATAATTATGGGTTGTGCACACTGCACAGCAAATAATTACTTGCAACAAAAAATATAAAATGGCATTTACTATGAGCAATAAGATTAAATACCATTTGCTGATGAAATATTGATGAATTATAAGGGTTTGATCCACAAAAAAGGGTTTTGATCCACAAAGCCTATGTCATCCCTGACTTGCGTACAACCTTTCATCTCCAAAGTCATACATTCAGGCTGCTGCATTGCCCGCTCCCTCAAGTCCTCATGTTCCCACAACCCTGGCTCTTATGGCCGTTTCGGGTTCTTCACCCCCATTCTGTTTCTCATCCTTAAAGTTCTGGCCCTCTCCGGTTGGCTCTTTTGAATCCCCCCACTTTGTCCTAGAGATCTTGCTTTAGGCCCTTCAGGCAACTACAAGCCTGCTTCCCTTAGTGAGGTTGTGAAGTGTGAGAAATTTAGACTTGCATGGCCTCCTTCTGCTAGAGTTTTTCCTGGCTCTTCTCCAGAGGAAACTATAACATTGAGAGATTGGAGCTTTTGTAGGTATCTTCCAAGTTGACATGCTTAAATTTCAGATCCCTCCAGGATTGTACCCTTGTATATAAGGTTAATGGTTTTTGGCTAAAACCTGATGGTATAGTGGATTGGCTCTCATTGCATTCAACAAAAGATCCTTTTGTAAGATTCTATGCTAGAAGGTTTTTCGGTGCTTACCTTGATATTCTAGAAGCCAAGAAGTGGATCTTGCAGGGAGGTTCTGTTGGAAATATTGAAAAATCCCCTGCAGTAGAGTGCAATCTTGTGAAGCAGTCAGTAACAGAAATCCGCGACAAATGGATGTGTTTGAACTTTGAAACTTTGAGCAAGATGGATTGATGTGGCAGCAATCCATTTCCGATGTGTTGCAACTGGATCAGCAAATTAACACAGTCAAAGTTGATTACTGATTGAGGCACATCAACTTGAAGTGGTTAGGAACAGTTGACCTCAGCACAAGTTTGGGAGTGCAAACATCAAGCGATGTGAAGGCCAAGTCAAAGTTGATCATTGATCAATCTAAATGTATAAATTTGAAGGCACAAAGCATGTATGAGGTTGATCACCATAATTGATACATTTATTCAGTGGTATAGTGATAGCAAAGTAAATCTGTCTTCATCTGTTACATATGGAGACGATGAGCTTGTACAGTGTGTTAGAGTCCTGTGTGATTGCATGTGTGGACCAGCAGAGGTGTAAGCATTGAGCAGAGTCTTGATTGATGTATTGGCTGTAAAATGTATTATGGCTATTGAGCCATACATATTATTGAGTGAGCACTGCACAATATAGTGACATACAATGGTTGTTGCATATGTATTGTATTTGCAGTTTTTCAGTTAATAGAAGTCTTTAGCTTTTATGCAAATATGTTGAGCAATATTTCGTGAATGGCTAGTTATGTGTTTCTTGTGATGATCTCCTTTGTCTAAGTGAAGAGTTAATTCATTTCACATCAATGTCAACTGTTGTTCAGCAATAACACAGAATGTAGCAGAGCATGTTGGAATGCTTCTGTGTTACAAATATAAGATTGCTCGATATAGCTGTTCATAGAGTAGCACAGCGGAGCAGTGGTCAATTAATCTACAACAGAGAAAATAAAGCAGGTAATTTAATAACAGTTTTGATAAACACACCAAAGTGAAGTTATTGGTGTACTGTCTGCAGCAACAGTGGTACCAGAGTTGGTTGGCATGGTCAGGTTCAACACAAAGCTGACTGTTTTGTATTGGTGGTGGTGATAGCAGGGTGCAGAGTGCTCTTGGTTCAAAGCTCGAAGATTTGAGCTGGATTGTGATAGACTAAAGGAAATTTCTTTGTTACATTAGTAACACAAAACTTCTGATTTTTCTGACCCTATCCATCAACAAGAGCAGTGGTTGCTGGACTCATTGGTCTTTGAAGTTAAAGTTGGAGCAGAAGAAAGTGGTTCTGTCCTGGAAATTTGAAAAGCTTTCTCCAGTGTAGTGATTTGGATAGGTAGCAGCAAGTGAAGACATCTACTGGAGCATCATCTTTTGGTCCACTATCACCATCTACAACAATGAGCATACCTCTTATTGAAACAACGTGGGATGGGAAGAACTATGGGATCTGGAAGTTTAATATCCATAATTAGTCATTGAAGCAAAGGCTACTTGTTAGAAAAGTGGGTGTGCTCATTTAATCATAGACAATATAGCAATATTGTCATCCAACCATAGGCACAAATGCCACCTCCGAGCACCTTAACCTTGATAGAGAGAATAATTCCGGTAGCAAATCAATAGCCAACCAAGGCTAATGCACCAAGCAAAGATAACCAAGACTGATCAGAAAGTCCAACCCAGAAAGACCGAAATTACAAGTTGCAGTAGCTGCAGTTGCAACTACTCTCCAGACTTGCGCATCACTAAATTTCTGCAGTTGCGAGCTGTGAGTACCAAATGAGCTCTGGCGTCCTGTATTTATATTGCTCTTCCTTAGCTGTCCGGGCTGACTTCTCTTTTTGGAGGCTAAAAACTCAATATTAATTATTTTCTTTAGCCGACTTGTCTTCTAGGGTTATGTCCAATGCTTTAGGGTTTCTTCTTGCTTCTTGGAAGATTCTAGTCTCGGCAATGGTTACAAGTGGAGGTTAATACCTCCCGCAGCT
>SNQJ01S0005761.1:64810-82170 GCA_010110895.2 Picea sitchensis
TTTTTTTGAAAATCGACGCTCCCGCTCCCTGCTCCCAACAACCTTGATATCAACACTCCCTCATAGCTAGGGAGGTATAAAAGACAATGGTATTGAGCACAAACAAACCATTCAACCGGTAGCATCATCATCACTATCCAACTAGATAGTCTCCATGGCAATCAGAACAATGCCATCCAATAGAACACAACTGTGTCTATTCATAGTAGTATACAACTACTATCAAGTGGTACACAACCACTCTCAGTAGCACACTGCTACTAACCAGTGACACACAGTCACTGTCAGTGGATCACATCCACCACAGTAGTATACAACTACTGTCCAGAGACATACAGTCTCTATAACAATCATATCATTTGATATCATTCTGCATAAACAATATCATGATACAAACTGAGTCATCTGGGCCATTCTTCCACTCACATCTGCCCTAAGAAGGTAAAACATAAGATTCCCTTCATGGACAGGTCGTTCTTTGCTAGTAGAGGCCGAGCTTGTTGTTTGGAGGTCGAATCTCTGCCATTGGGCTGAGATATCTCACCGTGGACCATCTCCTTGCTGTGTGGGCCCTGGGGGTCGAATCTCTGTCATTGGGCTGAGATCTCTTACTGTGGGCCATTTCCTTGTCGCTGGAGGTCGAATCTCTGTCATTTGGGCCGAAATCTCTTACTGTGGGCTGAGTTTGTGTGAGGGGATCGCCTCATTTGGTGCTGCTACCATTCTGCTGTTGGAAAGGGAGAAATTGTTGTGGTTAGAAGGGAATAACGCTAAAGGCTGTCAGCTATAGGCTGGTTCCTTAGTTCTTGAGCTGCTATATATGATTTGTGGGCCGATTCCATCACCTACTGGAGTGATATCTGTACCTGAGTATTGTTGCACCATACTGTCATCTACAGGCAGATTATCTTGGCACTCTTGCAAGGACATCGTACAAAAAAAATAAAAAAATCAGGTTCCCTGTTTTATTATTGTCTATTTGTTGAGAATTCCAATGTATTTGCAGTGGTCAAATGTTAATGCAATAAGTCCATTTGAGTTCAAATCGTGTGTTACCGTGTAATCTTTCAGCAAAGATTAGAATCATAAGTAAACTGTTGGCAGAAGGTTCATATGCAAACTGTTGATTAAACATTTTACTATTAAACTAAGGAAAAATCCAAAAAAAGACAACTGTTGTGTGAGTTGGAAAGCAGATTTCTCATACTGGGCAGAGTTCCTTTGCTGGGTGTGACTGTATATTCCTTAAAGGGGGATTGAATTGTACCTTACCATCAGTTCTGTTTGTATCTCTTGCATACTCTTGAAGAACCAACTAGCATACCATAAAACCTTTGCCTCAGAATTAGCTACAACCGACAGTGGAGAGGGTTATTAGGGAGAGTTGGGCACTTCCACCAAGTGTTTGACAAAATTCCACAATCAAGAAAACATCAAAACTTGACAGCAGCAAGTAGTAATCCTTACCATTAGTAGGGAGCAAGGCTGTTGGGAGCGCGGAGCGGGAGCGGGAAGCGGGAGCGGGAGCGGGAGCGGGAAGCGCATATTTTCAAAAATCACCGGGAGCGAAGCGTTTTCGGGAGCGTTTTTTATATAATACATAAAAAATATATATTTTGATGCATATATATATATATAAAACATATAGAATGTTGAATCAATTGCAAAAAACATGAAAACATCGATATAAGATCATTTAACTAATTGATTAGTGATGAATTGATGATCATTAAAGCATCAACCATTTAGTACATCGGACATCCTACATAGTACATAGCATACTACACATATAACATCAATTATAAACATATGTGGGACTCAACATTAAAGCATCATAAGTTATAACATCAATCATAAAAGCATCATAACATCAATCATTAAAGCATCATAACATCAGTCACTAACTTCAAAGGTAAATTGTCCTTGAGTGTTCTTAAGTTCATAACTTCATAACTTCGTTGTTTACAAGGAATAAGCCATAATAAAAAGTCAAGACTCAAGACAAAGTACTAAGTTTTAGAGAACTACTTCTAAACATAGAGCAAAAAAAGAGAGATCACAACAGAGGTACTAAGTACTGTAACAAGTTTTCCTCTTGCCCACGAGAAACTTCTAGTTTCTTCTCGAAGTATCTTTGAAGTAAGAACAGGTGGAAGTGATCGTGGAACATGTTCCAGTATTTGAATGACTACTGTGACAATGGATCTTGTGATAAGAGTAAGCCCGATGAATCGAACCCTTGTAGCCTTAGTGGATGGGGGTATGTTTCCCTCAGGGAATATGATACATCATGATCATAAAAGTTCCTCTTGCAAAGCTCTAAGCAGGTTACATCACCGTAATTGAATCTCCTGCAGTTGTTATCCCAAGTCATATCTCTTTTACAAAAGAATTCCCAAAAAGTATCTGATCAAAGGCAGTCAAGATATTTTGCTTCTGATCCCTCTGCTCCCTAAATTAGGATCGATACTCACAGGAGTTTGGATGCGTTTTAGGGTTTTGATGTGGGTGTCTGTTTATAGTGTTTGCATGTGATTATTATGGTTGCATGTAGGTTATTATAGTTGCATGTGCTTTATAACAAAGGTTTCTAATCATAAAATGACGCATGCAATAGCAGAAAAGGCCAATAACTCAATATCATGAATAATACTTGATTGCATGGTAGAATACAAATAGCCCTCTTGAAATATATCAGCTAAGCGATGGTCGGATCATGGATATGTCTTGGTAGATACAATCAAATGACAAAGAAATACGCGTGACATGAAGGCAGGAGATCTGCTTCACGGATAGGCAAATAGCAGTCAGGATGAAATTGCCGGTTGACCCATGCTCAATTTGGAAAAGCGGATCTCAAAACAATAAGACGGAATGATCTCAAAGCACTCCAATCAATGTATTTCTTTGCAATGAAATCATGCAGGCAGAATCCGAGCAGGACCTCACACGACTCTAGATCACGAAACCACAGGGGTTTCGCCCTCCTTGGACAACTGAATCGCCCCAATAGATTCCACCAGAGTCGAATCTGTGTTATGTAATAAACGATCGCCTCGTCCTGTGGTGAAATGGGTTGGAAGGATTTGGCGGATAGATGAAGAACCCTACATGCAGAAATGAAATGCGTCGCGTGCATGTAATCCCATTTAGGTGGAATTTCGGCGATTCCACCGTCCGAATCACGATGAAAAGCTGTCTCCTTTAGGCATACGGCTAACTTTCTCCAATGGGTGAATGGATGCTGTCCGGGACCGAATTCTCTGCGGAATCAGAATCTCTCCAATAGCTAACCTCAGCAGCCAAGTGGCGCCCTGAGGAATACTCACTGAAATGCGCGATGAAATACACGGATGAGGTATCTCAGATGGGCTGGTGTGTCTACCAACACGAAACGATCAGGGTGGTGGTTTCATTTTTATGTCCAGTCACCGGCAATGAATTGACTTGGAGCTCTCGACATCAAATCATAATCATGGATAATGAATTAGGGATTGCTTACCCTTCCTTTATAGCTTCGAAACCCTAATTCTCGGTTGAGCATCACTTAACCCCATATCACCTTTTTGTTTCTAATTACGTTGACTTAGGCTTAAAGTGATTTTCCCTAGAAATGAGTAGGCTTAATTTATGGACATGGGTATATCATTCCTCAATACGGTCCACTGTTTGTGCCTGACTATAGTCTCTGGGAACATATAGACTACTAAGGATCCTGCTCTTTGGCCTAATCTTGGGGATGGGACGCTAATCTACATCACAATAACACGACAACAACCTCAAGTTGTAATGCACATAAACCCGAAGCTTTACGCGATGCGCATTCCAAGGCGTTTCTCGCACATTGTGAATGAAGCTATAGGGTGCTCCAACACCTCTACTGCCAGGAAGAGGTGTTAACGACTCAAAAGCAACTGCGCCAGTTGTAAATTTTGTTGGGGAGCCATACATGTCCCACCATTGGATAGCACCCAACGTCTCGATCTTTGAAAGTTTGCATTACAGTTACCGAGAACCATCCTTGATGTATTTGCTCCGAATTCGCCCATTGCCAGGCACACTCTCCTCTTATGGTACCAACTTGTCCAATGCAACATATATCCATTTTGCACCTCACGAAAGTTTGTGTGTGGTTTCTCCTTTCCCCACCCACGGGTGCTTTGGTTGGGCCAACAAGATGAAGAATAATATTTACTGGGGCCAGGACATGCCAAGGCATGGAGTGGAACATTCAAATTATCCCACCTTTTGACCACTGGATTTATGGATATGATCATGCAAGATCGCATCAACTTTGGCTCTAATGTCTTTGATTTGGCCTAGCATGTTGTCCATATGTTCATACACCTCCCTAATCATTGGTTGATTTGTATCTGCAAATCGAATCATAGCGTAAATGGGTTTGGTGAGCGCGGGAATATCATAAGACTGTTTTAAAGGCAGCCGTAAAGAGCGTAATGCCTCCACCTCACGAAAGTCACTTCTCTGAGTCACGGATGTAGCCCTGTCTTTTAGATTTCGCCATGAATCACTCGAGACCATACTAGCCAATGCCTCTCTTACCTTCCAACAAGCGCTACGAAGGTGCCAGAGATAATAGCTAACAAATCGGTCTTTGCAATCTTTAGTAACTCCAACTTGGGTGACTGCGAAAAATGTAGTGGGCCATTTTATGATTGGTAATAAATCTTATCATCTTCTTCCCTCTCTTGTACAAATCACCAATCCATCTATAATCATGGTCCTTCATTTTAATGATATCATGCATCAAAAGGTTCACACAATGAACCTTTTGTGTGAACCAAACACCCCGACACAAATATATTGGGGTACCTATCTTCTTCAATGATTGCTCCTGTTGGCTTACAATTAGTAGCATTACCGGTGATGACTTGAATGACATTGTAGGGCCCAATCTCTTGAATGGTTTTTAGCAAGGCATATGCAATATTAATCCTGTTTTGTAGCGTCTGGTAGTCATGGGATGAAAGGAAGACTGCACCAGATATGCATCAAGAATATTTATCAATGACTTGCCTTTCACATTTTTCAGCTCATCGAGGGAGACAATTGATACCCATGTTGGTTCCACTCATTTTATGCAAAAGTTTCCTAGAGCACCTTGGATTTGGCTCTTTCCTGTCAAGTCCCGGTTCTAACTTTGTCATACCAGGGGCTCCTGCAACACTGGGGCACCATTGATGGCTGGACCATTTCGTACCAATATGGTGAGCAAAGAACATTGAATGGTATACGACATGCATATAGAAACCTGTAAACTTTTGCATCCCATCATCTCTACAACCTTGGTCAAGGAATTATGATAGTGTTCTAGGTGAAGATGAAAGGAAGAATGCACTAGCATGGGAGGATGTGTTTAGACCACTGAACATTCTGCCTGCATTTTCAGGTTCACTCCTTGGTCTTTGGTTTTGTTTGTGCCACCTCCTCTTCCCTTTGGTATTTAAGTCTATTTTTGGAATCAATACTCACCGGTTTTGATTCCTATATTCTTACCTTCATCCCGGTACATAGGCCCACATAGATGCTTTCTCACGCGAGTATAGGAATTTTATTATTACGTATTGGTGGCATATAAATTTCCCTGATTTCACCTTTCCCTCCGGTAAGCTTAGTGACATGCTTCCACGAGGAGGTGTGTGCTTGTCTTTTGGATTTTTGGAGATCCTGACCATCATTGTCATGTTCATTGTCTCCATCCCCTTCAAATTCCCTTCCTCCTCTCCTTGGTATGTCTTTGTCCATTTCTATTTCTTCATCACTATCATGGGTAGGCCTAGACCTCGTGAACCTCCCACCACCATCATTATAATAAAAATTGAACCAAAGGCACACCACATTGACATCAACATCATGAATGTTGAACCTTGGCCCATGATAATAAGTTGCTACACGCCATGATGATGGAGGAGAAATGGGAAAGAGTAGGAGAAGAAGCTAATTTACAACATGCATTTTAAAAAAACAAAACAAGAAGAAAAATGGGCACCAAGAGCCAACCTACCTTTTTAGCTTTCCAATGTGGTTGAAGATGACTATGGTAGCCTTCAATCTCCTTCAAACTATCTGAAATGGTAGCCTTCAATCTCCTTTCCAAGCTCTCACAAATGGTAGTCTTTAATCTCCCTTCAATCTCCTCAAAATTTAACAAGAACCCTCTCAAGAGTGAAACCCCTCTTAGCAGCAAAATGGATGAAATGAAATAGAATGGGAAATGGGAATTGAAAGGTTTAGTAGGCTTGGACAGCCCTGGGCTGCAAAATATTGAGTCATTCCCCAAAACCAAAAATTGAAAAAATGACATTTTCCTCCTCCTCACGCGCACGAGCTCAAGGAGCGTTTCAGGGAGCGTTTTTCTCCCTTGGGAGCGCTCAAGGAGAGTCCAGGGAGCGAACGCTCACGGTTACTCTGGCCTCCTAAACCGAACACAGAGTTTGTAAGAGGAAGCCACAAAGCAGAGAAGAGCGTTCGGGGAAGCAGCTCCCAAGAATGCAGCTCCCCTTGATTGTGATGGGAGGCGGAGTTCGAGGGAATCCCAAACCCTAGGTAGTGAGGTTATTACAGTGGTATCAGAACTCATGGGAATTTACAGTATGGAGACAAATCAAGAACTCATGACAAAATTGTTACAAGCTTGTCAGGGCTATCAAAAGAATCTAATAGACTATCAAAAGAGTCTAATGGACCATCAAAAGAGTCTAAAGGACTACCAAAGGAATTTCACAACGTTACTAGAGCATCCAGAATGGTGGAAGCCATACTTACTAGTTGGTAAAGTGAAGAACTCACTTCGGGATGAAGAGTTGTCTAATAGGGATAAGGACACCGGCGTAGAGGATGGAAATGAGTGTAGTAACTATTGTGAAGTTGCTCAATCCGTAGGTGTTGAGGCTTCAACATCTTGTCCTATTTATGGTGATGAGGGTGTCATAGCACCTAACTATGACAAGGATTCAAAAACTTATCCTATTTATGATAGGTATGATGATGCAAGCATGATTGCACCAGAGTATGACAAAGGCTTGGAGCTATGCATGGAGGTTGACAACAAAGGGGTTGAATTGGTGGATGAGAACAAAACAAAGATCTTGTATGGGGATGATGGTCCACATGAGTCCCATCCTTGCATGGTATCATCTAGTGAGACAATTGGTTTTGATGGGTATATAAATCTGAAAATCCCTTGTGTGACAGACCACGCCATGTTGATGAAATAACATTGCGTGATTTGGAGGACCGACTATTGGTCACAGAGGAACAAGTTGTGCAGGTATTGATGAGGGTAGATGGTGTTCATAAGTTTATTGAAGACCTTATGTGGAAAACCTAGTTGGAGGAGAAGCAAAACGGAGTTGCAGGGGGAGTTACTAGTACCAAATTGCACATCATCAAAGAAACACTAGAACAGATGAAATGTCGGATTACTTGCAGCTGTTCATGGATAGGGACCTTGGTCTCAAGTTCACTGAAGACAAGAAAAGGGAGGTTGAGGAGCTTTGTTACCGGTTGAGTTTGTCATGCTCTACATCACTTATAGCAAAGACTCCATCATCTTTGGTAGAAGTAACACATGAGGGTGTGAGTAGCACTCATGATTTGAGGAACGAGCCTCTTATTATTTATTCACTAGGGGGCATTTAAGTTGCATGTGTGCTTAAAGGAGGTATAGCGAGGGCTTTGACTATGCTCTGGTGCCCATTGTGGCGATCATGAGCGTTCTTTGGAGATCCACTAAGGCTCAAAGAGGCTTAGTTGTGGAGGAGGTAGTTGAGAACATTCCTTGTGGACTAGATATAAAGGGAGTATATGCATCCATGTATTGGGTGGACAAATATATGACGGAACATGGGCATGCTCTAGGATCACAGGAGTTCAAGGAACATCGGTAGAGTGATGGATCGATGCGCTTTGTTAATGTTTAAGCCATTATTATAGTTCTTTGCATTTTCATTAGATAACCTTGACATAATGATACAAGATCGAAATACACAATCACAAGAGACACAACATTTATCACAGGAAACCCCTAGAGGAAAACCCAACAAAACTTCCTTAGTATAGATAGCCAATACCGAAGTAGAGATCTCTTAACTAATCGCGGAAAGATCCTCTCGGATATGCATGCTCTCTCCTTCTTCTCTAGCGCAATTCCGAAACTTGTCTTACAAATGAGCAAGTGGTTATTATTAATCTAAATTGGTAGCTAGCCTCCTTATTGTAAAAGGCGGCGTGTGAAATTGTCTCTTCATTGGCGAGGGCGACTTCTCAAGCGGGTGGTTATAACCACCTTTATTATGTTGGAGACTCTTTGATGATATGATACGGGGTGACTTCTTCTTTTGCCTTTTAAAATTACAATCGACCAAAGTTGGTCCTTTTAAAGAAATGGCAGAACATGATCAATCCACAATGAGGATTGATCAATGAATAATATATCAAATAATAATAAAATCTGATTCGCAGTTACATTATTTCAACACTCCCCATAGCGAGGGGTATTCTTGACATCATCGAGAGAGAGGACAACATCATCAACAACATCAAGTGGGTGAGGACAACGTCATCAATATCATCTTGGAACACTAAGCGGCATTATCTATAAATCATTGGAAGTTTTTCTTCATGGCGTATCGTCATTCTGAAAGGAATGCCATCATCATCGCATCAATATGTATAAGTATAAAGTGATACCTCATCATCATCTAACTCACGGTGGCTCATCATGTCTGGACGACTTCGTCGGTATCAGTAGGCTTCGATACTGATCTCTCATCTCAATGTCTTGCTAAGTACAACACTGTTTGGAAGCAAGATACTATGCGGCAGCTACGTCCCTGGCTTATCCATGTTGGAAATACGATGCCCAGATCTCATCTCATTGTCTTGCTTTTCGTCACAACACTCAAGTTGGAAGCATAGTACTAGGTTGGATTTATGTCACAACTATCAATTTGGAAGAAATATACTAGACTGGTTTTATGTCATAGCTATCCAGTTGGAAGCTCGGTGCTAGTCTCATCATATCATCTTGCTTTCGTCACAACCATCAGGTCAGGCGAGAACTAGGTAACACTTACGTCGCAGCTATACAGTAGGAAGCATAGTACTAGTCACACATCATCTTGCTTTCCATCACAACCATCGGGTTGAAACAAGAATTTTCGTCTGCTACGTCTGTCATCGAGGCCGGAAAGTAGGATACTAAGAAGCGGCTTTTCGTCCATGACTATCGAGTTGGAAACGGTACTAGTCATATCACATCATCTTCTTTTACTTCACAACCATCGAATTCGGAAGCAAAGAGATGTCTCATTGATTTATCCTACTCCCTCTTTGAGGAGGGTCCTTTGAACTATACCAAGTATCTTGTACTCCACAGCTTTATGCGAGATAGTGGCTTCGGTCAACGATAACTGTTCATTTGTTAACGCTATGCTTTGGAGCTTTAGGGCTCCCTCTCACGCACCATGTCACGGATGTAATGGTAATGGATCTCTATATTGCCCGACACGTAAGGTGGAATACGGATTCTCTGTCATCTTTATGCAACTCACGGTTTGTCACATAGAATGAGGTTGCTCTCATCTCTAAGTCAAATAGGCGGTCAACAACTTTCAAAGCCATATGAAAACTGGCATTATGAGGAGCATGCAACAATGTGATACGCCTGGCTGCTTGGCCCGAGCAATGCTAGATTGCTTCCTACTTTCCGCGGATCGCCAGTGATCTAGCGAAACAAAATCACGAAGTGCTTTTCACATCAGAAACACTTCCTGCATAATCTGCATCGATATATCCACTCAATGTGAAATCATAGATACCATCGCAAGTGAGACCACAATCTATTGTACCCTTTAAGGTACTTGTCACATGTTTTCGCGACCACTATAGATGAACGTTTGAGTTGCGCGGAAGCTGACTCAAGGTGTTCACCTAGTGGTTGCAAAACAGATGTCTGGTCGGTGTTCGTTAGGTACATCAGCGATCCAATAATGCAATGCATGCAGTGTGGCATCAATCAACTCTAAAAAACTATCGACCAACAGCTTCAGATTTGCTTCCATGAGTGTATTCATGGGCTTGCACTCCAGCATGTCGAATCTCTTTAGTATTTCCGACTATATACTTCCAACAGTTAAGGAAGATCCTCTCGGGGAGGCGTACCATACCTCAAGACCACAGAAATAATGCATTAGGCTAAGGTCTTTCATTTCAAGCTAAAGGCAAGTCTCTTCTTACATTTAGTGTTGGTAAACTTTTCTTCTCCGGTTAGAATAAGTCATCCACATAGCGATAATGCGGCTCATGGTTCATGACCTTGAAGTAGAGGTTAGAGTCTGCTTTACTCTTGGTAAAACCTAAACTCGTCAGAAATTATCTATCCTGATATACCAAGCTCTAGGAGCTTGCTTCAATCGGTATAAGGCTTTCTTCAATCTGGAGACATGAGACTTCTTGTCTTCAACCTCAAATCCTTGAGGGTTGCTCTATATACACTTCCTCGCCGATGATACTTAGTTTTTAGGAAAGTCATCTTCACGTCCATCTGGTGTAGCTTCACTTCATCTTAGGCTGAGAGAGCTATGATGATTCACGTCAGTGTAATCTAACTTCTGGTGAATGTCTCTTCATAGTCAATGCCTTCCTTTTTGAGAAAAATCCACGGCGACAAATCTTGCTTTATACTTCTCCAATACTTCCATCGACAACATGTTT
This sequence comes from Picea sitchensis, assembly GCA_010110895.2. Taxonomy (NCBI): domain Eukaryota; kingdom Viridiplantae; phylum Streptophyta; class Pinopsida; order Pinales; family Pinaceae; genus Picea; species Picea sitchensis. The sequence continues at coordinate 75,548 of SNQJ01S0005761.1, forward strand.
TATTTGAAAGAGCCATCACGGAGGGATACCACATCTTTACTCTTGATTCACGGGAACTATTTCCCATACTTCCTTCTTCATTATGGTTAATTCCCACGTCATGGCATCGCCATTCTCTACGAATGGCTTCTTCAAACTAGGTAGGCTCCTCTTCTAGAAAATCACACATCAAACGTATGGCCGGAGAATGGCTTTGGTCTTTCTCTGTCTCGTAGTTCCTTGGGGAACATAGTACTTCTCTCCATCTTGAATAAGCTCTCCTGCACAAGCAAGCTTTCTTTTATGGAGGGTGGGTCATGCAGTTCTTGCACTTCTACTATATCATGGTCTTCTAGAAGTTCCATATCAGGGGAAGTTACGACTTCCCCTCCCACTTTGGTTAAGCTCTTTAGGGGCTTCCCTCATTACGTCTTGGGGATTGGGTTTCTCTTGTAGCGTGTTTGTTGTTTTGATTTCTTGGTGCATCTTCATCAAAGGTCACATCCCTGTGATCTCAATGTGATGGTGACCAGGTATATAGATTATGAAGGTCTTGGAGACCTCATAGTATCCACAAATATTTGCTCTTTCTGAAGGGTTGTCTTAAACATAACAGGTATATGAATAAACCTTTGGGTAGCTGATATTTTGAGATAGCTTACCTACGGCTGCTGCGGTGAACATCTCTTGCGGTGTCTTGAGCCCAATTGCACTATGGGACAATCAGTTTGCACATATACAATGCCGCCATTCTTTGCTTCTTCCCATAGGCACATGGGAAGATCTTGATCATGGATGTAGTCTTCACAACTTCCATTATGGATTACGTGCATTAGTTCAAGCTGCCGTTTTGTTGGGGATTATAAGGGAGTAGTGGGTTCCCTCTTGATCCCAACATCTTCTGAGGAAGTTCACAAACTCTTTTGAGGTAAATTCTCCTCCATTATCCATTTGAGTATCTTAATCTTCCTTCGAGGAAAGGTTCTCTATCAAGACTTTGAATTCAGAGACTTGTGAACACTTCATCTTTAGATTTCAAGAAATATATCCAGTTTCTGAGAATAATCATCAATGAATGATACATGTATACATACTACACTAATGGGGGATGATGGCATTGAGCCACATACATCTGAATGAATGAGTTCCTAGGATCCCTTACATTACCCCTCTTGAGCTTGGGTTCTTGATGTTCTTCCCTTGTGCACATCCATTGCATCGCCTTCATGGTCACCTTTGAGTTCATTGAAACCTATGACAGCTTTGCATATGTATGGTAGTGCCTTGTAGTTGATGTGGAGGCTAACTTTCTATGTAAAGTTCACATGAGGTTTTCAATAGGCGTGGGTCATGGTAGCCTCTTAGTGACCCTTTAGTTCATACAAACCATTTTCTTCACTTCCAATGATGATTGCTTCATTTAAGGACACTCTTTAGCCCACATAAGAACTACCATCTATAAAGCAGCTTTGAAGCCTTTCTTTTCTAAAGCTAGAATGGAGAGTAGGTTCTTCTTCGACTGGTACATATGAATTAAGTCCTTCATTTTAGTGAATTCCTTGAATTGAGTTTGTGGTTTGATTCTCCCACTCCCTTGATGGGATATTGGTAATCATCTCCAAGTGTGTCACTTCTAAGAAAACTTCTTTTGAGATACAAGAGAATGTTTCTTTGTCCCACCATGTGCTTGGATGCACCACAATCAATGATCCAAGTGTCCTCTATGGGTGTTGGATCACGAGGAGGGACAAGATCGAACATGGTCTTTGATCTGCTCTCTTATCATTTTTTTGCGGGTGGCTCTTCATCTTGACTACATGGGCATGGAGCCTCTTATGTTTTTCTCTTATTATTCTTCTCGTTTGTTTGGACAAAATTCCGTAATGTGTCCCATCTTGTCACAATGATGGCATGCAGATGAGTAGTCCCTTTCCTTCGTTGTCCTTTCTTGAAATCTCCTTGGATGAGAGAATGTTTTTATGATTAGTTTTATTTATTTTGAGGCTCTTATGAGTCTCCTTTTGGAAGTAGGGTTTCTTCCTTCCTCCTTTGGTGTGAGTAGCTAGGGCTTGATCATCATCTCTTGCTAGTAGCAGTTCACGCGATCACCTTCTCTTGTTTCTTCTTGGATGCATTCTGGATTACATTTTATATCGTTTGGATGAATGCATCGAAAGGTCTATGAGAGACCATTTAGGGCCATCCTTATGAGTTAGGTCTTAGGTCTATGGTATCTCCAATGGCTTCCTAAGCTTGTTCTTTGAATGCGAGGATTTTAGATATTCACGAATGTTTCTCCTTTCTGCGTATGTATTCTTCGGTTGAGTTCTTAGATTCATCTTCGGTTTATGTTATTTCCTTCATATAGTATGTTTAGGGAATCAAACATTTCTTTTGAAGTATTTTTAGGTGGTCTTTGATTGAATCTATGATGATTCTTTTGGCTCGATTGTGTCCTTTTGATGCTTTGCCTTTTACCGCGACATCGGCGGGTTTCGATACTTCTTCTTTTACGAATATTGTAGGTCATTCTCTTCAAGAATGAGACCAATCCCTACCACTTCAGAACTTGCGAGGAAGTTTTCTACTCCTTCTAGCTTGTTAACAAGCTTAGACCTGGAACATCTTTACACGGAGCTAGGAAAAGTAGTAGAAAAATGAAGTGCTCAAAATCGAAATCTGTGAACTTACGAGAGTGCGTGGCTAAAGGCGAGTAACTGGTGTGTTTGGATCTGAGAAAATCAACTTTTGCTCCTCAAATTTGATCACAGTTTACGGGTGATGCTTCTAGTTTTTTGGTACCTCTGGTACTTATGGTACACTGGTACACTGGTACACTGGTACACTGGTACTTCTGGTACCAGTGAGAAACTAGGGTTTCACTTTCAGGGAGAACCAGACACTGAAAAGGTCTTGTTGAGGTGCCAATTTGATCCTTAGGGGAGGGCACATTTTTCTAGATGGTTTGGAAAAGCTTCACCATCAAAAGCCTAATAATTTTCATGTATGACAACATTGACGTTTTTCACTCTAGTGAAAGATGCTTCGAAGCTTAGCTCGATACCATGTTAATGTTTAAGCCATTATTATAGTTCTTTGCATTTCATTGAATGAATAGCATAATACCAAGATCCTTTGAGAAATACACAATCATAGAGACACAACATTTATCACAGGAAACCCTCAGGGAAGAAAACCCGGTAAAACTTTCTTATAGATAGCCAATGAAATGCCAAGACAATAAAACCAAAACACTAGAGAATAACCAACACTGAACAATGCACCTCTCTCTCCTTCTCTAACTACAATTCCAAAACTTGTCTCACAAATGAGCAAGTGAGTTGTGTCTAGTGAAGCCAACCTCCTTATTTATACAAGGCAGCGCGTGTGAAGTGTCTCTTCACTACTTGAGACGACTTCTCTAGCGGGTGGTCATAACCACCTTTATTATGTTTGGGGCCTCTTTGATATATTAAAGGACGGACTTCTTCTTTTGCGGGGCCTCTTTGATATATTCTGGGGCCGACTTCTTCCTTTGCCTTTTACAATTACAATATGACCAATCCGCAAAAGGGGATTTGGTCCTTTTAAAGTAGCCGACAGATCAATCCACAATGGGGATTGATCCAATGAATAATATATCAAATAATAATAAGAATACACTTTGCAGTTACATTATTTCAACAACGCCTACAGAATACATGATGGTACAGGACGACTTAGTGATAGACAACAATATGCAGGGATATTCATTGGCATGCAGTAGTGTACATTGGAGTTGTGGGGTGTTTTCGCCAGGGAGACCTCCTAGCAGAGTCCTTAGGCATACCATTGAGTTGAGGTTGCCCAAGAACAGTGAGTGGATGGGTGAGCCTCAGGGAGCAACATATCCCTTGATGATCGATTTTCGTCTGGGATATCGTCAGATGAGGGTCAGGGCGCAGGATAGTCATAGGTCTGCTTCCGAACTTCATTATGATCTCTTGGTCACACCGTTTGGGTTGACCAACGCACTAGTCGCTTTCCAATTTTGCAGGCAGTGGCAGAGGCATCTATTGCTGTTATTTGATGCCCTCATTATGTATAGCAAGACATGGGAGTTTCACTCGAGTCAGTTGGATGAGATAGGTGGCATTGCGGCCATGTCAGAGGTCTTTCATTTGCACCATGTGATCTATGCACAAAATCCACAAGAGGAGATCCAGACTTTGTTGGATCGGTTCACGGAGATTTCAACAGGCATTAGGAGTTATGGACTTCCAATTTGGTGGTGGGATCCTAACATTCATCGGAGTGATAGATTGCTTTAGATGATGAGGGTGATCGACAGGGTCGTGTCAATGATTGGTCTGCGTCATTGTGGGGATGTTGTGAGAGGAGTTGTTGAGCCTTGTTCTATATGGCGAGGTAGATTTTCCCTCACGATACCCAGGATCAAGTTTATCTGTGGATTGGGAGGCTTCGACATCATCGAGATGCCTTAGTGAGGTAGGATCCAGGATAGTGAGTTCAATCCTTTCAGGGATTTCAGCTTGGGGGTCTAGGAGAGGAGAGCGCAGTCGGAGCATGGTGGTCAGAGGGTTATGATCGGAGGGGTGCATCGTTGGTATGATGGTTCCTCTTGGAGAATATCTTGGGAGCTTGGGACTGCAGTGTTTGACAGTTTGACAACTGATACAGATGAGATGGTCAGTTTTCGCTTTCCGGAGTTTACTCTTGGGATGCTTAGGTTTGGTTGCTTGGAGGAGTAGTCATCTGAGGAATTGATTGAGTTTGTGCAACTTTTGATTGCCTGGCTTATCAAAGGCATCCATGTGGATTCTTGTGTTAGCACCTGGCAGATCTGGGCTATGAGTAGAGGGTGCTTGACATCATATAGGTTAGTTTGGGACCCTAGTGACTTTACCACTTATAGGCTGGTTCGAGAGAGGTTCGCATGGAGGGACTTTGCGGATGATGTGTTGAGAGATTTTCCGAAAGATGCCTGGATGATTGCAGTATGCTGGGGGTGCTTGAGTGTTAGGGCTTTCCCCTTTGATACCTAGAGGTTAGGTGTCTTTGATACCCTATCAATTTGTGACCACATAGACTTCTCCGGGATGTTTGATTTTAGAGTTGGTTTGGTTGACTTCACTGAGATACATTGGCAGGATATGATCCTCGATAATGGGGATGATTCTTTGAGGCATTACAACTTGTGGATGCAGGAGTGGAGGATACAGTCTAGGCAGGAGGATCAAATATTTATGATCAAAGTGGCGCAACGTCAGCATGATGGGTCCTTCCTGGTGATAGCATGGGACCTTGGGATTTTACGGGTTGACAATTTGGCAGCTGGTATAGATGGGAGAGCCAACTGTTACTTTCAGGAGGCCCCTTGTGTTAGTACATTGCAGGGCAATATTGTGGGTGGTAGGTATTCTGCATCTTTCAAATTGGTTTGGGACCTGTTGCCGCCTTATACACACTTGGGCTATCGTGGAAGAAATCTTCAATCCACTTAGTGTGTCCTTGGGGGCAAGTCTCGAGTTAAGGTGCTGTCACTTGATCCTCGACTCCTCCGTCGAGGCCAACTCCTAGCGAAGCCAATGGGGGTAGTCCCTAACAAATATACTAAGGCTCTTAAGCTACGTTAAGCAAAAGAACTATTCGAGGAGTTTATTGCAAAATCAAACATGAAACATTCAACTTTGATCATTCATCAGATAAGATATTCATATAAAGCATTTGTCCAATCATAAAGATGCATGCATAAAAAAAGTAGGATACGATTTTTGCAAGATTGATAAATTTGTTAGACAATCACATTTGAGAATGAAAATACTGCTCATACACATAAAGATGTAACCATAGAACTAGTGCCTTAAAAGTGTCGTGGACAGTTGTTGATCGCGTGTTTTATTAGGGTTTATTGAAAGTAGATTAATGAGAGATGTGTGGCCTCTTTAGAGTTTACCTCTTTGTTTGGAAACTTGCTGAGAACCTACCGAAGCCCCAGGGCTTCACCAGTAAGTTTACTAAGGGTGTCGGATGTCCAACACGGGGAGAACCTAGATCTCAAAGTTCCCGTCTGACCTCACACACTCCCCTTAGGCGTTTTCCTGTGCATTAAGGTAACAACTATTAAGGTTTTTCCTAATTATACTACTCCGCACTAACAACTCTGGTTCTGATGAATCCTAGGATCGAGCTAGGCTCGCAAGGGTTCAAAGCATACACCGATAGTTGTGGGGAAGGTTTATTTTAAACTTGAAAAGGAAATAAAACTTGAAGAAATCGTAGAAAGCTTTGAAAGATTAGTTTTTTTATTACTAAGAGCAAAATTTGAAATCTAAGCTAACATGCATGAAAAATTGAAATTATTTTTTGTGCTTAAGTGCATGAAATATTGAGTGCTTTGTAAGATTGATTTCCTTATGCTTTTGTGTTTGTAAAATAAAATGATTAAAAACTTGCAAGGAAAATGAAAAAGACAAGCACACAACACCACCAATCCCCCTAAAGGGGATGAAGAAACTGGGCACCAAAGGCCCGCTTTTATTAAGCCTATTACAACTTTGAGAGGACGACTCTCTTTTCTTCTTTTCTCTTTTTTGGATCCTTATAGAACTGGATCAATAATCTAACTCAATACAAAAAAAAAA
>SNQJ01S0005761.1:92654-186048 GCA_010110895.2 Picea sitchensis
AAAAAAAAAAGACTTTTTGAGCCCTTGGGTCTTCAAGGGGTTGACTTGGGTGATGGGTCTTCAACTTGGACTCCAAAGATCGCTCTTGTACCTTGATTGACCTGTTAGGACAGAAAAGAAAGTATGTTATTAATGGCAGAAAATGAAGTAAAACATAAAGGAAAAGAAAATGATTTTAACAATCTTTTTGAAGGACAATTTTATTCCAAGTAAAGGACAATTTTGTTTATTTTTTTAGAGGGTTTAGGCGACTCTTGATCGCTTGGCTGCCCCAACCTTATCCAAGGTGGAAATAACTTGTCCTTGGCTGTCTTTCAACCTGTAAAAACAACGAAGAAAAGACTCCAAGCGATGCCAAAAGAAGCTTAGGACAGCAAAGAGAAATTAGTCAAAAATTTGCAAAAAACTAAAGCTGAAAACTAGAGACTAAGAACTAAACACTGTAAAGTTTATTGCAGAAAAATTCTTGCTGTTAGGACAGCAAGTAATTGAGCACTTTATATTGCTAGATTTGACAATAAACCAAGACAAAGAACCCAACTTTCAACTTTTAAAAATATCAGAAAATTAGCTAAGTGAAAGAGAGCCTTCTACTACACTAGATCTTTTGGATAAACTTTGAAAACAAATTTCTGATCTAGTGAATTTATACATGCATAAGAGACACAGTTTTAACTTTTAGAATTAAATGTATGCATGTGAGTACAAGTAACTTTAAAATTTTCTGAAAAAATAGAATGGTGAGAGAGAGAGAGAAGAGGACAAGCTTGTGCTTGGAATTTTCTTGGGCAATGGGGTCCTTCTTTGGTGGAAAGAGGAGGGAGCTTCTTCAAAGATCTTAGAAGAATGGTAGAGTCAATCTAGATCATCCAATCCTCCAAGTGAGGTTTCCAATGCTTCATACACTTGCAAGCAAAGAGGTTAGAAAGAGGTATCACCTACAAAAGAGACTTCAAAGCAATATTGGTTAAGCAAAACACATAAAGCATATAAAAATCTTTTGAATAGATAAATAATAAAACCACTAATCAAACTAGTTTAGCAATCTTATCCTAATGAACAATAGTACTCCTATTAGGCCAATTTTAACCAAAATAACATAACAAGCATAATAGAACAAAGTCACCTCATAAGCATTTGCATCCACACACTATCCAAGCCACCGATATGACCTCCAAAGTCTTCTTTATTCCAATGTTCACAAAATATTACAATGATAAACCACAAGCTGCGTATTCCCAAGCTCCAACTGACAAAAAATGGAGAGGGGTCAACCTTCCTTATTTACTTTTGGGTGACAACTCCAATGAGGTGCGCATGGGAGAGGGAGAGTGGCGCATGTGAGAAGAGGAGATGCGCATGGAGTGATGTGGTGATGAGTGGAGATGAAGTGGGAGTGAGTGGGAGTGAAGGAGTGGAGTGAGTAGTGCGAGTTCCCTCATTGGGATTGACGCCACACTCTCTAAGTGCACCAACTAGCAAGAAGGAGAATATGGGTCTAAAGGGTGCTCTGGCTTAGAAAACGAGCACAAACATGGCAACTGATAATGACCGATGCCATATTTTTACATTTTATTGACTTTACACTAAAAATTTCCGTTTTGCGGGAAATTTTTTATTTGACTAAAACATTAAAAAAAAACCTATGGGGACCTAGCGCAATTTCTATATGACTCAATAGACATGACCTAGCATGAACTTATATACATTTAGACACTAGACATTGGTTATACCATGCCAAAGCCTAACCACCAACACATACTCCAGCTTTGGAGTCAGTTTTGATTGAAAAAACTTAAAAATTATTAATCGCCCACAAAGGCAGGCAAAAAATAATTAACAAGTGAAAAAAAACACTCTAGAGTACATGCTCGTGCCTAGGTCTTAGGTGGCCAATAGTCTTTTAAAACTTTCATGCTCAAGTCATTTATTACAATGCCTCGGAGGGATGGAAATGCGGAAAAAAGGTGGTCTAAAAGACCTGCTGAATCTGTGAACTCTGACTTTTGAGCATCTGTCTGCTCAGTCTCTGACGGCTCATCTGCAAATCCAACTAGTGCAACTTGGTGGTTAACAAGACCCAGGGATCATTATTAGTTTCAGTTTGGTTCAATTTGTTGCTCCTATGGGTGTGATGGCATTGCTTGAGGACAAACAATCTTTGGGAAGGGAGGACTGCCATGTCCCCATTTTTGGGTTCCCCTGTTCTGCAGTTGGAGGTGACTTCCGAGGCTTGTTAGTTAAGAAAAAGGGAGTCAAGGGGTTTATTTGATGTCACCTAGCTGGGAGATGTTATGTTTCTAAAGTGACATTTAATTAAAAGATAATAAAGTAACTTCAGATTAATAGTTGCTAAGCATTAGTAAAGTAACTTTAATCTTTAAGTGAAAATTAAAAAGGGGGAATAAGAGTCATGTTTGATTTAGTCAAAAAGGGGAAAGTTCTAGAAGGGCATGGAGGAAGAATAAAAGGAGGGGTAGTGCTTCACTTTGGATCATGTTTTGGATTGATCTATTTGGAGTGCTCTTGGAGCCAAGATTTTCGTTAGGGTTTTGGCAAAACTCTTCCATTGTAGTTTAGTTTCGGTGGTGCAATACCCACCCTAGCTATACAGGGAGGAGGATCCATCCAGGATCTTCACTTGAGCTTCATCTTGTGTTTTGGCATCATCTTTGAGAGGATTTGGAGGTTAAGAGTTAGCCTTTCTGCAGTTTGGAGGAGGAAGCTTCATCTATTGAGGAGGCCATGACATTATTCCAGGTTTTAGCTTGAGTATTATGTGTTTACATTGATTGTAATTGCAACTGCCATAGCAACCATTAGAGACTCATTATTGTTGTGTTTCTAGGATCCATTCATAATAAAGATTTACCCATATTATCTCTCTATTTCATGTGTACTTGATTTGCATACAATATGTTTGAAGAAAGTCCTTAGTAGAATGAATGCAAAGTATTTGTAGAAATATGACAGCTAGGAACAACATAATTGCATACAATATTATATTATTCCAGCCTAGCACATCTGTGGATATTACAGTCTGGGAGGCGCTAGGTTTTTTTTGAGCTTTGGAGCATCTTGGATACTAGAGTTAGGGTTTCATCCCTTGGAGACATTGAAGCTAGGGTTTTGTGATTAAAACCTAGATATGTACTTCTTGAGGAGTGGAGAAGAGGAGATGTCTTGCCTTGGAGGACTTGCTAGTGGGATGCTTGCTTGTTGGAACTCCTTGATGTTGGCTAGGGTTTTATTGGTTTTCCCTAGGTAGGGTTTTGGAGAGCTAGAGGATTGTACTAGCCTTTGGATGAGGCTATGGTATGTAATGGACTTCATATTTATACATATATATGAAGTTTTCAGCTGTCCAAAATTATCTTATTGCAGATTTGATTTGTAGCTGTCATTGTCTTCGTGATCTGTTAAATTCCAGCACTTGTATGTTTTGCTGATTTGACATAAGTTGAGGCTAAAATTGTGAAGTGATTTGACAATAATCTTGAAGAAGATAGGGCAGATTTACTGCTGTAATTATTGGTGTTATAGATTGAATTTCAGATTTGGTTTATGCATGATAAAAGTGCCCTCGAGGGATGAAACTTATTGTCCCAGATTTGGTATATTTTCTCTTGGATTGCTTAGTTGATTGGGGTTGTTAAGGGGTGAAATATTGTTTGCTGTTGGTGCTGTTGTATCATATTACATAACAGTGCCAAGGCTGAAAATTTAGAGGGTTAAGATCTGGGAAAACTCTAGGAAGGAGTTGAAATTTCTGAAGTTGCATTAATGTCCCAGTTCAGAAAATTTCTAAATTGTCCTCAACCCCACCTTTTCTTGTCCATGTAGTTTTGATTTTGATGTCAAGGTTATAGAAGGGTTTCATAAATGTCTTTAGAGTATGGTCCCCCTTGCAATTGACCCCATAATCATTAATAAAGAGATGGAGCAGTATAGGAACACCACTGGACTATTTGTCTTTGACACTTTTGTCCAAGAAAGGAATACTTTAATGCCAAGTAAGCAATTTTAACTTTGAATTTTAGATACAACTTTTATTTGTTTTGTCCTTTGTGTTTGGGTTTTATTGGATGTAAATGTAATTTAAGTCCTTTCTCTTTTTGTTTTCTTATTTATTGTAGATGTTTAATGAAGAAATTAGGGTGGAAAGGCAACATGTTTACGGAATTTTGTTGTTTGGGTGCTCAGCCAAACCTCTAGATAAAGGTTGCAAGTGCCACTAGACTATATTTGAAAAAATACACACAAAGAGCGCAACACAGTAGCAATTACGATTTTTATAATTTGTGATTTTCTTACCTTTTGTTATGACCCTCAAGAGTCAAGACTCATTAAATCTAGCATGACACTCTTACTGGTTAGAGTATCAATGCTTGGTTGATTTGGTTTATATCAACTACAACATTCCATTGTGGGCGAAGGAGATTGAGCACCCCCTTGATGTGGATGCCATTTCCTTAGAAAACATAGACACCTTGACTGAGTGGAGGGTGGAGTCTGAGAGGCCTATTATGGAGTAGGCACCTTCGTGGTTAGAGCTAAAGGGGGAGCAGTCTGAGCATGTGCACGGGGCAAGATAGGATCTAGATGACCCACACTTGTTGGGTGGGGAGGAGCTTGTCTAACAGGAGGACATTGGGATTGAGGAGGCTTAAACAAGGTAACTGTTTCACCTGTACGAGACAATAAACAACTTGCAGCATAATATAGACAATTACCAAGCTATGAAGCTGAAAAATGACCTCTTAGACACTAGATGATCAATAAATGCAATGTCTGTTGCAAATTAAAACAGTAAACAATTGTACAACAACAACTGATACTTTTGCAACAACAACAAGAAATAGCTCTCAGTAATGTAGTAAATTAGCATGAAAATTAAGCCTTCAACATGTACAATATTATCCAATTGCTAGATGAAATTTATGAGTGGCTTAAGCCACTTTTCCAAGTATGTATGCAGTAAATTAAAGTAGAATTCAGTGGCTGTAGCAAACTTTGTAACAGAAACAATAAATAATGTTTGTTTGCTAAGATTAGGATTAGAGAAGTTAGTGAGATAGTTGAGAGAGAGAGAATATTAAATTTAAATGCTGCTACTTTCACCACAAGAACAACTCTAGACTAGTGCTGTTGTCCTCTAGGGATTATGGAGTCAACATGCATAACCTTGAAGATTGAACTAGATGAATAGGAAGAATGAGGTCTAAACCCTAAGGTGCAAACACTCTTGGGCCTTAGGACTAGACCTTGAGGAAAATGGTTCTTAGGGTGAAAACACTCTTGGGCCCTAGGTGTCGTTTTCCTTATTCTAAATCAACTACATCAAGGAGCCAAGACTAAGATTAAAACCCTAAGGTGCAAACACTGTTGGGCCTTGGGTTCTTAACTCTAACAAAGAATGCTTTGCTCAAAACTTGGATAATAAAACTTTGTGAAGGAGAGAAGCACTTATGTCTCCTTCCTAGGGTTTCAACAAGACAAAGAAATTTGCAACAAGATAGTAATTAACACCTTAAACATTAGCAAAAGGCATGAAATTGTAGAAATTACTTACTTCTCCAAGTTGCTAGGTCATACAAAACCCTAGTTGTAGAAATAAATCATCCAAGAAAGCAAGAACATCCACAAAAGGTCCTTCCTCCAAGATAGCACATGAGATCAAGTGACAGAGAGAGAAATAACGAACTTTTTAAGAGTTTCTCCACCTCAAGTGAGTGAGGAAGTGATGATGAAAAATAAGGGGAGTGATAGCCTTATTTATAAGGAAACCTAGTGCTCCAAAATTCACCAATATGAAAAGACATGTCTCTTAGTGGGGTCGATTCCTCAGGTTTGCCTTTAGAAATGTCAAAAATGAAAAAATAATACAAAAATGTCCACACGTGTGGTGATGTCATGCCCTAAATGTGCTAGGAGGGCCTCTCCAAGGCCATGTGTCATTGTTTGAGGTGCTGAGGTGATAGAAGAAAGCTACATCCCCTCTCAAAGTCATCACTGGCGTCCAAGTGGCAACAAACCCCATCATCGCCATCAAACCCTAGCATGGTGTCATCACCTAAAAGCCCAACATCCAAGGTGCAAGGGGTGGCCTCCGAACAGGAGAAGGTTGTGAATCGTCTTTGGGTGTCCTCCAATCATCTCCCCGTGCAACATCCCCCATCCAGTGCAATATAGCCTCTGGGGTGTAGAGCCCAGGGTGTGAGTTTTTTCCCATCTCTGTGCCTCCATGACCAAATCTCTCAAAATTAAGCCCATCTATCCATCGTCCAAGGTCCTGAAGATGTGAGAGCCCATGTCTGAATGTGTCAAGTCAGTGGGTGACTCACTGCTTTGCAACACACGTGCCAAATCCTACAATAAAGGCACAACATCCCTGGTGAAAGCATGGGGCATCCTTCAAAGAACCATGTAAGGGTCATCCAAATCAAAACAAAATATGAAATCAAGTAAACCAATGTTCATAAGATATATTAGTCCTTAAATCATGCAAAGTAAGCTGTTACTTAAGATATAAGCCATATGAATAATTCACTTTAGTATCCCCTTCAAGTATCACACCGGCTCAGGACTTTATATAAGTTGACAAGTTCGAATAAGGGAGGGCCTTCATCAAACCCTATTAGGTGTGCCAACCAAAACAATGAAAGAAAAGACCCAGGTAGAGGGATAGGACCCAAGGGAAACAATGAAAGAAAAGACCCAGGTAGAGGGATAGGACCCAAGGGAAACAATGAAAGAAAAGAACACTTCAAGAGTAAGTGTGATAGTGGTACATGTTGGGCTTATTGTTGATGATTACAGCTGCGTGAGACATCCTCCAGGATATAGACTGGGTGAGCGACCTGAGAGAGAGCCCATGAGTTGGGTGTGCCCATGAGATGGGTGTGTGGTTCCTCTCTGAGACGGAGATGGAATGTTGTGTGCCCCTGTGTGGGTTGAGGAAGCCCATGAGCTGGGTGTGTGGTTCTTCTTTGAGACGGAGATGGAATGTTGTGTGCCCCTGTGTGGGGTGAGGAAGCCCATGAGCTGGGTGTGTGGTTCCTCTCTGAGACAAAGATGGAATGTTGTGTGCCCCTGTGTGGGGTGAGGAAGCCCATGAGTTGGGTGTGTTGTTCTCTCTGAGACATAGATGAAACGATGTACTGGTCTCCTATGTGCAGAGAGTTGAGATGATGTGATACTCCAGATGATTCTCCTGTGAGACGCAATGAGAAAGAGATCCGCTGAGTTGGACGTGCCTGTGGCTGAGCACACGTGAACGTGATCCTAGTGGCTGAGCACTAGTGAGTGTGATTCTCCTGTGAGACGCAGTCAGATAGAGATGTGGACATCCTTGTGGTTGAGCACAGATGGATGTGCCCCTGGCTGAGCACTAGTGGGTGTATGAGATCCCTTGCTATAATGTTCAAGAGTTAGACTTACCTGTAACCTTCTTTGTGATGTAAAGGGTACAGGTCGGCCCCACCATAAAGTGAAAGATAATTAATGTAAAAGATAATTAATATGGTAATTATTAATTATATTGTGAGTTATTGAGGTCGGCCTTGTTGTGCCAATAGGCACTACTTTTGATAGGCTCAATCTAATATAAATAAAGATAAATTCCCCATTTAGGAAACATAACACAAGTGTGAGTTTGGAAATTTCAGCAAGTACTTGTTCTTGGGCTGAAGTGCGCACCTCTCTTGGGCGATAGTCTTCTAGGTTTTGTGAGCACCCTTTTGTGTGCTAGGTTTATGGTGTGGGAGGTCTTTCTCTTGAAGAATATAGCAAATGATTGGTTGGCTTTTCTTCCCTTGTTGAGAAGGGGTTCCCAGGATACTTCGTGTACTTGTGCATGGTGTTTCTTCTTGTGATCTTGGTTACTGCAACAAATTGTTTATGGTGTAACTACAATTGTCTACGGTTCAAGTAACATGCTAAAATTGGAATGAACTTCATGCTTGAGCCTAGCTTAGTGAAAAATCAACACTTACTTCATGGCTTGTGGTGTCATTTAATCCATTTCTATGAGCGCCTTTGTGGAGGGTGCGCTTGCTCTTGAGTTACCACTTTCTAAGCGCTCTTTTTTCCAAACCCCTTTATTTGCCTTTTTATTTGTCCTCTTATCATAATTGCAAGTCCCCTTTTATAAGGTTTCAAGCTATAACATCACTGCTTGGGATTGGGGCGAGCATGGAAAGGGTAGAGCTCAAGTTTGAATTGGCTTTTGAGAGTCCTTTGCTATCATTCCTTTCTTTCTTTAGCATCATTCCTTTATTCTTTAGCAACAACTGCAATCAACCTCAAGGCCTTTAGCCCCTCTTTTCATGAGAGAATGGACCATGACCCATTACCGAAGTTTAGTACATTGCGACAGGCTGGAAAGTGTTAAGTATGGTGGGGAGCGGAATGTTACCCTTGTGAGGGCCTCTAGTAGTACCCCTTGGGTGGTGACAACACAAGACTAGGGCACAAAAGCTAGCCACCAAGGTGAAACAAGGCAACAAACATAACTTCGTGAGCCAATGATCCATTATCCAACTTCAACGAATGATCCTCATCCACATGCCTAGTAAATTAAGCACAACACTTTGTAGGAAAGGACTAACATACCTCTTGGTGACGTTGGCTTACCATCTCCCATACACTGAGTTGATTGGATGTGATGAGTTTGGCTGATTTGTAGCGGAAAAGGCAATCTGAGGGGGTTTGCTGGGCTGCTATCTGTGGACATGCTGATCATCATCATGATCGGATCATTGTCTCCATTGCGGGCCACGAGACATGATCTCCTCTAGTTACCCCTAGGCATGCGGGGGTAACACTGTGCAATGTTCTGTAATGGCTATCAGCTTTCTAACAATGTTTGGCATGTAAGTTCCACTTTTAAGTTTTAACCATACAGTTCCAATGTCAAAGGAGGTTTGCTGGGTCAGTGAAAGCGGGATGCTGTTATCCCCACTAGGGTTCAAGTCTCCCCACTGACATGTTTGCCACTTGTGCTTGTGCTTGTGTTTGTGGATGGGCTGGGTGCAATTGTTGGGCAACTCCGGCAGAATAGATAACCCCCAGTCACAGCTGCCTAGCCCAAGGGATTATCTTATAGCTTGTGAGACGCTTCTATGACATTGGAATATCTCACATGGAATAGTTACCGCTTGCTGGTGTTCATCGGAAGGATTTCAATAAAAAGCCATAAAGTTCAAATGGGTTTCCCTTCCTCAATGACCTTATCCTTCATGTCTGGCTCTAACTTCTTTCATCTTGGAAAGAATATTTGAACTTCAACACTATTTGTTACACACTGATTGTGTTTGCTTTGTATTAATTAGTCTTAATTACATGGTCAAATTTCATTCGATATTTTCCCTTTAAAATTGTACAGTGGAGTATTATTTGAATGTAAAACAACCTTTGCTCGCATAATGAAAGTTGGTAATCCATGGTTTTGCAGATGGTTCACTGTTTTTGGAGAATGCAGCAGCTGTTGGACCACAAGAAAACTGAAATTTCTTATCCTGTGCTGGTAATGTTCTGATTAACAAATTTCGCTCAGACAGGATGGCTGTAGAAAGTTCAAGCAGCCACCAATTTATGGGCAAATCCCGACAGAGCTTTCTGAATCAGGATATCTCTCCAGATTCATCTGTTAAATCTAAAGACTGGGATAACACTTCTAGGTGGTCGGAACAATCCAATCCTGAAATAGTTTCTCCATCTACCTCATCTAATTGGAAGCATGCACATTCATCGACTCCTCCTAGTAACAGAAATTTCCAGAAGGCTCGGCATATGCAATGGGTATTTCAACTTGTTGATGTGGCTGAAGGGCTGATGGCCAAGATGTACAAACTTAATCAAAAGTTGGATTATCCAGAGCCTACTGCATTCCAATTTTCAGATTCCTGCTGGAAAGCAGGTGTGATACCCAATTGCCCAAAGCTATGCATGCATATTGCAAAGAAGTTCCCAGAGCATCCTGGGAAGTTGCAGCTTGAAAGGGTAATGACTTTTGGCAATATTATTGCTTTTAAGCACAAAGTTTAATGTATTTCCTTTCATTTTAGTCAAATGATTTTTATGTTGCAGGTTGATAAACTTGCACTGGATTCTTTATATGAAAATGTGGAGGCATACTTGGAAAACTTGGAGCCATGGCTTATGGTGTGTTTGATATCCGAAACTATATATCTTGTCGTGCTTGATTTGAAGCATTTATGCATGTACCTTGAGATGCTTATGCAGGCTTGCAAGCAAATTTGGTTCTCTTTGGATTTGTTAGATAATATTAGCAGTTGTATATCATATGCTGTATTACTATTTGTATCTGATTGTTACTTCAAATATATTTTCATTGGTAATAGTTTGAGCTGTTGAAAGATATTCAAGGTAATACTAAAATAATTTATGTTGCTGTTCCAGAATTGAAGAATTTGAGTCTATAATATGAAATGCTTGTAAAATCTTGCAAACAAGCATATTTCTCTTTGGCTATGTCTGACTGGAATGGTAGTTGCGTGATGTTATGTTATTAGACTTCTATTAGGATCATATTCTTGTTATGTTATTAGACTTCTATTCGTATCATACTCCTTGGAATACTTTTCCTTGGCAAGAATTTGCTGTTAAGCCATCTTCAAATTTCATATTAAAATTTGGCTTCACTGCTATACATATATGTGCCCAGTGGTGTGTAGAAAACATGGATAATTTGTTAAATCAAGTATGATGCCAAAGATGACTAGAAATTTTTTGTATTAATGTTACATAAAAATCTGCCAAGTTTCAAAGTGCATAATTCTGCTACCTATTTTGAGGCACAAAGAGTGTGCTACTGCAAGGTACTCTTCCTCAATCTAATTACTACTCTTTTCAGCAAATGTTCCATGCCCTGCTCTACATACTCAAATAATCTGCCTATCAAGAAAAGATATAATAATATACCATTTATAAAAGAGAGATGCATTAAGAAGTAAATGCCGTGTCTCAGGACCATTGAGAGAGATATTTTTACTATTTTCGTTTGTTACACTGTTTATGGCCACATTAGCTGCAGTTTATTTGCTGGAAACTTGCGTATGCCTATCTTATTTCTCATATGTCTGATGCGAGTGTCAATCAACAGATGGATGTTAAATCATTCTCTTGCATTTAAAATTACTAGCATGAAATACCACTTGTTATCAAATTTATTATCTACCAACCTGCTATTGGTTAACTAAACATTTGCACCAGTAACTGCTCTAGCAGAAAATGTTCATTGACAAAGTGATGAGTACTTAATTCATATTCCTTAGTATCCATCCCAGGTATAAAATAATGTATTTTATTTGTATTTTGTATCATGTATAAACAAGTGAACATTTACATATGGCCTCTATAATATTAATCATGGGAGGAGTAGAGTAGGTTTCAAATTCCAAGATGTATCTGATTGCATGTAAGCTTATCTCTAGCAGAGGCCACGCGGCACTCTCATGCAATGTTACCCTTTCTGTTTAGGGGAGAACTTCCCATGACATTCATCTAGAGTTGAGGATACAATACTATTCTTGAGCAAGTTTTGGCACTCCCTTGTGTCTTAGAAGTTTTGTTGTTGGTTCTTATCTTGCTTCCTCTGTGGTGCATATCAATTTGATATCAAGGCCCTGCAATTAGAAGCCATATCTAGCTGTTGCAGCAGTCTCAATTTCAAAAATATTAGTCGTTGTCATCTCTTGGCCTCAGTGATTTTCTGAGATCATGGGATTCCACAAAAGAGTTATAATGACTCATGAGTAAGAGGTTTTCTTTCTTTAAAAGATGACTCCATTTCTGTTTAGCATGTTTCCTATGTGTACTTGTCAGTGGGAGTAGATTTTGTTCTCAAAGATATTTTGGTGCTTCTCTATGCCTTTTCTATGTGTTAAGTGGCCTATCAAAACAGATTACTAGCTATTAGCTGCTACTTTAGATTGGAGGAGATTGAAATCTCTGCCCCAAGAAACCATGAAGAGACTCTGAAATTTTGAGAATCTTGTATGCCCAGACTCCACATTGCTGTTCAACAGGCTCACACATATTACTAGCATTACTATTACGATAATTCCTTACTAAGAATAGAGGGATACCTTTTCCTTTGTGCTTTCTTTGGGAGCCTATATTTGACAATGAAAGGGCTCTGTGATCTTGGGAAAGGAAACTTCAGTTTCTTGATCATTCGTTTGTTTATGCCCGAATTAGGAGATTATGCTTCATTGAGTGTGATGTAACGGCTTATGTGGTCCCATTATACACTAGAATTTCTACAAGTTCTTTGAGAAAACTTCTAATCTTGCCAAATCCCAATCAGCGTCTATGCCATTGGAAACTGACCATTCGCAAGTCTTGATGCACGCCACATTGACTCCCCACAAGAGCAATAGTTACGCTCTGCATAACTGAACCTTGCATAGTCAATTTGTCTCTTAGAAGGATGGATATCCGATATACACCAATCGATGAAGAGATAGAGGGGGTGGTTACAACCTCTTGAACTCTCATATTCGATTTTGGGATGTTTGGTGTTCCAGAGAGGAGGGGATAAATATACTAGTGAACATCTAGAAGGGGGTTCACTCATGTAGGCTCTCCTCTGTCATTTCAGAAAGCTCCTCCCAGACCAACCGACCCAGGGTTGCCTTTGTCGCTCCATCAAAGTTGAGTTTGATAAAACCAGAGTGAGGAGGATCCCATAGGGTGGGGGAGAGGGATGAGGAGCAGGGCAATTATGATTAAGGGAAGAGGAGAGGTGAAGGAGATCTAAGGCCTTGAGGATGCTCTCCTTATGAGCAGAGCATTGGCAATCCTGTGTTGACCAAGGGGAAGAGAGGGTGGTTTCCCGAATGCTGCATTTGATTCTTTCCCAAAGAGTGTCGACTTCCAAGTGTTGATGCTTAAAAATACCGCGATTATGCTCTTTCCATATCTCCCAAAGTAGGAATCTAGGGAGGAGCTACCAATCTCGATTGAGGATTCGGTTGGAGAAAGCAATTGGTCGCCATCTTTCAAGGGTGTCAGGTAAGCTGTTCCTGTTGTGATCCAAAGTTCCGAAGGTTGAAGCACTTTGATACCATAGGGTGGAAGCTAGCAGAAAGGAATTAAAAAGGTGTTCCATCGATTCTCCTTCTTGGCAGTAGATGATACAAAATGCAGTACTGAGGAACCCACATTGTCTCAGATTGTCCTAGGTCAAAGTTTTACCACGGGCCAGTAACCAAAGGAAGAAGGAAACTTTAGGCCATAAGTTTTGTTGCTAGATCTTAGTCCAGATGTCCTGATGGGATAACTCCTGATTGTTAGATTTTCATTAGTTTAGTTAACATTAGATTTGCCATAACATTTTTATCTTCTTTTAATATTCAATAATCGTATACGAAATATATAAGCAATAGATAAACAAGAACAAGAAGACACAAAGATTTATCCTGGGAAAACCCCAAACTCGGGGAAAAAAAACCCAACCAACTTTTCTTAGAGAGAATGTTCCAATACAACCATGAACATGCTCTAATCACGAGAGCAAACCATCAATGAAAAACCAAATACTTATCTCTTCTTGTCAAACCCTAGCGAGGGTTGAAAACTAAGCAACACCATAGAACTTGTACCAAGATAGCACACCACAGAGCTGGCACCAAGATAGGCGCATCACTAGAACTGACACCACAGAGTTGGCGCCACTGGTAATTGGTAACTGCAACTGTAACTGCTACAACAACTGGTACGAAGCAACTGGGCAACACCACACAACCTTAGCGCAACTCCTCCAGAGGTAGCGCACAAGAGAAACCATCAAGAGCCACCAAGAATATCCTTTCCCAAGTAGGGCGCACTCTCCAAGAGAACTAGAAACTAGAAGTAGCGAAACTGCAACTGCCTAGTGCGCACTACAGAAGGAGAACTGCCTGACTGTGCAAATGAACTGACCTAGATTTGTATTTATACTAATCTGGGTGCCTATCTGGGGCCGACTTCTTATTCTGGGTCTTATTATTTCTGTGGGCTGACTTCTCTTCCTGGAAATTATATTTCCACTTTATTGTTATTTCCTGTGGGTTGACTTCTCTTTTGTAGTCTTCTATTTTACTTTATTCTTTTCCGAGGTGTTCTTCAACTGTTCAATGGTCTTCCTTTGACTTCTTGGAATCTTCTTCTTCTCTAAGAAAAGTTGTCCAGTAGGGAATACTTCCTGTAGCTACCAAAACATCAACATTGATGACCTGCTGCTATTTGGTAGGCTTCCCCGAGGTTGAAGAAGCCTTGCAGTTTATATCCCCAACAAAGTTTGTCTGGCCCATCTTGAACCTTGATTTTCTTGTTTGAAAGGTCCCGACATAATCTTTCCCAGTTAAGATTCGATGGGAGAGGGTGCCATTGTTCCTTGGGAATCTAGGATCGCCACTGATTATCTAAATTTGTACGGAGCCAATAATGTTGAAGTTGTTTTTTGCCTTTGTTGATCATAGTGTCTCTTAGCTGGTGTAAGTCTGCTCTTGTCTTCCTTGCAGGGAATTGTTGCCAAGCATCGTCCTAGAACAGGGTGTGGCTGCCATTCCGTACCTCCCATAAACAATGTTGTTGGATTAGATGCTTGTTGTTCTAGGCAGAGTTCCAAATTAGAGACCCTGTAATGTTACCTTGCAGGGTAATGAGATCATGAGTCTCTGTGTTAGGGTAGTATGTTTTGTGCCAAATTCTGCTCCATATATTGCCTTTTTTGTTGAGCCATCTCCACCTAGTCTTGGCTTCGAGGACTGAACTGAGTATATCAGGATCTCTAAGCCCTATGTCGCCTTTGTGCTTAGGAAGACAGAGTTTATCCCACGGGATTAGTGCCCATTTTCTTTCTTTGTAGGCTCTGCCCTAGAGAAAGGTTCGCTACAGATTGCGAGCAAATTTCAAAATGAATTTGGGTGTAGCAAGAGCGAAGAAGAGAGAAAGAGGCATTGCTTGGAGAATTGATTTGAGCAAGTGGAAAGATAAACTGGTACGTTTGCAATCCATCTTGGAAAGAAGTTCCTCTCAAGAGGAATTGCAGAGTGCATTCTCTACAAGAGGTGCACCTAAATATTTGGATGGAAGGGAGCTTCGCTGGAAATCAAGAATCCTGGTATTATGAACTTGAATTCTAGAAGGAGTATTAAAGAAAAATAATTGAGATTTACCTTGATTGATTGATGTACCCGAGGCGTCCATGAAGTTGGTGAGTACCTGCTTGATGGCTTTGGCTTCCCAGACTATAGGAACACCCATGAGCATAGTGTCATCGACAAATTGTTGATGGGAGATAGGAAGATCGTCCTCGAAGAATCTAAGCTCTTTGATTTTGTTGTTTGGCACAATAGCCTTGAGAGCTTTGCCTAAACCTTCAACCATTAAAATAAAGAGGAAAGGAGAAAGTGGGTCTCCTTGGTGGATACCGCGAGAAAGAGAGAAGGTAGTAGAAGGGGAGCCATTGACCAGGATAGAGAAGAATGTAGAGGAAGTGAGGGACAAAATCCATTTTACCCAAGTTGGAGAGAAACCGAATACTCTTAGGACATGTTGGAGTCAAAGGCATTGGACATGTCTAGTTTAATGAGCATTCTTGATGACTTAGTAGTTTTCATCGAGTGGATCATTTCATGGACTAGAATTATGCCATCAAGAATTTGGCGTCCCATAATTTGTTTGCTCTGGGGAAATCAAGGAGGGAAGGATCGGTTTGAGGTGATTTGCAATGACTTTGGTGATTATTTTGTAAACTACATTATAGAGGGAGATGGCTCTGTATTTGCTAGGATCCTCTACTTTTTGTTCTTTGGGAATCAAGGCTAAAAAGGTAGCATTAAGGGTTGATAAAACATTTGCAAATTGGCGAGATTCCTCCACAAGGGCCCATACATAAATGCTTGATAGTCGACCAACAAGCTTGGAAGATGTTAGTCATAAATTTGTTCAGACTTGGCAACTTACCTTTGGGCATTTCCATGACTGTCTGCTCAACTTCCTCTAAAGAAATTTTCCTTAGAAGAGACTCATTTTGCTCTTGCGAGACTATTCTGGGGATGGGACAAGTGATTATGTGGATGGCAGGTCGTCTGTTTAGTTGGGTTTCTGCAAGGAGAGATTTGAAGAAATGCGTGAATTCCTTTTCAATGTTTACATATTCCTTGAGGTGGTTGCCGTGGTTGTCTTTTATGGAGGTGATCATGTTATGATGACGACGTTGGACCATAGATCTATGAAAAAAATTGTAGTTTTCCCCCCCTTCTTTCAGCCATTGAATCGTTGATTTATCTTTCCAGAGAAGTTCCTTCGACTTATTTCGCTCCTCCAATTGAGCTTGAAGCAGGGCTTCTTTTATCAATGACTTTGAACGACCTTCGAGAATAATTGTTTTCTAAATCTGTTCCATTTGGCATTCAAGTCTTTGCTTGGCTTTGAGGATGTTTCCGAATTCCTCCTTGTTCCATTTTTTCAGGCGAAGCTTGATGTGCTTGAGTTTTTGTTGGAATCCGTACATGGGGGAGCTAGCTCCAATGTTTACTTCTGCCCACGAGAGTTGAATGTTGTCTTGGAAAGAAGGGTGGTCAAGCCAAAAACTTTTGAATCTAAAGGGGTGGTTTAGGCCTAAAGATCGATTTCTAATTTGATAGGCCAGTGGTCTGATGAATCATGAAATGCTTGAAGCACCCTTTTCTTGAACACGGATTCAGGAACTAGATAGATCCTTCCCTTGTAGTAGATAATGTCATCTATATTCCTGTACCTGTCATCCTGTAACTGTCCATCCATCAACTCACATGCAATCTTATTTTTGGAGTACTCCACCAATAGATGAGATTTCCAATCAATTGATATCTTTGACATGGAGTAGGCTGAGGGTCTTTTGGACAAGGCATCCACTACAACATTGTTTTTACCCTTGACATATTCTATGTCGAAGTTATATGCTTGAATCTTATTCACCCATTTTCGTTGTCTCTCATTAAGGTCCTTCTGCTCAAGAAAGTACTTGAGGCTATTATGATCTGTCCTAACCACAAATTTCGCTCCAACCATATATTGCTTGAATTTGGCCAAGGCGTGCATTATGGCTAGCATTTCTTTATCATAAATGGTGTACAACAACTCATGCCCTCTCAATTTGCGGCTCTCATAGGAAATGGGATGCCTATTCTGCATGAGAATAGACCCAACACCCTCACTCGATGCATCACACTCCAAGATGAATGGCTGAGAAAAATCTGGCAAGGATAATACTGGACAAGTGCTCATCACCTTCTTCATTTTGTCAAAAGGTTAACTGTGCCTCATGACTCCACTTAAATGAACCCTTCCTGGTCAAATCAGTTCGAGGTGCGCATAATTGGGAGAACCCCTTCACAAACTTCCTGTAATAATTGCAAATACCAAGAAACCCCTTGAGCTCTATGAGTGTTTTGGGTGTGGGCCAATCAATGATTTCTTGGATCTTTTCTTGGTGAACTTGTTCCCCTTTTGCCCCAATAATGTGCCCCAAATAGAGTACCTCAGTCATTCCAATTTCACATTTTGCCTCCTTGGCATATAGTGACTGTTCTCCCATGATGCTCAAGATCTCACCCACATGTTTGAGGTGATCCTCCCATGTTCTACTGTAAATCAACAAATCATCAAAAAAGACAAGTAGGAACTTTCTTAGTTGTTTGTTGAACACATGTTTCATGCATGATTGGAAGGTGGCTGGTGCATTGGTCAAGCGAAAAGGCATGACAAGGAACTCATAATGCCCATAGTGGCATCTAAAGGCTGTCTTATGTATGTCTTGTTCCCTCATTCTGATTTGATGGTATCCAGAACACAAATAAATTTTAGTGAAGTATACTGCGCCATGTAGCTCATCCAACAACTTATTTATCCTGGGAATGGGATACCTTTTTTTATGGTACTCTTATTCAAGGCCCTGTAATCAATGCACATGCGCATAGTTCCATCTTTCTTCTTCACCAACACAACTGATGATGCAAATGGACTTGAACTTGGTCAAATATGCCCCATGGCTAATAATTCTTTAATAGCATTCTCAATCTCGTCCTTATGCTTCTTGGGGTGCGTGTATGGTGCAGTGATGACCGGTTTGGCCCTTTCTTCCAATTCTATGATGTGTTCAAACCCCCTATCTAGTGGTTGACCGAGAGAAATCGGTTCAAAGACCTTTTTATGCTTGAGAAGGATTTTTTGTATATCTGGAGGATACTGCTTGTGTTCTCTAGTCTCCACTCCCATAACAAAGCATTTAGCTGCATAGGCCAATTGCTCTCGCCTAATATTGCATGCATTCGTTTGGCTGTCACAACTTTAGGTGCCCCTTCTGTCATCCCCTTGAGTGTGATCCTTTTCCCTTCTTCTGTGTTGAAATACATTTCCATGGTTTTGTAGTTGGTAGTGATT
This sequence comes from Picea sitchensis, assembly GCA_010110895.2. NCBI lineage: Eukaryota > Viridiplantae > Streptophyta > Pinopsida > Pinales > Pinaceae > Picea > Picea sitchensis. The sequence continues at coordinate 111,090 of SNQJ01S0005761.1, forward strand.
GGACCCAATGTGCTAAGCCACTGCACACCTAGTATGATGTTGGTGTCTGGTATATCTACTACATAGAAATCCTGTGTCAAGGTGTATCTGCCCAAGGTCAAGCTCATCTGTGGGATATATCTGTCACAAGCCATAGTACGTTGTCCTGCTACCTCAACTAAGAAACCCTCGAAGTCCACTGTGGGAATGTGTCTCCTCTCAACCATAGCAATGTCAATAAAATTGTGAGAAGCTCCTCCATCAACTAGCACTGTTGCTCTTTGTCCTTGCAAAACTCCTTTCATCCGAAAAGTATTAAACTTAGGCACACCGTTAATGAAAGCTAAGGTAACCTTTTTGATTCCTGCATCATGGTGTGGGGACACCTCCCCTCCTTGCGCATGTAAGACATGTTCATCCTCCCTTTGGTTCATCTGTATGTTATGAATGGCTCCATTCTCCTCATCATCTGTCTCCTCTTCACTATCAGATACTACCTCTATATAGTGGATCTTCCCTTTACCCATACACCTATGACATGGCGGCCATGGTTCTTTGCAAGTGAAGCACAATTGCTTCTTGCTTAACTCTCTTCTTGTAGCTTCATCCATCTTCCCTTTTCCCTTGTCAATCTGTCTGGTGTCTCGCCCCCTTGTAATGATTGGGGGTTTGGGTGTGATCTTGTTCTTGTAGGCTTCCCCTACCAAATCCCTAGTGCGCTCAATGGCATTTTGTAAGGTTAAAGGCTTGAAATCCTTAACTCATCCACATAAAGGCTCGATCAACCCTTCTATGTACATCATCCGTAACCTAGATTTTTACATATCTGGAACCATAACTACCACTCTTTGGAACTCCTCAATGAGGGTTTCTGCTGACCCTGTTTTCCTAATCCGTGTGAGCTCTCTGAAATGAAGCTCTGGATCCTCCCTGTCAAACCTGTCAATGAGTCTCTGGGTGAAGTCAAGGTATGAAGTGACATGTTCATGACCCAAAGTGGTCATCCCATGAAACCACCAGTCATGTGTTTTACCATTCAAGTGCAGTGTTGCAAACTTGATGGCCTTCTCCTCTTCCATGGGGTTCAACTGAAGTAATGCATCCATCTTTTGTACCCAAGCCTTAGCTAAAATCTGACTGGATCCATCGAAATGGGGCATCTCCATTCTTCCAGCGTTGCGCCCCAACTCATTGTCACCTCTGTAATGTCCCTTGGATTTCTACTTCTGCATTAGGTGGCAATATTCTCCCAAGGAAACCTGTCTTCGGAACCCTGCACTGAGAGAGTTATATGCTCTCTCAAAATCCTCCCATTCTTCCTCCCTCCATACCTAAGGGCATTTGTGTCCCTTGGCCATGCCTTCAAGAAGGTAGGCATATAAGGCCTAGGTGTGGTCGTGCTAGCTATGCGAGAATGAGAATGTGTGCCTCTAAATGATCTGGGGTCCTCTGCATGATCTTTGTGCCCAGATTCCTCATCATGACCTGTTCCCCCTTGAGATCCACCAACCCCTTGGTTTCCTCCAAAGAGAGGTGGTGCCATGTCTTTGCTCCATCAAGAACTGAGAGAGTATACCTTGATGCTTGCGCTGTTCCTCCATTATCGCTATCATTCTATCTTGTCCTTTCTGAAAATTTGTAAAAGATATCTTTAGTTCTACCTGTCCCATAGATAAATGATTCTGCATCTCTTCTAGGCTACGCTGCATGATAACCTGGTTGTTTTGTAGTGTAACATTCACTGTTTGAACCACCCTTTCAACTAAAAGTGTTGTTTTTTCTGACACTGCATTTTCTGTTTCATGAGTTTCCCCCATGCTTTCTTTTGGCTCTTCTGTTTCTGGAATACTTGTTACAGGCTGTCCCCCACGACCTCTCCACCTGGGCATTAGATTTTGTCACAGGCTGGCGAAGGAATTCGCTCTGATACCACTGTAATGTTCCCAAGCAGATTTGCTAGGAACTTAGGTGTTTATTTCTGATCTGTTTGTATGATTTCGCTTGATTGTTTTGCAGGTTGCTTTTCAAGGTTGCCCTGGGAGTGTTTTGTTGAGTTTTATAGCATATGGATGATGAATATAACACAACATATGAAAATAACAAGATACAAGAGAATAACACAAGAGAATGACCCACAACTTCACATCTGACCTTTACTTAGGTAATAAGCTGATCTCTATACATGGGATCTACAGATCTGGAATAACATAGATAAGATATAGAAGCTTGGGCTGAATATGCCTCCAAGATACAAAATAAGTGAAGACGAAATCCTCTTGGTCCTCCAGTAGTAGCATGCAAAGATGAACAAGATCAATTTCTTTCCCTTCTGAACTCTTGCACCCAAATCTGGCTGAGTGCGCACTTCCTGGCTGGGAAACCTCTAGGAATTTTGGCCTCCTCTGCTTTGCTCTCCAAACCATTGAAATGAGTTGTAGATCTATAGATCCGATGATGGTAAACACCTATAATGAGTCTCTTCAGTTGTTGAGAGTGATCTTACCCTCCTACTCACTAGATCTACTAGTGACAATGCGCCCTCCTTCAGGAAATTTGTCCAATGTGCAACAATAAATAATTATGCAGAAGAAACCCCTGAAAAGTGGATGAGAAAGGGCGCTCTAGGGATGGTAATCCCTTCTGAAACAAGTTTAGATTCAAACCTCCCTTTCACTAACCAAATCGAGCTCTTCCTTCATCAACAATGCGCCCTACCTGCAGAAATCCTCCAGATTTGCGTCCTGTCTCCTCAAACCACTACTGGAACTGATCTAGGACTGAATAGAATGGTGAGGGTGGGATCTTTCACCACCTTGACCAAGCTTGGATCAGGAACGGAGGAATCTCTCACCTTCTTGCTGATCTCTAGGGTTTGTTTACTCAAAACCCTCAAAACGTAAGCTCCATAGCTTAAGAATCAAATGAGAGAAAATGACATGAATGAATGAGTGAGGTGCCTTCCTCTCTCTTTTATACCTCCATCTTCTAATTTTCACTTGAGTTACTTTATTGATGCCTAAGGTTATTACTTTACTTTCTCCTCCATGTCAAATAACCCTTTTTTTGCTTTAGCCAAAGTCACTTTATTAATATAACATTTAGCTCCTTAGTGACCCTTTTGCACCTCCTAACCCCTTTTTACCCACGAGACTATAGTCTAGAGGGGTGACTAGACTACTAAGTCTTCTAATGTTCTTGTCAAGAAGAGGGGAACATTACAAAGGAGGCCAGGCAGGAGGCTTAGAAGTAGGAGGCTTCTAGGAGCTGCATGTCTTCCTAGGAGGATCCATGCCTTTTAGTAGGTCTTGTTTCCATGACAGAGAAAGCAACCAATCAGGAGGATTGGAGAGAAGGATTTGCTTCGGTGACAGAGGGAGCAACCAGTTAGGAGGGTTGGGGTCTAACCGTGGTAGCAAATCCAGTACAAGAGACATAATTACTTCCAGTATGGGAGACAAAGGTACATCCAGATGTTGGAGGATGGAATACCTCCCTCGCTAAGAGGGAGTGTTGAAGCTTTTGTAGCTTTGGGAGGTATTCCCACTTGGGACCATGGTGTCAAGCCTGTGGGAATCTTCGTTAGCACTAGTTTACTTCTTCGTTTTAGTGAAAACGCTCTTGGGATGAAGCTAGGGCTTCATGGGCCTGGTGATGGGCTTTGTGGGCTTGTGTTGGTGTGTCACACCCACAAAGAGGAATAAAATATTCTAATTTAATGTTGAGTTTAGAAGGGGTTCCTAAACTCACTCATTAGACTCCTATAAAAGGAGATGAGAGATTGTGACAAATCTCATTGTGTCATTATGAAGTTAGCATAAGTGAGAGTGAACTTGTGCTAGGAGCTTGGAAATTTCAGCAAGGGAAATTTTGCAATTTTGGGCAAATCTGGCCTAGGGTTTTTGGAAATTTTGATTCTATCTTAGCCAAGGAAGGCTTTTGTTTTTCCAGCCAAGAGAGGCCACACATGTGAGAGAAGGAGAAGAGACAACCGTACAGAAGGAGAGAGTGTTAAGGTTTAAGCTATTATTAGGTTTCTTTTCAATTCACTAGATAACCATAACATAGATAGGATCACTGAGAAATACACAATCACAAGAGACACATCATTTATCCTGGGAAACCCTCATGGGGGAGAAAACCCAGCAAAAANACATAGATAGGATCACTGAGAAATACACAATCACAAGAGACACATCATTTATCCTGGGAAACCCTCATGGGGGAGAAAACCCAGCAAAAACTTCCTTAATATAGATAGCCAATATAATGCCAAGAGATAACTCAAACAATACAAAAGTCCTCTCCCAAGAATGCGGCTCTCTCTCTCTTCCTTCTTCTCCAACTGTAGCTCCAAACTTGCGCTCTGATGAACAAGTGAGTGAGTGAACAAATGAGGCGCTAGCTTCTCTTATTTATACAATCTGGCAGGCGCTAAACTGAGGTGTCTTTTCACTGGCAGGGCCGACTTCTCAATCTGGGTGGTTATAACCACTTTTAATATATTCTGGGTGGTTATAACCACTTTAATATATTCTGGGGCCGACTTCTCATTTAGCCTATTACAATTAGGGTTTGACCAATCCGCAAAAGGGGATTTGGTCATTTACAATGCCCGACATGATCAATCCACAAAAGGGGATTGATCTAATGAATAATACATCAATAATAAAATAGAATACTCTTTGCAGTTACAATAATTCAACACTCCCCCTTAACAAGAAGGGTATTCTACAACAACATCGGACGAGAGAGAGGGCAACATCATCAACAACATCTTGGAACACTGACTAGCATATCTATAAATCATCGGAATTTTTTCTCATCATCAATATCATCATTCTCAACAAGGAGCTGGAATGGCATCCTCATCCTCATTAGCATGAGGCTAAGGTAACATCATCATCATCTTCAGCGTGAGGCTAAAGTAACATCATCATCTTTGGCATGAAAGATGAAATAACATCATCATCATCATACTCATCTTCAACAAGGAACTAAAGTGGCATCATCATCATCATCTTCAGCAAGAAGCTGAAGTGGCATCATCATCATCATCTTCAACAAGAAGCTGAAGTGGCATCATCATCATCAATAACAACAAAAGGCTGATACAACATGAAAAACAACAATATCATAGCACAACGACTGGAGCATCATCAACAATAACAACATCACAACACGAAGGCTGGAGCATCATCAACATCAACATTGGGCTGAGAGTCATCACCACGAGGCTGGCATCACAGCACGAAGCTGGTTACACAATATCATCAGCACGAAGCTGGCATCACAACACGAGGCTGACACATCATCACAACACGAGGTTGGCACATCATCACAGCATGAGGCTGGCACATCATCACAGCATGAGGCTGGTACATCATCACAGCGATTAAGCTGACACATCATCACAACAATTAAGCTGGTACATCATCACAACAATTAAGCTGGCAACACCACACAACAATTAAGCTGGAATCACAACACAACAATTAAGCTGGAATCACAACAACACACTACTCCCCTTTAGAGGGAGGTCCTTTCGGACTACACAATATCATCAACATTTTCACTGGAGTAGCGTACCAGCCTTCGTTGGAGTAGCATACCAACCTGCACTGGGGTAATATACCAGTCTGCGTTGGAGTAGCATACCAATCTGTGCTGGGGTAGCATACCAACTTGCGTTGGAGTACCAACCTGCACTGGGGTAACATACCAGCCTGCATTGGAGTACCAACCTGTTCATCCGTGTCAACATATTGGAGTTTTATAGCTCCTCTCTGCAACATATCACGAATGAAGAGATATCGGATCTCTATGTGGTTCGACTCATCATGGAACGAAAGGTTCTCCATCATCTTTATCCAACTCTGGTTATCACATAGGATCATGGTGGCTTCCATCTCCAGATCAAATAGATCTGTCAACAACATCCGAAGCCATACGACTTCACAACTGGTGGAACATGCAACAATGTATTCCGCTTCTGCTGTGCTCGAAGCAATGCTGAATTGCTCCTTACTCTGCCATGAAGTCATGGCTGACCTCAGACTGAAACAACATCCTGAAGTGCTCTTTTTATCAGAAGCACTTCTAGCTCAATCTGAATCGGTGTAGCCACTCAGTCTTAAGTCATGATCTCTAGTATAATGGAGACCAAAATCCAACGTACCCTTAAGGTATCTCATCATATGTTTTGCAGTAACAATGTGAACACGTTTGGTTTCTACCAGATACTGACTTAAGGCAAAACATATATCTAGCCAGGTATTCGTCAGATACATCACTGAACCAATAATCTGTTTGTACAGAGTATAGCATCAACCAATTCTGACGAGGTATCTACCAGGAGCTTCAATTTCGTTTCCATGGGTGTGTACATGGATTTGCCTTTCAACATGTCAACCCTCTTCATTTTAACTGCATACTTCCCTTGGTTAAGGAAGATCTTCTCTGTGCTCTGCCAAACTTCAAGACCTAAGAGATAATGCATTTAGGTCTTCCATCAAACTCTGTAGCGAGCTTCTTCTGCAATCTGTGATGAGCTTTTCTTCATCTTTGTTAAGAATACATCATCTTCATATAGTAGTAACATCACTGGCTCATCATTCATAACCTTGAGATAAAGGTTAGAATCAACTTTACTCTTTGTAAATCCCAAGCTCTTCAGGAAACTGTAAATTCTGCCATATCAAGCTCTAGGAGTTTGCTTCAATACGTACAGATCCTTCTTCAACTGACAGACAAGGGTCTTTCTATCTTCAATCTTCGAATCAATTTTTCTCATTACATTGTACCAATCTGGTACACTTGCTCAACTGCAACTCAATCTACACAATCATGTGCTAGCTCTATGTGCTTTCTGCAAAGCACTATCTGTCTCACTGATTGAGAGTATGTCCTCTCCTCTTTCTGCAACTGTTCCTTCTGGAATTGGGACTCTGCACTTGCACCTGCTCTAAAGCTGAGAATGGTTGCTCCATTCTCACTGTGACTGCTGAAATCTGGGAGTAATTTCTGTACTCCATCATGGCAACAACTTCATCTGAAACTGAGAGTGGCCCAATAATTGATAGTGAAGATAGCTCTTCTTCTTTCATGGAGGTAACACTATCTTTCATCATAGTCATGTCTCCATGACCCAACTAATGTAATGCAGCAGCTGCCACTCGATTTTAAATATGGGGATTGCTCCCCCTGCATCTCATACTATATATGAATCATGGTTGTTTTGGTTGTCTTCATAAATATTGGAACTATTTCTTCAATTACTGGAGTAGGTGTCTTGTCATAGTCTTCTCCCTCTTGCTGGGAGAATCCTCTAGACACACATCAGGCTTTGTACATTTGCAACATGCTTGATCTGTATAGATCAATCTTGGAACTCAATACTGACTTCTCTTCTAGTCTCACGGAAGAATCCATATCCTAGTCTTTCTGACTGGCTTCCTTCTCTGTTACTGAAACAAGGGAATCTTCCCAAGAGATTTCATATCTCCTAGAAGTTTCTGAAGCTACAATCTAGTTTTCTCACGACATCTGTCTCCCAGTCCTGTAAGTTGTCTCTTCATCCGATCCTTTTTGAGATCAGGCTTACTCACGATTTCTTCTGAGTCTACAAGGACTTCATCATCTCTTACAGGGTATACTTGGTGTTGAATACCAAGTCTAAGTATGAAAGACCGAGTCGGGCTTCAAGCGAGTTCTGCTTCCTGTCAAGGTGGCTTTATTAACCTTTGAACAATTCTACTGTGAGATCTTGTTCTAATGTTAGGTCATCTTTGGAGCCATCTGCTCCTTACAATCAATCTTCATATAAGATGCTCTGAATCTCAAGAGATAGCTTCTTCTTCATCACCTTTGGTACATGAGTGTATATGGTCATGTACATAGTTTGCTTCATGTCTCATATAATATGTTGCTTTCAACAACCTTCACTATATCTTTCTCAGGGTTATCACCCGTGACCTGAAACAAGGTCAACAAAACAACAAGCAAAATTAATACTCTTTTGATAATAGTAATTAAAGCAATAGCACGAACAATCATCACAGTGACTTCTTTAGAGCTATCACTTGTGACCTGTCTGAGGCAAAGATCAAGAGTAAGAAATACAATACGAAATGAGGTCAACACTCTTATAGTGTTGTGAGCAAACATTCCTCCATGGCAACCTGGAACTAACACAAGAGATTTCTCCTAGAGGAGATGTTAGTTTGTATCAGGCAAATGATTACATTAAGCATTTATCTCAATATGCTCACATGCTACCAGGAATAGTACTTTTCAAAGACTAGTTATCAACTTGCCATGTGCAACTTTGAATCTTATCAACTTAATTAATCAAGAACCTGGAGCCTTGTCCTCAAGAATGAGTGTGCTGCTTTTCTTCCAAGTCTTCTTCACTCAAGATGACGAGTGCTTTCTAAAACCTGTCTTCTTGTACTAAGACAATATGCTATCTTGACAGAAGGTTGGGTTAGAGAATAAACTCTATGATCTCAACTTTAATCCATCTAATACCTTGACTTTAATTTTGATCAAAGGTTAGTATGATGGTCATAGCTACAACGTGCAACACTGATCAAAATAATAACAAATAGATGCATATCCGAATAATCACACCTGGGTTGCATAATCCTCTGAATGTGTTGGATCTTGAGATCCTTCTGGATTTATGGCAAGAGATCCCTTCTCCTGCAAATACCCTTTAAAGCTTAACAATTTAAACATATGTGAGTACATACCTCTGATAGCATTTGCAGGTAGTGGCACCATCTGGTAGCAGCGACAATGATCACCAACTCTTAAAAACTTCAAGGGTGACTGCAACTGGTACTACGGCTGATACTTCAACTAGTACTGCAACTGCAATTGATACTACAACTGGTTCTGAGACTGCAACTGCAACTTAGGGTTTTATGAGGAAACCCTAAGTTTTCAAACTTCAAATTTTGAAATTTTGATCCAGGGGATAGATGCATTGAGCTGAGGCGAGTAAGCTGGTGCAGTCAGATTTCTGAAAATCCAAATTTTACCCCCTCAAACTTGACCAGCGGATTTTTGGACTGGTGCTTCTGGTTTTCTGGTACTTCTGGTACTTTGTGAAAACTAGGGTTTTACTTTCCGGGAGATTACCTGTGACATATTATGAACCACTCTACCATCTCAACAAAACTTGCAAGACATACCACCCTGTAATCAGTGTATTCTTTGAAAATTTCTCCATGATGCATATACTTGTTTTGGTTAGTAAATGCTTGAAATGGCAGAAAATGCAACTTCAGCATGATCAAACTGGCAACAACCTGGCTGACGACCCTGCCTAATGAACTAAAAGATGCCAATCGACAGTCTTGGCCTTACACACAAGGCCACAGTTGATATGGACTGCGGTGCCTAAGTTGCATAATTTGCTATTTTCCCCAAGCTCTCAACATGATTTAAAATAATTGTCTTTTTAGAGATGCATTGTTGCTAATCTCCATTTATAAAAATCTTGAAAATCCCAGAGGCAGGTGAAGTAGTTAAGGTGAGTTGCCTTCTTATCTGAGGTCCATGTTCAATTCACTCTGGTCCTGAGACAAAATATGAGGCAATTATATCCGAAAAAGAATTGAGAATTCTTAATGTACTGACACAGAGTGGAATTCTTAAGGGAGTACTTCATTCAATGGAAATATCATAGAAGTTACAAATTACAATGCAACAGCTGTTTTAACCGAACAAGTAAACATTGTGAACGACCAAAAGCCCGAAATCTATCTAGCCTGACTGGCTTGTCTAGCACCAGGCCATTCCTATTGAAACTGCATTGTGGTAGAGTTTTATGCTGTAATGTTCGGGCAATTTGGACTTAACTTTTTCAGCTCATATATAAACAAATTTCAAAGGATTTGTTTGTGATAGTGTTGCAAAACTTGGCATCAGAAAAAATTGGCGGGGGTCATCAATTCGAGAAATGGAGAAAATTGGGAAAGAATTGGCAAAACTCAGCTAGCATAAACTTGGAAAACTTGGCAGCATGAAGAAATCAGAAAAAATTAGAAAGATCAGGAGAAATCTGAGACTTTTGCAACACTGATAAAAATTTGTGATATAATATTTACAGCTCACTTTATTTTAATCTGCCATCTGACTAATTAATAGTCACAGGGCTAGTGCTTTTTAACAGCCACATTAATGAAGTATAGCACAAGGCTATTTGAAAGCTGACAATCACATAGCTTGAATGTCCCAACTTGTGAGGATATGCTTATTTCTTGTGTACATGCCAAGCCTGTTTGTGTTTCCATTAAAGTATAATTAATTGGGTATGAAGAGTGGAAAATTTGGCTTGAAATCAGTAATTTTGACAACTTTGTTGGTTTCTTGCATTTGTTCTTGTCAAATAATTTTGATTATATTATCTTCTTTGGTTGTTGAGTTCTATTGGTTATCTTATTATCTTTAAATACCAGGATGATTTAATTTTTTGAAGTTGTTTTCCTAAAACAGACATGCTTTTCATTTTCTTTATAGTTAACTATAAGGATTACCATTTGTGCTTTAAAGCTTAAATCATCATGTTGTGAAGTTTAGGGACTGTCAATGTTAAGTAATTCTTTAAGGCTGCATTTGGATTGCAAGAAAATGAACGATTTATGCACTCAAGAAAATTTCAACTACTTATGGAGAAGTATTTCCTTAATCTGAAATTGATTTTATGTTTTGTGATAGTTGCTTTTGGACTTGATGACATTTCGAGAACAAGCGTTGCGACTTATTTTAGATCTGAGTAGTACTGTTATCACACTGCTGGTAAGGGCACTGCACTTGCTTGTTGGCTTCATGTTGAGCAATTATTTGATGCATACGTTTAAGTCTTGTATTTCTAAATGATGAATTTTCTTCCAGTACAATCACCAGTGCTTCATTGGATATGATCTAATATATTTTGGCAGTATCACTTATTGATGTGGGAAATAACAAGTCCATATTTTGTATATTTGACCCAAATCTTGGTGTATATGCAGCCCCATCAGAATTCACTGATCCTCCATGCATTCATGGACCTTTTCTGCGCATTTGTACGTGTAAATTTATTCTCTGACAAGGTAATTCTAGTCCATGATAGCATTTATTCTATTAGCTATTTTCAAATTATCCAAACTTTCTACAACAATTTTTGCATAGATTAGATAAGATAATTGTATTAAAGTCTGACAAATGACCACTAAAGTAGGTCAATGGGACTGTTAGGTACATTGATGTCTATACAAAGCAGAAGCACTAAAGCAGCTCTTATATAAAAGCAAGATGAAAAAAGTAAAATAAAGAGTGTAATGTAGATCTTGGAAAGCCAACTCCAAAGATGGGGAGACGATCCGGGAGAAGTATGTACAAGGTGAGTGGATCTAGAATCTATGACACCAATGGTACAAACCTATCCAGGTCCACTCAAACCATGTCTCCTAACATCCGAGGCCAAATAGTGAAAGTTCAAAATAGATGTCTGTCCGAAAGAAGAGCTAGAAAAGGAGCTGGATTGAGTGTTGTGTTGCTGCTGCTTGGAAAGGAGAGCTTGTCACTGTGGTTTGGAAGATATCATCTAGATACTGGTCTGTCTGCCAGTACGAGGTCTGGACTAGCAATGCTTCTGGGGTCTCACAGAAGTAGAAATAGTACTCCTGAGTACGCACTGAACTGGGGTTAGGGACATGATCACTATTCATCTGTCATTTGGTGCCCCTAGTAGATGGTAGCACCATAAAAAACGAAGTGTTTTGTTGGGTGGTAGCTGGTCCAAGATGTGGGTGTGGCTGGAGTATGAGAGAGTAGAGATGGAGGGCCTCCTGCATGTATATGGCCAAGTATTTTTGGTTGGGGTACCTGAAGAAATTCCCTAGTGTTTGGAGCTCTTTGAAAAGATAGTGGAACTGTCCTCGTATCTCATAGTAAACCGGGTAGTGGAAGTTGAAGTGCTCCTTAGTCTCAACCTCTCAGAGATGGCATAGCTGGCAGATCCTGTCTAATTGATCAATTTGGTGGTTCGTATCGATCCGTAGTCTATGAGAGCCCACTTTGGGTTGGCCCAGGGGGATGCAAAGAGTGTGCATCCAATGGTGAAGTGTGTAATGGGGTCGAACAATGAGTCCGTCCCTTAGATCCATGAAGTGCTCACCATGGAAGGCCATCTTCAGACGTAACCTGCCATGAGGTTTTTGAAGATTTTCTGAGGTCCTAACAGGCTGCCAACTAGGTCTGTCTTTGACCTCAAGTTGGCTTTAAGTTTCAACTGTCAAACAATGTTTTGCTGCTGTTTTATAACAACAAACTGTTCAGGAACTTTACTGCTGTTTTCTTACGGTTACATAGCCTTTTAAGGTGCTCTAGCATGTAGTTTTAGTGACCAATAGGTTAGCACATGCATACCATAAATATGTAACACACCTCTTAGATATTTACAACTGAAATAATTCTATTCTAAACTCTAGCATACATGAAATGGACACAAAGATTTTTGGTCAAAATGACCCTGGACAAAACCCCCCCGGGGAAAACCACTTTGGAATATGAATCTATATATGTGATGTAAAGAATGTGAGATACAACAAGCACATGAAACAAATGAACCTGATACAATGGCAACCCCTCTCAAGCTGCTATACAAGTCCAAGAAGGAAGATGCGCCCAAGCATGGTGCGCCCTTCTCAAATGTTGTTCAATCTCACTGAAAGCTTGCGCCCTTGCTCCCTGAAGCTCTGATGAAGAAACCCTTGCACAAAATTCTGAATATGTGTGCTACCTCTCCAACAAAACTGTCCTCAAAGCAATCTGACAAGGGCAAGTCCTCCCTGCTATAAGTGCGCCCTCCTCCTATAGTGCGCCTTCCACCAAGCAAGCATCCACACCACAAAACAATGGAAGCCTAAGCCTCCTGAGTCCTAGAGCCCTCCATGGAAGGAGGTGCCCTTGAAACCCTCTCTCAATGCTTCCATCCTCATCTCCATAGCTCAACTTTTCGTCTCCAAGTGAACATAAGAGTGAATGAGCCTCTCTTGGCCCTATGCGCCCTTCTTGAACCTCCATAAGGAAACCTAAAAGATGGATGGATGAGATCATTCCATCCCATCTCTAATCAAAGGTTGAGATCATTCCACGATAATCTCACTCACAAACCCACTTTGGGTTAAGTTCCCTAAGTTCACTTTATGTCTCCTAATTCACCCACAAAGTTAATTAATAGTCATTTTAGGCTAAAATAACCAAATTTCACTTTTGACTTAAATCTCCTAAGTCAAAGTGAAATTAGACATAAAGTACAAGGTACATAGTACCAAAGTATTTCCCACTTGTGATTAGAGGCTGCAAACCACAAGGGGACCACTTCCCAAGGTACACAAATTTCAACAAGTTTATCTAAATGACCAGCACAAACTACTTGTAGATATCATCTCTAATGATCCTATTCATCTCTTGTTTGGTAGGTAAGAGGTGGCTAGGTGTAGTAAAGGAGTATCTAAATGTAGGAACCCGATCAATCGTAATACCAACAAACGCCATGAGATTTGAGATCCCACATACCAACGAGAGAGACTTGGAGGATTGGCTGATTGAATGGACTTCGATGATCAGTAGGCTAAGTATGGATATCGGTCCCATCCCTTCGTCGAGTCAACAAAACTTTGAATGTGGTGTAGGAGTGAGACAAGATTGAACACCGTCTCAAGTTGAAAGGGCCGAGCACCAAACTTTGCAAGGATGGTAGGTTGAGGGATTGTCTAATTGCATTTGATGATGCCGTGAAGGAGGATGATTTGTACTCTCTCTGTTGAGGACCAATTAGACTCTAATAAACTAGGCCCCTAAACCTTAGAACCATATAAAACTGTGGGCTAGATAAGGGTGTCTGTTATCCCCCACTTTTAGGGATAACTAAGGAGATTATGTCTCGAGGCCCACAGGTCCTAGACATGGAGTACCGAGAGCCAGATCGACTTGAGCGTGGCCCTGGAGGGCCCATCTTTTCTTCCTTTCAGCGCCTCCCTTTGTTAGCAGCAGCAACATCCATCACCTTCGGCTTGGTCTCATAGCAGAGATGGATCTTGCTCCATGAGGTAATGAGTCCGGGTATCATGGTATGTATCACTCCGATCCTCAAAGCCTTTGAATATGTGCATTTAATTCCTTTTGTTTCTAACAAATGCTTGGATCTTATACTCATCCACTTGAGCATGTTTGGGGGGAATGACGGGATGCCCTCGTAAGCCCGTGCCCATAGGTTTTCTTGCTTGAAAATTGCAGAAAATGGCTGAAAACCTTGCAATTTTTTTTTGTTAAGATAAAACAGAAATATAAAGTGAAATATAGCAGTATTTGTAGTCGATTTTGATCTACTTCGGCATACATATCTACCCTGAAACTCATAAATCAGAACAGAAAAACAAAACCAAAACTATGAGAGGAAATAAGATTAGGTGGAAAATACAACTTCCAAATTTGAAGTTGCTCCTTTTCAACCCTTAGTAACCTGCAAGCAAATGAGACAAAGCTACAAGACCAAGTAAGAGGTAAGTAGATCCCAAAACATCCACAAAATACTTTGAAGAAGAAATTAAACTACTCTACCTAGATCTAGAGCAATACTACTATAGATCTATCCAAGCAAAGTACTTTGCTTGGATCTTCTACTCTAATCCAGAAACTAAGAACCCAAATAATGCACAAATACAAGTCACCTCAATGAGATCCAAAACCAAGCATCAAGAATACTCCAAATGCCAATGGTTTCCTCCAAAGATTCTTCTATTATGAGCAAGCTTGAGCAAATACTTGCTACAAGCTTGAGAAAAGAGAGAAATATGGGAGAGAGAGAGAGAGTGGGAGAGATTTGGGTATAGTAACAATACACTGAGAGAAGATGAGAAATGAGGGTGAGAGGGCCTATATTTATACATGGGAAGGCAAAGTTACCCCTCTTAGATGCTTTCCAAGTGGCAACACATGAGTAAGAGTGATCATCTCAAGAGGGGGGCGCAACTTTAGGGTTTTGGAGAGGTGAGGGGGATGAGGGATGAGTGAGGGGGGAAGGAAAAACCCTTTAGCCCACCCAATCATCTAATTAAGAGACTAGGAGGGCGCACTTAGGATTAGGGGGGTTATCCCACTTTAATTTTTGAGTTGGGACCACATACTCATCAAGGGGGGTGCAAATCCCCTAGGGGAACAAGTGAAAAGATGTGAATGCTAAGTGAGGGGGTGTAAAAAGGTTAGGAAAGGGGTTAGGATAGCTTAGGTATGGGTTTGGGTAAGTTCTCCCACCTTCTCTCTAACCATTTACTCAAAAATTACAAAAATTGACATTTTGATTATGTCAATACTAGCAATTAAATTGCTGTTTTGGACTGACTAAGACTCCTCATGGACAAACACGTAGCAAAACTTGTCCAACTGAGCTGAAAATTGGTCCAAGGGTGTAGGGGGTCTCATTCCATTTCTTTTGAGCACAAATACCCCTATCAAAAGTCCAAGGACCTAGTTTTTACATTTTTCATCAAAATTTAATTAAAATTACCCAACTTAGACAATTTTAATAAATTAAAAAAAACCTATCTTAGACTCGACGAAATTCTGCAAAATTTTAAGAGATGTCTTACATGGTTATTTACAACATTCCTAGACACTAGTTACCAGAGGGCTAGACCATTAGAACGCCTTTTACCACTTTGGAGGAATTATTTGTGGGAGTGAAAAACTCGAGGGAAATTAATAAGGCTGGTTAGGCCAAATTAATAACCTGAGGAAAAAAAAAACACTCAGTGAAAGGGACTTCTCTAATGATGAAATCTTAAGGCAACTGACCTAACTATGATCCATGCAGACCCATTACATTATAATCCCACGCAGGGGAGCGGAAATTCCATTACAAAAAGATGTGCTGAAGGCCAAAACTGCCTTGTAGAACCAGTAAGTCTCTGACTTGGTAGCACTTGATGGTGCATAACTTCATGGTACATGGAGTTGACCCCCTAGTTGAATAGGTGGTCAATAGGTTCCATTGTATTAGCTTACTTGTTGTATTCACTTCTTAAAATCATCATTATATATACTTCCATTCTAAACTGGTTTTCCTCGGGGTGTTTTATCCATGGTCATGTTGACCAAAAATACATGTGTTCATTTCATGCATGCTTAGAGTATAGATCAGCTTGTTTAAGTTGTAAAGATCAAGAGGAATGTTATTTGTTTTGAGTATATTGCATGTGCTAACTTTGGGTTACGAAAAACACTTGCAAGGGCACCTCAAAAGGACACTTAACCACAAAAATTTTCAGCAGAAAGTAACCAAATAGTTTGCTGTCCTAAAAGGCAGCAAAGGACATATTTGGAAAGTCAAACTTAGAGCTAATTTATGGTCAAAGACAAACCAGACTTAGCAGCCTGATAGTATCTCGTTTCTCTACATGGTATCAGAGCCCTTGGTGGCTGGACTTGCTGATTTTTAGGAGCATACAGTGGGCAATTTTGGGACAGTTTGCTAGCAGATTTTTGGACAGCTTGTTGGCAGATTTTGTGGACAGCTTGTTGGCAGAATTTGTGGACAACTTGTGGGCAGATTTGTTGGACAGCCTGTAGGACTGTTTTGGACTTTCGTTTTCAGCCTCTTTTCACGCCTATTTGGATAGGAGTGAGGCTGATTTGGACAGCCTCTTATCACACCTGTGTGGATAGGGGTGAGGCTGTATTTTACAACCTCTTTCCACACCTATTTGCTAGGAGTGAGGTTGTGGTATTGCTGCCTCTTTTCACACCTGTGTTGACATGAGTGAGGCAATGTTCTTGTGCAGTTTTAACATCAGTGTTTAGTGGACAACCATGTCGGTGTCCCAGATGCAGGCAGAGGATAGGCTAGACGAAGCTAGCAATTGGTCCCCTTGGAAGACTGGGATCACTTTCGCCTTAGAGGATCTTGAACTATGGGATATAGTTCAGGCTCCCGTTGTTGTTCCTCCTGTCACTGCTCCCGTGTTGGTGGCAGAGTTTAGGAAGAAGAACAACAAGGCGAAAATGACTATTTGTGATGGGGTGAGAGATCACGTTATTCCACATTTGACCGGTGAAGACTATGCATTTGAGATATGAGATTCTTTATGCAAGCTTTACCAGAGTTCAAACCAGAACTGAAAGATGGTTTTGTAGGACAGGCTCAGGAGCATTAAGATGCTCGATTCCGAGTCGGTTTCATCATTCCTTGGCAGATTCACTGAGATCAGAGATGAGCTTGCAGCCGTCGGAGAGATAGTGGACCCAGGCTTTATGGTGAGGACAACTTTAAACAACTTTTCCAAACCACGGGGTCCATTTGTTCGAGGCATTATTTCCCAAGAGGTTATGCCTACTTGGGAGAGACTTTGGGATGATTTCGTTCAGGAGGAGACAAGACTCACCTCAGAGTCCTTAGGACAACAACAGATTACAGAGGGTGATGAGGACCTTGCTCTGTGGACTAAGGGCAAGAAGAAGACTCGTAGAGGTGCTAAACATGGTCCCAAGGGAGGGGCCAAACCACAACAGAGTGGCAGTGGGCAAGAGAGAGACATGAGCACAGTGAGATGCTTTTCTTGTGGAGAGATGGGTCACTATGTAGGAGAGTGTCCCAAGAAGAAGAAGAAGAAGCAACAGGATGATTCTGCAGCGACAACAGAGGAGATTGAGTTTGTTGCTCAGTATGAGAGGGAGTGCATTCGTCAGCTGTTTTTCAGTTGGTGTACCATCCATCGTCAGGTGGGGAGACAGAGTTGAGGAGGACCTATTGACTCATAGTAGTGATTCAGAGGGAGCTCGGACTAAGGTTTTGTGGACACCATCTTCAGGGGTGACTGGTCCACCCGGGACAGCTTCAGTTTCGGAGTTGTCGAGACAGAGGGTTGGTGCAGGGGCTTCAGAGCATCAAAGATTGATGAGGAGGAGCACAGGGCAACACAGAGGCTTGAGCCTCACTTGGCTACGGAGACGAGCAGATTAGGTTTTGGATCCACTTCAGGTGGAAGTCACTTGGTGAGAGGCCAAATTGAGGATCTTGGTGAGATGCCGAGATCCATATATTCTTGGTGAGATACCAAGAGGGGGAGACTCTTGGTGAGATGCCAAGAGAGTGACTCTTGGTGATATGCCAGGAGTAGTGACCGTTGGCGTGATGCCAGGAGGTAGAATTCCTTGGTGGGAGACCAAGGTTGAGATCTTTGGTTTGATACCAAGATCTAGGTTATCTTGGAAAGGTGGAGATGCACTTCGATCTATAAATCACGCAGGTTGAGCAGATCTGTGACAGAGACCAGTTTTGATGATCAGGGTACAACCATACTCATCGAGTATTTGCTAGTAGGCAACCATGTCCACTGCAGGGATGAGATTTGTGGTGAAGGGCACTTTCCTCGGTAAGAGGGAGTGTTGAGATTTGGGTACCTTGGAAAGTGGTCCCCTTGTGTTTGTGAGTCTCTAAACACAAAGGGGGAGACTATTACCCTCATTACTTTACTTTATGATTCTAATTTCACTTTGACTTGGGAGATTTAGAGTCCAAAAAAGTGAAAATATCCCTTTCAGTCAAGAAGTGACTATTAATTCACTTGTGGGTGAATTGAAATATGTCACTTAAGTCAAAAGTGACTATTAATTCACTTTGTGGGTGAATTGAGGGACATAAAGAGAAATAAGGAAACTAAGCCAAAGTGGGTTTTGAGTTGAGATTCTTTTTGGAAGATCTCAACCTTTGATTAGAAATGAGATGGGATGATCTCATCCATCCATTTCTAGGTTTCCCTATGATTTCTATAAAGAGGGCGCATAGGGCATTTGGAGGCTCATTCACTTCTATGTTCACCAAGAGAGTTTGGAGAAGGGCAAGAGGATGAGAATGGAAGCATTAGGAGAGGAGAGCTTGGGCGCCTACATCTATGGAGGAGCTATGACAACTTAGGGCCTATTTATTATATGGTGATCAATATTGCTTGGAGGAGGGCACACATGTGGAGGAGAGTGCACCACTAGCAGGTAGTAGAAGGACTTGTGCTATTTCAGATCTGTTTGGCTCATCTTGAAGGAGACACACAAAGGCAGATTTGTGTGGAAGGGATTCTTCATTGGGTCAAAGAGGAAGGAGGGCGCAACACTTCAGTGAATAGAGCAACAAAGGAAGAGGACGCACTAAGCTTGGGCGCATCTCTCTTCTTGGAACTCCAAAGCTTCTTGTGAGGAGTTGCTATTGTACCGGGTTCCATTGTATTAGCTTACTTGTTGTATTCACTTCTTAAAATCATCATTATATATACTTCCATTCTAAACTGGTTTTCCTCGGGGGGGTTTTATCCAGGGTCATGTTGACCAAAAATACATGTGTTCATTTCATGCATGCTTAGAGTATAGATCAGCTTGTTTAAGTTGTAAAGATCAAGAGGAGTGTTATTTGTTTTGAGTTTATTGCATGTGCTAACTTTGGGTTACGAAAAACACTTGCAAGGGCACCTCAAAAGGACACTTAACCACAAAAATTATCAGCAGAAAGTAACCAAACAGTTTGCTGTCCTAAAAGGCAGCAAAAGACAGATTTGGAAAGTCAAACTTAGAGTTAATTTTTGGTGAAAGACAGACCAGAATTAGCAGCCGTATAGTACCTCGTTTCTCTACACAATGCACTATAAAATTGCAGAAAATTACTTACTTTATCTAAGAAGACAAGAGCACAAAACCCTAATTGCAGAAATATCCATCCAAAATCAGCAAACCATCCACAAAAGACCATTTCCAAGCATAGCGCTTGAGAGAGAAAGACCAAGAAGGCTGAAATAGCGAATTACTAGAAGTGTTACCCCACAAATGGTGAGGAAAGATGATGATCCAAATGAAAATGCGCGCTAGCCTTTATATATGAGCCTAGGCTAGTGCTTTGTCCACATAACATGTCAATGTTTAATTAGAAGTGGGGCCGACCCCTCATTTAACCCTTTACAAATACTAAAATACAAAAATAAATCTTAATAGGCCACACATGTGAGACGTCAAGCCCTCTTGGGCAAGGAGGAGGCCTCCAAAGGCCATGTGGCATCAATCTAGAGTGAGGTGGGAGCAAATGATGTCTCTTCTCCCTCAAAGCCATGCTAACCATCATCATTAACCCCAGGTATCCACTAAACCCTGTCTCCATCAAACCCTAAAGATGACGTCATCATCTGAATAGGGCCGACATCCAAGACCCAAGTGCTGCATCCAGGCTAGAGGGAGCTGCATCTGATCTCGGCATAGTGTCTGGCTGTCTGTTGTTGTAACGTCTCCGATCCCGTGGACAAATAAGCTTCGGGATACTTTGCCCAGCCTGTGGGCTTCCAACCTATTTGTGTGCCGTCATGACTGAATCTGCTCAAACCAATCCCATCTGTGCATCTTCCAAGATTCCAAGGATGTGAGATCTGATATCTGAGGGTGGTGAGTCATTGGATAGCCCATTGCTCTCCATCACACCTGCCAAGGTTCCGTAATACAAGCAGAACATCCGAGGTACAAGACCAAGACGCCCCTCAAAGAACCATGTCAGGGCCATCCAAAACAAAGCAAAGTATAAGACACGGTTAGCCAAGGTTCACAAGAAACATTAGTCCTTAAAGCATGCAAAGTACGCTGTAACTTAAGATATAAGCCATGTAAACAATTCACCTCAGTATCCCCTTCAAGCATCACACCAACCTAGGACCTCATGTGAGTTGGCAAGTTTAAGTATGGGAGGGCCTTCATCCAACTCTATTAGGTGTGCCAACCTATACAGGAAATAAAAGAACCCAGGTAGAGGGGAAGTTCTCGAGGGAAGCAGTAAATAAAGAAACCCTTCAAGAGTAAGTGTGAAAGTGATATGGTTTTAGGGCTTACTTCATGGCTTATGGTGTCATTTAATCCATTTCTAGGAGTGCCTTTGGGGAGGGTGTGCTTACGCTTGAGTTACCACTTTCTAAGTGCCATTTTTTCCGAACCCCTTTATTTGTCCTTTTATCATATTTGCAATTCCCCTTTTATAAGGTTTCAAGCTATAATATCATTGCTTAGGACTGGGGTGAGCAAAGAAAGGGTAGAGCTCAATTATGGACTGGTTTTTCGAGAGTCCTTTGCTATCATTCCTTTCTTTCTTTAGCATCATTTTCTTATTCTTTTAGTAGTAGCTGCAATCAACCTCTGGCCCTTTAGCCCCTCTTCTCACGAGAGAATGGACCATGACCCATTATCTAAGTTTAGTACACTATAAGAGGCTCTAGGATGGAAAATTTTAAGTATGGTTGGGAATGGAACGTTACCATTGTTTGGGCCCACCAATAGTACCCCCTTTTGTTGGGCGGTGACAATACGGGACTAGGGCACAGAAGCTGATCACCAAGGTGAAACAAGACAACTGACACAATTTCCCAAGCCAGTGATCCATTATTCAACTTCAACCAAAGATCCTCATACACATGCTCGAAAAATTAAGCACAACACTTTGCATGAAAGGACTAACATACCTCATGGTGACGATGGCTTACCATCTACCATACATTGGGTTGCTTGGACGTGATGAGCCTGTTATCACACAATCTATAGTTTGGGCAAAGCCCAACCCAATCGACGGAAGTGTGACAACTATGGGACTACCTACCCACTGTCACCTTAGATAGACACTCCCCTTGCTTTAGTGATGATGAAATCACCACAAGAGGGGAATCTCGATGACCCTAAGGGGAATGCGATGGAAAATGTAAGAATGATAGATGAACACCCCTATAGGAAAAGCTTGGAGGAGTAAGGCTTTGAGAATGAGTCTTGTAGATGGAGAATGGTTGTCAAGTATTGTGCACCTGCAAAACAGTGTTAAACCTGCCCAGAACAAGACAAATGATAGATATACAAGCCTTAAACCAAAGGAAATATATATATATATATATATATCAACAATGTAAGATATCGATAGCTCCAAATTTAACCATCCAAAATCTAGTGAAAAAAAATCAGGAATAAAGCTAGCAATGACTAGTCAAACTTCCAATGATTAGAACAAGACTTTGGTGGTGATTAGTGGTTGTTATACGATGTTATCAACAAGTTATTATGACAACCAAGTGGCTGTATTATCCCCTATCCTAGGGATAACTAAGGAGATTATGTCTCGAGGCCCATAGGTCCTAGACATGGAGTATCGAGAGCCATATGACTTGAGCTTGGCCTTGGAGGGGCCATCTTTTCTTTAGTGCGTCCTATCTGTTAGCAACAACAACATCCATCCCATCGGCCTGATTATGAAGTAACAGTGGGTCTTGCTCCATGAGGTAATGAATCTGGGTATCATGGTATGTGTCACTCTGATTTTCGAAGCATTTGAATATGTGCATTGAACTCTCTTTTGTTTCATGATGTTTGCTTGGAAATTATGCTCTTTAACTTGTCCATACCTGGGGGGGATGACAGAGTGCCCTAGTAAGTTGGTTCCCTTAGGGATGAGTTGCCACTGGGTGGGTCTATGAAAGGTCATCATCCATTCCTTCCGTACTTACCACTTTTCATCATTGCCCCTCTCATCTTTCCCCCTACCTTGGTTCGAGCATTGGGTTTGCCAAGCTAGTAAGGGTTGTACCTTGCCTTGTGGGAAGAAGGGGCTAAAGGCCCAGAGGGTAAAAGTAGCTGGAAAAAGTGAAAAGCCAAAATGAAAACTTGAGATGCTTCGCCCAAGGTTTCCCAAGAAAGCAATAAATGGCTTCTCAGCAAGAAAAGGGAACCTGTAAAATAAAATAAAAAAAACTCAAGATCTAGTTGGTGGATAGGAGGTCTCATCATGAGCCGACCTACTAGGTCCATGTGCATGGAGCGGTATGGAACTGCCATCCATCTGGTCACCAAACAGGGTAGTGGCTCTTGGTGGCATAGCCAAGAGAAAGGGGGTCTCATCACGAGCCAACCTTCTCATTTCCGTGAAGTGCTTGTGGGTAACGCTGTCGCCACTGGTCACCACGCCAGGACAGTGTCCCCCAACTATTCTCTTGAAAAGAAAAAGCAATAAGACAAAGAATAAAAGACATTGAATGGGCTAGGAAAAAATGGCATCCATGACAAGGTGCAACTCACTCTCTACAGAGGCACCCACAAGTAAGGGCTACATTTCCCTGTTATCACTGCACCCCTTGCCCAAACATTCCCTACACCATTTCATACACCTACATGACCTAAATTGGTCTTCACCTAGGAAACACCCCAAACTTGAGGAGGATTAGCCCAATAGGACATCTTGAGACCCTCTCCAAACTTGGCTTGTTAAATTGCATAACGTCTTTGAGCATTTGTCTAGGTAAAGGGGGATTTGATGCACATGTTTGGGTAATTTGATTATTAGACGTGATTGACATTGCTATGATCCCTGTGACTTATGAGCCCATGGAGGGCATACTTGTTGTTGCTGCAAGACCATGCCCGATGGACAGGTACATATGGGGAGATGATTTGCTAGGACCTCCATGGGCTAAAATCCTACCAGATGGATGCTGTGACCCCAACCAGGGGGGAGAGAGACACTAGGGGCTTGCACCAGAGAAAAAGAAGGACGTTCCACCAGAGACACTTTGGTAGGCCTTCACCTAGGGGGATCTTTCTCTTCCCCCCGAACGTTGGCCTTGGGAGGCCCATGACGTCACCCTTGTGACCCTAGACGTCACCCAATGTCAGATGGACATGATGGAGGCAGTTGTGTGCCAAATGGCACATGTGGCGTCATCCGGAGGCCTTGGAAGTTCTAAGGTTTTGCTCATGGAGCTTGACTTCCCACTTATGAGGCCCAACATCACCCTAGGAGGGCATGACGTCACCTCTATTGCACATTTTAGGGTTTAATTCTTTGAATTTTTGTAAAAACTGGATTTTTGATGTAATTTGGCCATGTCGGCCTTTTCTGACCTAAATTTTAATTAAAGGTCATTGATATTGTATAAATAGAGAG
Organism: Picea sitchensis; assembly: GCA_010110895.2. NCBI lineage: Eukaryota > Viridiplantae > Streptophyta > Pinopsida > Pinales > Pinaceae > Picea > Picea sitchensis. The sequence continues at coordinate 135,055 of SNQJ01S0005761.1, forward strand.
ATAAAACTCTCATTTTTTCATCATCTTTCACTCACACAAGTGTGAGGTCTGAAATCCAGCCCTCTTTAAGGGTATTTGGCTGAAATTAAGTGGTGCACAACTTCTTGGAGAGGCTATTCTTGGTGTATTTTGGCATTTTCATGGTGGAAAGTCTTCAACTAAGGTTTTGTTGCTAGATTATTCTTGATGAAGTAAGTAAATCTGCAATTCTTCATTTATTTTGAATGGTTATGGTAAATTTGCTTGTTCATTTCTAAGATTATGAAATTGCTAGTTTGAAACCCTAGGGGAGAAGCATATGTTATTATCCTTTTCCTTATAATTTTCCACCTACTTGAATTTGCTAGAAAACATCTCTTTTAGAGAATACACTAGAGCCCTACCTTTGTAGCACTCTAGTAGCATTGCTTTATTAACTTCATACATTTTATTTCAAGCTTGATCTAAGGAAGAAGGAAATCGCGGGGGCCTAAGGTTACTTACTTCCTAGCATTTTTTCCTTCTAGGGTTTAGATATTGAGGCCTTAGGTTACTAACACCTCAATCATCTCACCCATCCCTTTAGATTACCTACTATCATTTGTTGTTTTCCTCTAAGAATTGCCGCTGCAAACTTTGATTCCATTACCCTAAAAGGCACTAGTCCACTCCTCACAAGTGATTGATTGACCAAACAACTCTTAAACCATCTTTGCTAAGACTTTTTCTAACTCTTACTAACTCTAAATTAGACTAACTCACTAACTAATTTGCTGCTGTTTCAAAAGATTGCTACAGCGATCTCTAACAACATCAAGTTCATCCTAAAAGCAAGATTAAAAGCTGATTAAACATTGCCATAATTGTTTCTGACAACTATTATCATTTTGTCAACTTATGGGCTATTGTATCTTGTCATGTTTAAGCATTATTAAAGTCTAATTGTTGTGGCTGTTGCTAAATACTCATTGCTTTTATAAATATTTACATTGCTTCAGTCTTATATCAGCTTGTTTATCTTTCAAAAGTTTGTGGTTTTATGAAGCGCTGACATCATATGGTACTTGCCAACAACATTTCTTTTCTACTTGTTGTCTTGTTCTGAGTAGGTACACTTAAATTATCTTTTGCTTCATCTCAATAAAACCTTGGAACTTTTGATCATAGTGACCTGTGAGAGGAGTGGGACTTTCTTGTAACTTTTACCTTAGCCTTCTCAAACCCCCAGGTCACTGGGGACGTCTCCCCTGGGGTTCTCCTCCTAAATAGAAAGAGGTGTCCTATTAAGGTGATAGTGATAGGTCATCCTCCTTGTTACGCCAATTTAGTATCCACTTGCCTTTGGCTTTGGGCTAGTACAAATTGCGCGATAATATTTTGGCGCCGTTGCCGGGGAACATTGAGTCAATGTTCCTCAAAGACGACACTTTTCGGTAAGCCTTTCCTCAAAGCCTTTATCTTACAAAGCTTACCTAACGACTCCACTGCGGGTGATCCCCTCATCCCTCTGATAGTTTCAAGAAAACTATCTGGCGACTCCACAAAGTTCAGGGATGTATACCAACCCTCCCAAGTCCTTCAGAAGAAAACCTCCTCAAAACTCTCCTATAGTAAAATCATTATTTGGAGGCAATCTTCCTTTAAACGCAATGTCTAGCACATGAACTCAAACTGTTAATCCAAATCTAGCTAATAGCCAGAAACAATGGTCATCCAAGCTCTTCAATTCGTTAGACATGAAAAACATACCAGGATACCCTAGGCAAATGCCCCCTAAGTATGAGAAATGGTTGCCTAAATTCACTGGTAATGATGTAGTCAGTGCTGAGGATCATATGAGCAATTTCTGGGCCTTCTTTCAGCTTCATCCCATCAGTGATGATGCTGAAGACTTAGCTATGAAATTGTTCTTTGCTACCCTCCATGATGGCGCTAGACGATGGTACAATGGTCTCCCTGACGCTAGTATTAAAACCATGGATAAATTGGAGGAAATATTCCTCAAACGATGGAGTGTCAAGAAAGACCCCCACATGCTGTTGATAAGGTTGAATAACCTCACAAAACAAGAGAATGAAACTGTTAGGGAATTTCATGATAAATTTGAAAATTTAATGCAAAAGATCCTGGTGAGCCATCATCCTTCAGATAGTTTCCTTCTCTTTCTTTACACCAAAGCCTTTACAGGACAGATGGGCTTTCTCTCAGAGATAAAGCCCCTAAAACAATCCAAGAAGCCCAAGAGGTAGCTACAAGGATTGAAGACAATCTATCTTCATCTAGAGTTGAGCCTTTCTCTGCCCCAAGAGTCAATGTGGATGCTAAACCTAAGATAGTCCATAATGTTGAACCTACTTCAGATATTAACGCTAGCTTAGCAAAACTACAGTTGATTGTAGATGGCATGGTAAAAACCCAAGAGTTAATGATGAATAGGATTGTCAACTTGGAAAGAGCTCAGCAACAAGCCCCTAGGGTTCCTTACAAAGGGCAATTCCAGAAAGGAACTCAAGTTTTTAGACCAAAAAATGATCAAGAAGTTCCTAATACTTTAGCCCCCGCAAACATGGTAGATGAAAACCCTTGGTGCTTGCAATGCAGAGACTCACATTGGGAGCATGAGTGTCCCCTCAACAATGGTGAACATGACCAAGTGACCATTGTCAATCATACCATTGAAGGTCCTCAATATTGCCTTAATGTCACACTTGAAGAACATCAAGAAGGCATAAAGGAAGCAACCAACAAGGCTAGGATGGAGGTGATAAATAACCTTGACCAACAGAGGAGAGAAAAGTTGAAGAAGCAAGAATTCCAAGTGTACACTAGGCAAAAACGAATGAACCAACCTCTCTCTATTGGGCTTGTAATTTCACAAACAAGACCTCCACCTTTGAACATGCTTCTTCCTAAAAATCCTCCCAAAACCGACAAGGTGGATTTGAATTTTGACTTTGAAGGTGCATTGGCAAAAATGCACATAACCATTCCACTAAGGGAAGTCATCAAGGTCCCATCTGTAAAGGAAAGGTTGAAATTTTTTTCAAAGTATCAGATGAGCCAATGGACTCTCCTATCATCTTACAAGCAGACCATTTTAGGGTTCAGTATGATGGACACCCTCCTTTCTTCATGACATTATTGGTTAATAACAAATGCCTTAACAATTGTATGCTTGATTCAGGAGCAGGTGCTAACATGATGTCTTTGAAGGTCATGGAGAAATTAGGCCTAAAGGCCACACGACCTTACAGGAATGTATGTGGTTTTGAATCCAGGGCCATACCCACTCATGTGGTGGTTGAAAATGTTGAAGTATGCCTTAGAAGATATCCTTAGAGAGTGATCCACATGGATATTGTGGTAGTGGATGTCCCGGATGTATGGGGAATGTTGTTGTCCAGGAAGTTTGCTGCAATGTTGGGAGGCACCTTAGAAATGGATCTAACTTACATTAATGCGCCTCTGAATGACGGGACAATAAATTGCCTCCTAAATGTGCCAATGGCCAAGGTCCATGTGTAGGAAATTTATGATGATGATGTTGAGACTAGCCAGACACATGAGCCAATCAAGGAAAGACTTCCTGTATTTTCTTCTGAGGATTTGCCTTTCGCTTCATAGGAAGACTTTGATAAAATACAATGGACAAAGAAGGAAGAATACCAACAACTCCTAGACAAATACAAGGACAAAGAAGTTGGGACTGCCAAGCTATTAAAGAAAGGAGATGCCGACATATTGATCAGACCGACCCAGCAGGAAGTCTTCACAACAGAATCCCACGCTCCTCCTTGAAAACAATATACTAGAGTTGTATAAGAAACAACCAAGTTCAAAACTAAGGATTACCAAGAGGGAGATATGGTCTGGACGTGGGATACAAAAAAGGGAGAGCCTACTAATGTTAAAGGGAGTGCACAATGTTGGCTTGGACCTTTTAGAGTTGGAATGAAGTCAGTCAATGATGCCTACTATCTATCCACGTTGGAAGGAAGAAGACGTCCATTACCGGTTAGTGGACACCTCCTCAAACCCCATCAAGGGGCAAAGACTTGACTTCACAGGTAAGTGCAGGTAAGTAGGTAGGCATTTGCATTCATTGTATATACCATCTGCATATCATGCTAGAGTAGTGTAGTTGTAGTTTCATTTCCATTTGTATATATGATTGCGTACTTTTATTTTCATTGTATCATATATGAGCTAGGGGAGATATCACCACCCCAAAAGTTTGCTAATCATTTTTCTTGAGATCTAGCAGATTACAGTTCATGCCAGAGATGTTGAGGTTCTCATGCGCTCTACGATGAGCACATGTCCCCGAGTTGGAGCCAAATGTTATCCCCTATCCTAGGGATAACTAAGGAGATTATGTCTCGAGGCCCATAGGTCCTAGACATGGAGTACCGAGAGCCATATGACTTGAGCTTGGCCCTGGAGGGCCCATCTTTTCTTCAGTGCGTCCTATCTATCGGCAACAACATCATCCATCCCATCGGCTTGATTCTGAAGTAGTAGTGGGTCTTGCTCCATGAGGTAATGAGTTCGGGTAACATGGTATGTGTCACTCTGATTTTCGAAGCATTTGAATATGTGCACTGAACTCTCTTTTGTTTCATGATGTTTGCTTGGAAATTATGCTCTTTAACTTGTCCATACCTAGGGAGGATGATAGAGTGCCCTAGTAAGTTGGTTCCCTTAGGGATGAGTTACCATTGGATGGGTCTATGAAAGGTCATCGTCCATTCCTTCCATACTTACCACATTTCATCATTGTCCCTCTCATCTTTCCCCCTACCTTGGTTCGAGCTTTGGGTTTTGCCAAGCTAGTAAGGGTTGTACCTTGCCTTGTGGGAAGAAGGGGCTAAAGGCCCAGAGGGTAAAAGTAGTTGGCAAAAGTTAAAAGCCAAATGAAACCTTGAGATGCTTCGCCCACGGATTCCCGAGAAAGCAATAAATGGATTCTCAGCAAGAAAAGGGAACCTGTAAAATAAAATAAAAAAAACTCAAGATCTAGTTGGTGGATAGGAGGTCTCATCATGAGCCGACCTACTAGGTCCATGGGCATGTAGCGGTATGGCACTGCCATCCATCTGGTCACCAAACCAGGGTAGTGGCTCTTGGTGGCATAGCCAAGAGAAAGGGGGTCTCATCACGAGCCAACCTTCTCATTTCTGTGAAGTGCTTGTGGGTAACTCTGTCACCACTGTTCACCACGCCAGGACAGTGTCCCCCAACTATTCTCTTGAAAAGAAAAAGCCTTAAGACAAAGAATAGAAGACATTGAATGGGCTAGGAAAAAATGGCATCCATGACAAGGTGCAATTCGCCCTCTACAGAGGCACCCACAGGTAAGACCTACATTTCCTTGTTATCACTGCACCCCTTTGCCCAAACATTCCCTACACCATTTCATACACTTACATGACCTAAATTGGTCTTCACTTGGGAAACACCCCAAACTTGAGGAGGATTAGCCCAATAGGACATCCTGAGACCCTCTCCAAACCTGGCTTGTTAAATTGCATAACGTCTTTGAGCATTTGTCTGGGTAAAGGGGGGTTTGATGCACATGTATGGGTAATTTGATTATTAGATGTGATTGACATTGCTATGATCCCTATGACTTATGAGCCCATGGAGGGCATACTTGTTGTTGCTGCAGGACCATGCCCGGTGGACAGGTACATATGGGGAGATGATTAGCTTGGACCTCCATGGGGCTAAAATCCCACCAGATGGATGCTGTGACCCCAGCTAGGGGGCAGAGAGACACCAGGGGCTTGCACCAGAGAAAAAGGACGTTCCACCAGAGACACTTTGGCAGGCCTGCACCTAGGGGGATCTTGCTCTTCCCCCCGAACGTTGGCCTTGGGAGGCCCATGACGTCACCCTTGTGACCCTAGATGTCATCCAACGTCAGATAGACATGATGGAGGCAGTTGTTTGCCAAATGGCATGTGTGGCATCATCCGAAGGCATTGGAAGGCCTAACGTTTTGATCATGGAGCTCGACGTCCCACTTATGAGGCCCAGCGTCACCCTAGGAGGGCATGACATCACCTCTATTGCACATTTTATGGTTTAATTGTTTGAATTTTTGTAAACACTGGATTTTTGATGTAATTTGGCCATGTCGGCCTTTTCCGACCTAAATTTTAATTAAGGGTCATTGATATTTTATAAATAGAGAGATAAAACTCTCATTTTTTCATCATCTTTCACTCACACAAGTGTGAGGTCTGAAATTCGGCCCTCTTTAAGGGTATTTGGCTGAAATTAAGTAGTGCACAACTTCTTGGAGAGACTATTCTTGGTGTATTTTGGCATTTTCATGGTGGAAAGTCTTCAACTAAGGTTTTGTTGCTAGATTATTCTTGATGAAGTAAGTAAATTTGCAATTCTTCATTTATTTTTGAATGGTTATGGTAAATTTGCTTGTTCACTTCTAAGATTATGAAATTGCTAGTTTGAAACCCTAGGGGAAAGGCATATGTTATTATCCTTTTCCTTATAATTTTCCACCTACTTGAATTTGCTAGAAAACATCTCTTTTGGAAAATACACTAGAGCCTTACCTTTTTAACACTTTAGTAGCATTGCTTCATTAGCTTCATACATTTTATTTCAAGCTTGATCTAAGGAAGAAAGAAATCGCTAGGGCCTAAGGTTACTTACTTTCTAGCATTTTTTCCTTCTAGGGTTTAGATATTGAGGCCTTAGGTTACTAACACCTCAATCATCTCACCCATCCGTTTAGATTACCTATTATCATTTCTTGTTTTCCTCTAAGAATTGCCGCTGCAAACTTTGATTCCATTCCTCTAAAAGGCACTAGTCCACTCCTCACAAGTGATTGATTGACCAAACAACTCTTAAACCATCTTCCCTAAGACTTTTTCTAACTCTTACTAACTCTAAATTAGACTAGCTCACTAACTAATTTGCTGCTGTTGCAAAAGATTGCTACAACCATCTATAACAACAACAAGTTCATCCTAAAAGCAAGATTAAAAGCTGATTAAACATTGCCATAATTGTTTCTGACAACTATTATCATTTTGTCAACTTAAGGGCTATTGTATCTTGTCATTTTAAAGTATTATTAAGGCCTAATTGTTGTGGCTGTTGCTAAATACTCATTGCTGTTAAAAAAATTTACATTGCTTTAGTCTTATATCAGCTTGTTTATCTTCCAAAAGTTTGTGGTTTTATGAAGCGCTGACATCATATGGTACTTGCAAACAACATTTCTTTTCTACTTGTTGTCTTGTTCTGGGTAGGTACACTTAAATTATCTTTTGCTTCATCTCAATAAAACCTTGGAACTTTTGATCAGAGTGACCTATGAGAGGGGTGGGACTTTCTTGTAACTTTTACCTTAGCCTTCTCAAACCCCTAGGTCACTGGAGATGTCTCCCCTGGGGTACTGCTCCTAAATAGAAAGAGGTGTCCTATTAAGGTGACAGTAATAGGTCATCCTCCTTGTTACGCCAATTTAATATCCACTTGCCTTTGGCTTTGGGCAAGTACAAATTGCGCGATAACATGCTGTAGCAAACAATTGCTACAACAACAAAATCTAACCATAGAAATCAATAAGTAAACCGTCTAAATGATAGCTAATAAGTAGCAGAACAATAATCTAGGTTTACTAGTAAATTTCAGCGGTAGATTAGACAACAATAAATGAAAGAGATAGTTTTTCTGCAGCCCTAATGGCTGTAGCATTAAGTTGTAACAACAAGAAGAATTAGTTGGCCAATCAAGACTCCCCAAAGGCACAGGAAAGCCTCAAGCATGAAGAATAACTTCCAACTTAGACAATTGCAAAATCACAACTTTTCACGTATACCAATGTAATGATTTTATTTTTCCAATGCAAATTAGACTAGTGCCTTGTCAATTTGGTTTTGGGGTCTCTTGTATAAGGGCTAGTTGTGTTACCTCTCTAGGGGTGTAAGCCTTTTTACTCCTTAGAGCAAACAAAACTAGCAAGGTAAATCTAGGAGGGTGTAAGCCTTTTTACTCCTAGCAATCTTTGCAAAAGTAGCTTATTCAAGACAATGGTGATAGATCTTAGTGGAGGGTGTATACCTTTATACTCCTCCAAGAGCCTAACAAAATTACCCTTGCAACTAAGAAAGAACAACACAAAGTATAAATTCCTTACCTAGTCCAAGAATTAGCAAGATAAACCCTTCTTTACCAAGAACCTTCCATCACAAGAGCAAGAACAAAGCATCCAAGAGATAGCGCTAGCCTTCCTTCCAATAGACAAATAACAAACATCCAAATAGAGAGAGAGAGAGAGAGAGAGAGAGAGAGAGAGAGAGAGAGAGATGTGATTTGCCCAAGTAGGGCGAAAATTTCAGCCAACACTTGTGTAATTCTCAAGTGAGTTATATGTAAAATGAAAGTGACAAGGCCTTTATTTATACAAGACCTTGTAAAACCAATTTGTCCACATACTTAGGGTAAAACACAAATTAGGGAGGTCGACCTCCTCAATTTGCCCCTCTACAAATTAGAATTCCAATTTACAAAAGAAGAAATCCCTAAATGATGACGTTATACCCCTTAGGGGTGATGTTTTGGCATAATGAGAAAGACATTGAAGTTCTTGAGGGAGACGTTGGGCCTTCAAAGGCCATATCTTCATGTGCAATAGTCTTCTTTCATCTAGATGTGCCAAGTCATCATCAAACCATCCAACACCACCAAACCCTAGCCCTCCAAGTATGACGTCATGCCCTAGGAGATGACATTTTGAGCCTCCAAGGCCAAACGTTGGGCAAAGGGTGGGCTAATCTCTTTCCCCAAGGTATCCTTTCATGCCTCCAAAGGCAACGTTCGTCATCCATGTGTCCAAAGAGAAGGGGGTGCATCATCCAACCTGTGGGCTTCATGCCCCAAATGAAGGTCCAAGTGACCTTGTGCATTTATGATTCAACTTTCACTTGTCAAGGTCCTGCAAAGGCAAACAAGTACGCCCTCCAAGGGTCCACAAGTTACAATATCATGCCAAGTAAGCCATATCTATTAAAAGAACCACCCAAACATATGCATCAAATCTCCCCTTTTCAAAATAAACAAATGCTCAAAGACCTTATACAATTTTCCAAATTTTAATATGGGAGGGGTGTCATAATTCCCTAATGGGTGAACCAATGCTCAAGTAGGGGATGTTCCCAAGGAGAAGCCTTTCTAAGTCATGTAGAGAATGTGAGGTGGATGGGGTTAGAATTCTAGGTATGGGGTTTCATGACTTACAAGGGATCGTATTGTCTCATTTATGGGTGCCTTTGTTGAGGGCTAGCCACATCCTTTTCCTCTTTTTGTTTATTAAGGCATATTTTTCCAAGCCCTTTGTTAGCCGTTTACTTTGCATGTGTCACCAAGTTGAAGATAATAAGGGGCACTAAAAAGGAAATGCATAGCCCACATACGCTCTACCTTGGTTTGCATGCCTTTCCAAGTTGAAGACAATAAGGGGCACTAACAGGGAAATATATAGCCCACAAACGCTCTACCTTGGAAAGTTTCAGTAATTGATTAATTATTTATTTTATCGGTCCCTTACATTTTTGAGAAGCATTTCATTTCTCTCGGGATCCCAGGTCAAGCCTTTATTGCATGATGTTTTTGCTAGGGCACCTCTGAGCCTAATGGCACCTTCTTCCCATGAAATGAGGTACATGCCCTTCTTGGGTCAATATGCTCGAAAACCTAAAATGTGGGGAGACAGAGGGGAAGAAGTGATGGAAGGTGGCAAGTATGAGCTGGAATGGTACGATGACCCTTCAAGGAGACCCCCCGGTAGCAACCCTTTCCCTAAGGGTGGCCACTTACTAGGAAACCATGACACTCACCAAGGTGGAATAGGGAAAAATGAATAACTTCCAAGCTAATGTTTTCAAAATCAAGAAAGGACCCTTTGCAACATGTTCAAATGCTTCAAATATTAAGGTGACTCTCACCACAAGACCAGACTTGTTACCTAATGAAGCAAGACTTGTTGTCTTGTGTGCGCCAAGCTGGGTGTGGTGGATGCTGCTGCCATTGATCGGATGGTGGTGTGTGGTACTATAGGGGCCCCTGCCTGCCCATATGCCTGTCAGTACTCCATGTCCGCAACCTGAGGGCCTCGAGACATCATCTCCTTAGTTATCCTTTGGAATGTGGGATAATAGAGCCTTGTGTTGAGGACAAGATATGAAATGATCTTACTCAATCATTTTCAGATTCTGCTTGGCTAAAGCAAAATAGACGGGAATATCACCCTATGTTTATAGCCATCAAAATTAATATCCTAACTCACAAGTATTGATTACAAGTGCTTAGGCTGGTTTTTATAAATAAAAGCTTGCTAAAAAATTCATTATTTATGTGTTTTTCTGAACATATTAGATACTGAAATAAATATAGAGACAAAAGTAAAGACACCAAGTTGATAGTCAAGACAGATGAGACATAAAACAATCCTTTATTTCATTCCAATTCATCAAAGAGTCATTCTCTTTACAAAATTTCGTGAAGAAGTTTTGGACCAAAGTCAAACTTAGACGTCCTCGATGAAACATACAAAAGGACCTCTGACAGAAAATAAAAAACTGAACTCTAAAAGCTGGATCAACTTGCCACATATTGTTTCCCATTCGACTCTGCACAATAGCCTTTGTCAGTAATGAAAACTAATTCACAAACAGACAAGTCTACACAGACTATCAAAGACAGATCAACACCTCTGAAAAACAAGTGTTTGAATGATGTAATTCATCCCTGAATCTTGCTGTCTACAATAAGACCCTGCTGTCATAAAAAAAAATTAGGCTTGTGATAAATTAAGGAATGAATAAAAACTGAACTATCTCAACACAAACTCAAAGAGCAAACCTTAGTATGCTTCTCCTTCTATTCTCCTCTTGTTCCTCCCTTTCCTTCTGCCTTTAAGCAAATTAGAATTGGTTGAAGTAGTTGAACTACTTCATAAGTTAAGTTAACTAAAAACTCAACCAACTTTTTAGTTAGGGGGAAAAGTAATAAATCATAATAAGGGTTTTAAATAAATAATAACTAGTAGGTGGGACCCCTTGTGACTCCCCTTTAGATCTTAACAATCATAACATAACTAGTTAATTAAATAAAAACATCCCTCCTTGTGACTCCCCCATCATCACATTCATGTTTGGCAATTTATCTCATTGATATTTGAAATTATTTTCAAAAATATACTAATCATATATCCAAAAAAAAGCACGTTGTCCAAAACTTTTGAAGTCAACTGTCATCAACAATAAATAGAATGAAACTTAAAATCCATATTTTCCACTCTGAGATGCAATCTTTCCCTTGTTGTTATTGTCACCTTTTGATCTCTCTGAATTTGCCTTTGGCTGTGCTGCGCCTTTAGGCCTAATCTCGCTAATCACATGAGAACAATCGTCCCTCAAATGCATCCGGGAGGACACAGATTTATCAAAGCCATTGGAGGGTGAGGAAGGGGCAGCAATGGCTTTTCCTTTGTTAGGTGCATGGTGGGCCTCGGTTTTCAACCTTTTGCTAGCATGTGAGGACTGAACTGGTGAGTGGACATGGGCAGCTTGGACAATCTGATTGATAGGCGGGGGAGCAGGTAAAGACAAATTGGGCCAGCCACGATGTTGGGAGATTGCCGCGTGGGCAATCTCTTGCCATTCGTCGTTTTCGGGAACCTCGGGTTGCAATGAGACATGAGGGGGCACGGGAATACCGGGGGCTTGTGGAGCTTGGAAGGGATGCCTCTCAGGCCTAGGTTGGACCACTCCTTGCCCAATCCAATTGAAAAACCCAGCCTGAAATCGCTGGCCTCACTCTTGCGAGTCAGCATCAAAGTGAATGGAGAATCTAGGCCTTCTAGGGCCCCTGTTCCAATTACCTCTTCCTCGGTTACCTCGGCTGAAAAAACTCATTCTTGCATGCATGATTGATTAGCAAATAGTTCCTTTAACAACCATACATGACAACTCTTTTAAAATATGAAATAAATTTTGGCTCAACAACATATCAGACTCATGCAATCCAATCCATACAAATTGTTTAACCGTTGTCAATGAGCAGGGGGTGAACAAAGGTTCTGGGATATGCAAGGGGTTTGTATTGAGCGAAAAAATGTTAAAATGAGGGGAAAAAGAACATGGTTACTGCTCACTGATAACATCCATCAACTGAAATGTAAACCAAAGAACATATCACTGTAATCCATCCCTGTGATCTTAAACTGTCAGAATATAGAGCTTCTCTTAACTGTAATTAAATTTTAGGAACATGGAGTGAGTAATGAATATGGGAAGGCGAGGGGATTGTAATTAGCGAAAAGTGAAAAAAATGGTAGGGAAGATAGCAGTTACTATTCGAAAAATTAATTAGGTAATTCCATAAAACAATTATGTATTAAAAGCAAAAGATCCAATACTAACCAAACAATCACTGCGATCAATTAAACAACTACTGTGTATAGTTCATCATTTTTGTGTATTAACTTGCTCACTGTTTGCAATTAAATCTTTAACACAGTGTCATCAAACTCAAAATAATATGCCTTCCAAAACAACCTGTATAAGAGTTTTGTTTCTTCCCATTTGTCCCATTAAATATTCAAAACAATTTCTAAATGAACACACAGTCACTTGTTTCCACTCTGTTCCATCAAAACATCAACTACTGTCCATGGATTATTTCTTCAAAACAAACACAGAGACAAAAATCGTGCCCGATTCCATTCCTCTAATCAATTTAATAATCAAATTGCAACAAAACCATAATGTTATAAAACCCGTGCCCATCTTTGATGGTGTATTCAAACGATATCCATAACATATACAGTGGACAGCCAGGCCACAACTATCACGATTTTAAATTGCAATACCCCCGATTGGCAATTAAAACACACAGTAACAACAACCCTTATTTCAACCTATATCATACTGTAGGAAACACACAACCCAACGCATAAAGCAAAGAGGCATATTCCCGATCAACCATACAACAATGCTGAGTCAACAATCCAACTGTTACAACACAAGAGGCAACGATTGTATGCCCACTTCATTACTCGAATCAACCAATTAATCATGCTGAATTATCGAATCAATTGCCATAATAAAAGAATACAGTGATTATAAACCAATCACAAAAACCATTGTCAATGCTATTAATCAGGGACAACCAATAATCAACCACTGTCGATGATACTCCACCAAATCATAACAGTCGACGATGTGCCCGACCAAAAATAAGTGGCTTATTTATCAAAATCGGGCTTAAAATAATCACGGGTCGGCTTTGAGTAACCAACACAGGGAGGTTGGAAACGACCACCGACAACAGGTGAGAAACATTCGGGACAACACGGTGGACACACAGGCCATATCACCCATAGCTTTGCAAGACAAGGAGAGAGTTCAACAGGCAGGAGAGATTATGAACAGAGGATCAGAGGTCCCTCACGGGCCAATAAATAACACCCAGAACACGCAGAACATAACCCTTGTGGTTTTCCCCAATCAACCCGAGTAATGTTGATATAAAACAGAGCCATGAAATAGCAATCAACCTCAAAGCAAGCCCCTTGGCATAATAGCCATCATAACCAAATGCACAGACACCAATAGTATAAACGAGCCCATACCTAGGTGAAATGATATACAGTGAGACAAGGTGGTTCGAAATCAAACCCAACAACCCCATAACAACAATATGACCGGGCGAGGTGACAAGAACTGTGTGGAGACAGCCGGTCAAGTCTGGACTGAATGAACCCTCCAAAAAAAACTCTTAAGGACAACAAAGAGCCTTCATGGCTTCTACCACTTAGAATAATTAATGAAATTGTGATTTCAACCATCATTTTACATTTGCAATGAAAACCACACAACAATCATTCCAGAGAAATATCACAAGTTTACATAGTTGCCAGTCTCAAGAAAAGCACAGACCCATACATCACCGAGCCAATATCTATTTCATAACTAGAGCGGGTTCATGAATGGCGAAAAAGACATACCTGTAACCAAAAAAACCTTAAAAACGCGAGCTTGGCGGAGCAGTTCTTCCTTTGCCTGAAAATCGAAGCTTAACCACAACAAAACACAATTGAACAATAGCCAAGCTAGGGTGACGACCAGTGGGAGAGGTATGGAGTGACCATCCTCTATTCATTCAATTACTTAGTACACGCCAGCCAACCCTCCATTAATCCATCCAATTAATCCATGCATCGAAACCATCATCCCCTTACTTGCCAAATGCACCACCCTATGTCACATTAACCATTGCCAACCATACCATATATCACATGTGTTTCCATATAACTCAATAAATCGTATAGCCACTAACTCTGTTAGCTAGGACTAATAACAATCCTTTAATTTCAATGCATATATAATAGCATAGTACCATAGTTTAGTTTCTTCCTTAGATTTTTCCATATTTATTTTATCCTTTTCCATGACTAACATATGTTTTGTGCAGGTGTAATATGTAATAGATCATGGCGCAATTAGCATGGAAATAACAGTTCACATAAGCCCTCACGACATGGAATTGAGAATTTAGAGTAAAGAAATCCACACATAGCACGGATTATCCATCACCCATTTGTTGCGAGTAGAACCAACATTTGAACATCAATCATGCTCAAACCTGTAAGCAGTGTCGAACAACAACATAAATATCAAGTAAGAACCAGATCTGATCCTCCAATCAACAAGGGGGTCCCACCTACTAGTTATTATATATATCGTTAGCTTATAATAATAGGCTTTAGCAATCCTTTGCGGGCAAAATCCTTGTTGCGATTTTTATCGTCAACACCTTGGTTGATTGTAGCTGTAAAGGTGAATGAGGGGGGTTGCTGGGCTGCCATCTGTGGACATGCTGATCATCATCATGGTCGGGATCATGTTCTCCATTGTGGGCCACGAGACATGATCTCCTGTAGTTACCCCTAGGAATGGGGGTGTAACATGTCCCTTGCTCTTATAGAGAGACTGTGTTCGCACCACCATTTTCAGGGCATCTTGTCCAAATTGGACCTTGTGATCAAACCTTGAATTTTGAACAATTTAGAGGTATGGGGGTTGATCTTGCTCGATTTGGATTGTGCCCACATTGAGAGAGTTTGGACACCCTCTTGCTTTGTTGCATCATTAGATGCAAGAGGACTGGCCTCCAACCCATTGTCCATGCAAAGTTTTTAGCACACCCTTTTTGGATTGAGATTGTGTTTAGATTGGTAGAGTTACTGCATCGCCTTAATATATTTTTCAACTCGATCGTAGGCAGAGAGTAGAGACTAGTACCTGTTTTTTCCTACCAATCTTTGGAGGCAATCGCCTAGTCTACCTCCCCTTCTCGGATATTGTGGTGCTAGTATCTAGAGGTTTCTTGTTTCATTCAGTTAGTCGGTATATTGATAGATTGCCTTCCCCCATTGAGGTACTCTTTGGATGCTCTTGGTCACCTCTTTCCTAATAAGTAGGAGATGAATAGAATTAACAAGGAGGATATTTATAGGCAATATATCTGGGTCACTTGGATTGCCCCCATTGGGGTTCTGAGACCCAAGATGGCCTTTTATGTATAGCACTTCATGGAGCTCAGAGACGGCTTCATAGTGTGGCCCACTTATAGGGTTTGACATTGGAATCTGGATGCATGGGCTCAAGATCCCTCTAGGCCAGTTTCAAGTGGGTTCTCATTAGCTTCGGTTGGAAGCTGAGCACTAGATATTATGAGAGGATAGGTTATGTGGGATCTGCCATATACAACAGTCAAAGATAAAGGAGCACTCTATTTTTAGATGTTGGCATTACTATGACATACACGGTCGGTTCCCTTGCCTATTTAGAGAGTTCCATATTTGCCTCTCCACCTTTTTTCGGAATCTAGATCAACGGTGCCCGGCACTATACTTGGTAGAGGCCCTTAGGCTTAGAGCTCACATCCTCCTGTCTCCCTCTCCATAGGATACTAGCCATAGGATTATAGCTCTTTTCCTGGTGCTCCCTGATAGGGGCACCAAGAGCCAGGTAGAGTGCAACACCATTCCAACTCCTAGATCTGCTAGACCTTGAGAGGTAGCCCAACCCTTGGCTGTGATACCCATTCGGAGTTTTCATTTGGGGTCTTGAGACAGTTCATGCTAGATCGATAGGCAGCCACCTTTCAAGTGCCTGGTAGTAGGTCACCTCTTCCAGACAAAGAGACATCCCCTGTATGAAATCCATCTTCTCTAGTTAGTGTTCTATACAAAGTTTCTTTCCTTTGACCTTGGATGGTAGGAGATTTTCCCTTTTGATTTCAGAGGAGGACCCTCTCTCTCCTTCGTCCGACGGCAAACATTTTAAGCATTGAGGCTCTTTTCCTTGTATTCGGCTCCAAAGCATTGTATTTCTTCTTTTTGGCATTGTGGTAGTCGTGCTTAAATCTTTTAGGGTAACATTGAGTCCTTCTTTTATAGGAGTGGCCCTCATGCTCCCACTTTGTATCGCCACTTATGCACTGAGCAGTCCTGTTGACCTAGCTTTGGTCATTTTTTGGACATTAATAAACTTTTCTTATCTTACTTAGCCTCTTTTCATTCCATAAAAGAAAGGCAGGTACAGGAGATTTTGAGCTAGTTTTCTTTGTAATTTGTCTTTTCACTCTGATAGAGAGACATGTGATTGGAGCTGCAAATTACGCTTGCTGTTATGATTTTCAGTGGTCTGTGTATGTAGATTAAGCACTTATCTATCTGCTGTTTTGACTTAACTAGTAAGATGCCGTTTAACAATTCTGAAAATGCTAGAAAGAATTTTAATGCAACCAAATCACTGTTTAGAGAGGTGTTTAAGCAGTTTGAGACCTAGCTGTAGGTTCTGTTTTATTTCAAGTGCAGGTGTGCCTACCGTGTACTGAGAATTTTGACAAAGAAACAGCTGCACTACCTTGACTGACTGAGGGATGCAAGTCTCTTAGAAGAGTAGAGTGCTAAAACGGGTATCTCTCACGTCTTGAAGAAGAGTCCATGGTTTGCCATACTTTGCGAAGAAAGATGTTAAGCCTGCAGGTTGTCTCAATGCAAAGGGGATATGCACCAGACTTTGCCTGTATGATACACGGAGGAATGATCTGTTTGCACTGAATAAGATGTTGAACCATGATAGTTTGGATCCTCTCAATATGATACCACTATGTATGGTTGAGGCTAGTGACCATGATCAAGCAAGCTAAAAACAACTCTTTTCACCTTTGGAGTGGAACACTCCTCTTCAAGTGACCTCTTTTGATGATACAAATACTTCTATTACCACATGGCATCATTACAAGCAAGGTTGTTCCTCCTTTCGCCACATGTCATGTTCTGGGCCTCCTCTAATGTGGGAAGTTTTACTCCTTTTGTGATTTGAGTGGATAAAATGGGTCCATAATACCTCTTGTCATGTTCTTAAGAAAATGCTTTTACTTTGGGGGTTCAATCATGTTGACAATGCCATGTTGCGCCTCCTCATGCAAAAAGTTTGCCTATAAATATGTAGAAAATGCCTCTAATAATGTTTCCTTTCCCCTAAGTACCCGAAAAGGTGAAATATGCCTCCATATATGTGGAAGCTCCTCCATTAGGGTTTCTTCTTGCCTTCAACATGCCTTAGCCACCTCCTTGTAGAGGGCGTTCAACCTCAAGTGAGCCTTTGACTGAGCCCAAGTGCAAATCAGTGCTCCATAGCACCCTCCCAAGTAGAGCATTTCCCCTTTTATACTTTTTAACCTCCTTGCTTATAATGTGTCATGCGTTAATGATCTAAGGCTCCTTTCCTGCTCATATCCGCCATCAATGCAGTCCCGAGCCTTGGCTTCAACCTAGGAACAAAGTTCTCCATCAATGATGCAACAAGAAGGTAATGCAATACATGTAACCCCACCTCAAGCTTTGTGTCAAGTGTGACAAAATGAACTCTCCCGGTGAAATGTGCCTTCAAAAATCCTCCATCCAATCATGAATACTCCTTCACACCTTTTCCTTTGCTTGGATGATGAAAAATGCTTAGGCAAGATAAAACAAGGTGCATGGCCTCCAAATCTCTACTTGCACCTTGTAATTGCCACTGGACTCCAAGGATTTTCTGCTTTGATTGAGAGAGAGGAAAGCCCATGAAAATGCAAAATGACCTAGTATTTTTAGGGGGTAACAGGGCCCAAGTAGTTAGGTTCTAGAGTATAAAGGATCTAAAATCTCTAAATCACACCCCCTCTTTGATGTTGTTATTCAAGCTAAATTGGAAGAAGAAAGACAATGACAATTTAACCTCCCAACCTTTGGACTATAGGCGCAACCAAACACACTGACACTATTAAAACAACAATGATTATTCTCCGACATGATTGTGCTTAGATGGTATCTCCTTGGTTAGAGCTTGGTTCAACCAATATGACTCATTGATCGTCTGTTTTCGCACAAAAAAAGAGAGATTAGAGGCTCTCATATCAAAGAAAGTATTGTTCAACTAGTTGGACAAATCAATTTGGAGGAAGATTTCACTAGACTCCAACAAGAAGAACTTAAATTATATAGGAGCTAAGATAGCTGAGGCAAGAAAAGAGGGAAATGGGCTCTGACCGAGAATGGTAGGGCATTGATTAGAGATTCGTTAGTGTTAGGCTAGTTTAAGCCTTGGCCCATTCTATCCACAACCTATTCACGCCATAGCATGGAGCCTTTGTCTAGCATTTCAATTGCAACTTGGAATTGTGGTAGCGTTCTTGTTTTCTCCATAGGTTTCTTTGATGATGTGATTCATGGAAATACATCATCTTTCTCATGGAAGCTCATGAAACCAAAGGAAATTGTTACTCAACTTCATAGGTATTCTTGGATTTTGGTACATAGAACAAAGCTTCGTCATAGATTCAATGGTTTTGGTGGGATTACTTGTTTATTTTAGAACAATYGTCCTCTTCTATATGCTTAGAAGGTTTTGGTATGTTCTCTAGGTTCTTTTGGACTTCTTTGGAAAGGGAACCCCCTCTAAAGAGGCCCTTCATTGCAGCTTGGTCCTTCCCCCTTCCTATTCTCTACATATTATTTCTTCGGATGGCGACTCTCCTTTTGCAGATATGTCCCCTGAGGTCACAAAGTTCTTTGCTTTAGGTGACATACTCCTTTTGAGTGAATTCAATTGTTGTATCGATCAGATGCAATGCTCCAACCATAAATATTTTTTGATAGATGCTTTTGGTCAACATGTGCAAGCAATACCTTCCATTTTGGGATATTACATTGAAGCATATACGTTTCACAACTCACAAAAGTAGTTCTTCAACTAAGATGTTTTGTCTTAAGGTTATCTATTTAGCCAAATTTTCCTAGTACTTGCACCTAGCCCCATTCACATGAAACGGTTCGCTTATGTGGGTGAGGCGACCTAGGATGGGTGAACATGTTTCTTGAGAGATTTGAGTGTTGGTGGGGGATTAGAAACATTGCCACTTTAACCAACCAATCGAGCCCTAATTGACCCAATGATAATTGTTATTCAGACCCTTTGATTATTTATGGGTTGATCACCTTGTGAAGTGGCTACATAAGATGATCAACTGACTTTACTCTTAATACCTATTGAAGACACATGATATAGTGAGGGGAATCACATGGGTTGGTCATCCTTAATAGCATCGTGCACGTCCTTCATTTGGTTAGGTATACCTTTTGTTGGAGGAGGCATTGTGGTTGTTTATGTGTTGGCTAATGAGTCCTTTGCTTCAAATATTTTTTCTTTTTAGGTATCCATTACAACTCCCTCCTTTAATCTATCATGCAATGACCTCCTTTCAAATCCCTCCAAAGCAAGCTCTTTGGGGCCCTACCTGTTCTTACACACATCGGTTCCTCACTATTCACTTTGACCACTCCATTGATGAGAAATATGCAACCAATATTAAAAAATTCTTCCCCACATAGTTGAAACCCATGAACTTCTAGAGAGAGCCCATAGTTTCTCCCAATCTCTTTGATCATGAACTTCATATGATTTTCCTCGTTCCAGATACACCTCCCATCCCCACACTTGAATGAATTTTGTCCCCAAAATTCTTGGTATGATGTAGATGGAAAATTCCTCCATAGTTTAACAAAATATATCTTCAACCATAGGCCTTGTTAACACAAAAATTGGTCCCGGGCTTATTTGTGGATGAAATATTGAAGCATGGGTATGTTCAAGCTAGGATTGCAAGCAGAGATATAACAATTTTGATGATCTGTTTAATGTGCACTCATGCAAGCACCCAACGAATATGAGATCAGGAGTCAAGGAGAGGTTGCATGCCATATTTGAACGACATGTTAACATGTGGTAGTTAAAGAAGCTTGTCTATTTTTGTTAAATTAAGTATTACTTCAAGAGGGGCGTATTGCTGGAAAGAGGTCTAATTTTACTCATCCAATAGTCTATAGAACCACTACTCAGTGCATGACTCCTCAGGTTGGGTGATTTTAGGCCTAGCTTGCATGAAGAAGCGATGAGGAATCCAAATAATTGTTGTTATTTCCAAGTGGATGAGCCCACCCTTCTATCCTTATCTTCTGTTTCTATTTTTCTATTTGTTAGTGAGTATTCTCCTCTTATTAGCAGATTAGTACATGCGAGAAATTAATGAGCAACATGTAGTCAAGGTAATGGTGCCACTGTACTTACCAGGTGATGGGAGCACAACCTTAGGGTTAGTGACACGTCAGTTTGAGGATAACATGCACTCGTACTTGCAGGGTGCATTGAATTTAGGAGTCCCACTTCATTTCTATTCAGGGCACCATACACATGCATTCTTAGGCTTGTAGCATGGTTTCCAAGGAAGTAGGGATCTATAAAACTAGAAACTTTCAATTTAACGGGGTATGATCGCTTTAGATGGAATCTTAGTCACTTGTAATTGCCAAAAGTCACGTTGATGGATAAAAATGTAAGCTCTTGGTCTACAATTCTTCCTCGTTCTTGTGTGTTATTCTCTTTTAATGAATATTTACAGTTCTGATCGATTTAGTTGAGTTAATCTTGTGATATTGTGTGGGTTTTCCTCTCTTGGTTTCACCAAGATTATTATGAATTTGAGCGGTTGTCTTGGACCCCAAAAATTTGTAGGGTAAGAACTTGTCTTTGATTAGGTTTGAAAAACTAGGATAGGGTTGTGTCTAGGCATTCATTGTGGGGTTCAAAACATTGTCACTAAGTGAGATTCATATAACATAGATATCTCACTGGGATTCTTCGATTTCAAAGAGACATTTGCTCAAGATCTTATTTGACTTTGTGACCCATGGTAGGGAGTAGTTTCCTGGATCCCTCCATGAAGTTGCTAGTTGTAATTTTGTGTGTTTTGTTTGCTAATTGACCCAAGTTTGTTTTCATTGACTCAATCCATAGGTCATAGTTAGAGATAGGGATACTGTTAAAATTTTGTTCATGCTTATTTAACTATAGACAATATCACATCATTGTCACCCAACCATATGCACTTACACATGCCACCCCCGAGCACAATAACCTTTTCTTAGATAGATTCTGGCAAGTCCACTAGAACCAACAGATAAACCCTAACCAAAAATACCAATACTGTTGCAGCAGGAGCACGATATCAAGAGAGCGTATCTCTACCAATAGAAGCGTACCTTTACCAAGAGAAGCGTACCTTTACCAAGATAAGTGCACAAGACAACCACCAGAAAGACTGAGATTACACCATGACAACTGCTGCACTACCCTCTCCAGACTTGCGCATCCTTCTGCTGCAACTGCTGCTCCTTAAACTTGCCCCCTAGCTGAGTGAGTGAATGTATGTTCAAATGAGGAGCGCCTAGCCTCTATTTCTGCTAGTCTGCGAATGTGTCTTTTCATGTGGGGACGACCTCACTTTCTGGAGCCTTATATTTACTTTACTATTAATATTCTTGGGTTGACTTCTTTTCTAGGGTATTCCACATCTGTTTAATGGTTCTCTTGCTTCCAGGATATTCTACTCTAAGTACAAAGGTTATACTGGAGGTTAATACCTCCCACAACTACTAAAACATCAACACTCCCTCTTAGCTAGGGAGGTATTAACTATGATGTTCTTCATGTAATGGTCTCAATCACATCCATCCATCTCACATGGCATGGATGGATGTGATTGAAGAAGAACTTTGAGATGGATGTGATGACTTCTTCTTCAATGAAGCCTTCTAGATCATTTTCCTCTAGAATGAGCATCACTCTATATTTCCATGCTTGGAAGTTATCAACACCCTCAAGCTTCTCATCAAGCTTAGTGCTGGAAGTCATTCTGCCCCGAGATCTAGGAATATGACAAAAAATGAAACTTTGCAAAAGTGAAATTTGGACTTACCAGTGAGTGCGCTATGTCAAGGCGACCTCCTTTCTTCAAGGATATGCTCCAAATTCAGCCTCTAGATGCCAGATGCCTTGACTTAGGGTTTTATGAGGAAACCCTAATTTTTCAACTTCAAAATTTTGGAGATCTGATCCGGGGAAAAGATGCGTCCTCCTTAGGCGACCCTTTTGATGGGTTTTGTAAGTGCTCAACGAGCTTGACAAAAGGGGAAACTGACGATCTTCCTTCCAGTGGTTAGACTGTTCTGAAGGAAACCAACTCTGATACCATGTTAAAATTTTGGTAATGCTCGTTTAACCATAGACAATGTCACATCATTGTCACCCAACCATAGGCACTTACACATGCCACCCTCGAGCACAATAACCTTTTCTTAGATAGATTCCGACAAGTCCATTAGAACTGATAGATAAACCCTAACTAGAAATACCAATAACTTCCGAGCATGGAAATATAGAGTGATGCTCATTCTAGAGGAAAATGATCTAGAAGGCTTCATTGAAGAAGAAGTCATCACATCCATCTCAAAGGGAAAGGGGAAAGTTCATGTGATGACTCTCAAAGTTGTAGACATAATGGTGAAGAAAACTGCCCCATGCAACTTGTCCATCAACTCATCTATGCGCGTAATGGGGTACCTATTCTTGATCGTTTTCTTGTTGAGAGCTCTGTAATCAATGCACCTCCACAATGTGCAATCCTTCTTTAGTACCAGAAGGATTGAAGAGGCAAAAGGACTCATGTTGGGCCTGATGTGCCCCATCGCAAGCAATTCTTTGATTGCTCTCTCAATCTCGTCCTTGAATCTCTTGGGATGCCTATAGGGCGCGATGATCACTGGTGTGGCCCCTACCTCCAACTCGATTGTGTGCTCAAATCCTCCATCTGGTGGTCTCCCTGGTGGTATCGACCAAAACACTGGCTCATACTGACTCAGAAGATCTCTGATCTATGGATGGTACTTCTCTCTGCCCTTTGAATCCTTTCACGTGGTGATCAAACACTCTCTTGCATAGGCCACATCACCGTGATAGAAGATCTGCTCCATCCATTTTGCCGATACTGCTCGTGGTGCTCTTGTAGACATGCCTCTCAGTACCACTCTCGATTCATTGGCGTCTTTGAAGCTCATGGTCAACGTCTGATAGTTGAACCTAATCTCACCCAATGAATATAACCACTATACCCCCAATACTGCATCAGTATATGACAGGTCAACTACATAGAAAGGATCTGTCATGGTGTAGTTGCCTAGTTTGACCTCTAGGTCTGGGACCATGTCCAAACATGTCATCGCGTATCCATCTGCCACTGCCACATGGAATCCCTCAAACTCCTCAGTGCGTAACCCCCTCTTGGCTACTAAGGACGCATCTATGAAATTGTCGGTGGCCCCACCATCAACTAAAGCGGTCATGCACTGCCCCTGTACAAGGCCCTTGAGCCTGAGAGTGTTGTACCTGGGTACTCCTGAAAGGGTTGCTATGGTTCCCCCTTTAACCTCTCTACGAGGTTGTCTCCTCCTTGGGCTGTGCCCCTGTCGGTATTTGAGGTTTCTTCAGCTGTTGCTCTGTTTTATGTGTGGTCTCATCCTCTGAATCACTGTCTGCCCGTGCCTCGATATCCTCATCCTCCTCCTCACTGCCTGATTCCACTTCAATGTAGTGATCTGTCCCTTTCCCATGCATCTATGCCTTGGGACCCAAGGGTCTCTGCAAGAGAAGCAAAGCTTCTTCCTCATCAACTCCCGTCTCGTGTCATCATCTAGCTTAGGCTTACCCTTCCATTCCCTTTGAGGTTTCTTCTGATCCTTGTCTCTCTGTGGTACAAAGGGTTTGGTAAAGGTTTTGGGTTTCATCGCTGAGTACCCCATGTCTCTCGTGCGCACAATGGCCTCTGTAAGGTGTGAGGATTGAAAGCCTTAACCCAGCCCCTCAATGGCTCTGTCAATGCCTCAGTGAACAACATCACCAGTCTGTGCTCTGATATGGCTGATACGGCCACTGCCTTCCGTTGGAACTCTGTGATGAAGGCCTTGACTGATTCGGCGTGTCTCAACTGTGTAAGGTCCCTGAAATGGAGCTCTGGGTCTCTCCTGTCAAATCTCTCCATCAACCTCTCAGTGAACTCCAAATATGAGATAATGTGGCTGTGACCCAACGTCACCAGCCCATGGTACCACCACTCGTGGGCCTCCCCCTCCAAGTGTAATGTGGCGAAGCTGATAGCTTCCGACTCTGTCATTGGGTTAAGCTTGAAGTATGTGTCAAGCTTTTGAACCCATGCTTGAGTTGAGCAACATGATGATCCGTCGAAAGTAGGAATGTTCAGCTTTCCCACTTTCTTGATGAAATCCATGTTGTGAGTCTGCTTGTTGCCTCTTTGTGCCTCCCGGGGTCTGTTTCGATATCCGATCGAATAGTAGTCCATCAAAGTCATGTCTGCATGGAACTCCGGTCCTAGTGCCAAGTAGTTTCTCTTGTACGCCCCGAACGAATCCTGTGGCACCACCTGTCCCTGACCCGACTCTCCTCCTGCCCGCCCTGGCTGTCCCAAAGGCTGTCCCAATGACTGTCCTGTTTGGAACTGTGGGTATAAAGGTCGGGGAATCCTCCCAGACGATGTGTAAGCTTAGATTGGTGAAGGGTTTGTACTAGCTCCTCCCTGAGATCCACTGGAGCCACTGGCCCCACCTTCCTGGTGTCCTCCTGAACCCCTCGACCCTCCTGCGACATTGGCACCTATAGTGCTCATGCTATGCTGGAGCATCTGTGCACTAAGGTTCATCTGCTGTATGGCGATCAACACACCTCTCTTTCCCCTAGCTAGGTAATTCAACATGGCCTGCGTATTGTCAAAATGTATCTCGGGCCCTTTCCACTTACCCTCGGGTGTCTCACGCCCATCAACCATAGTCCCCTCTATCTCGGCCTCTGTGTCTGAATCGATATGCTCTCTGTCCTCTATCTCTGGCTCTGTTTTTGAATGAGTGTGGAAGGGGGTGTAATCCCTTTAGTTTCTATCTCTCTTATCTCTGCTATGACCTTTGCGGTACTAAATGTACTCGTCCACAATATGTCCTCGACCCTCTGGGTATTCTTTACCTGTTCCCGGAATCATGGGGTCATGAGAAGCACTTCTTCATAGGCTGGTAGGAAGAAGGCTTTAATACCACTGAAATATCCCTGATCTGGATATCTACTGCTGAACTACGGTTTTGCTACTGAAATTTGATACTCTGGGGGTTTCTGAATGTGTGAACATGCTTGGTGATTTTCGCATGTTTGTTTCAATTCATTAAGTGTTTTAGCAGCATAAGATAATGCATGCGAAATAGGGACAACACACCTCACTAATATATATAATGAGGAAAAAGCAGGAAATACAATAATAACCTGGAAGCAGATATACTAATCGTCAATTAGATCTCATGGATCGTCACTGGAATACAAATCAACTAACAAGAAATACCCGTGATCAGAAGAATGAATGTTGGTCTGCGGATGCATAGATAGATCGACAAAAAGTAGTTTGGCAACTCGCGGTATCTGCTGTAGAATCTGGAAAACTTGCCCTGATGGAGATAGCTAACGAAATGAGCTGTAAATTGTCTCAAAAGAAACACCCTGGCCTCTAGGCTAATCCTGATGACTGTCAGACTGAAGATCCGACCTCTGAAGCTTCGAATGTCAGCCCATGGGGGTTTGCACACCTCCTGGGCTGGGAGTGTGCCCTAGTGATCCCACTGACGAAATATGACGATGTATGACTTAGAACGATCGTCTTGGCCTCTTCTGTAATGGGTCAGAAGGGTTTCCTCGAATTTGCTACAGAATACCCCCCGGAACCCCAAATGTAAGTCCTCAAGTGTTGCCCCCTAAATGACTGTTTTCTGCTTTCCGAGAGATGCCACCATCAGAAACTGACGATAGGTGGCTCAGTAGGTGCGCCCTGGCTAGCTCTCTAATGGGTCGGAAGGAATCGGCCAAATACTGAACTGACTCAAGCGGCCACACAAACCCTCTCTCTAACCCTTGCGCCCTCACTGGTTGAGCTGCGCAATCACTGAACTGGATACCTGTAGTGCACGGTGAAATAACTGGATGGTATCTTCGATAGGCTAGGGTGTGTCTCTCAACACCGAAACCGATCAATGCTGGTGGTTTCCTCCAGAAATCCACAAAACAACAAGGGGGTCGGGTTCCTCCTCCTCTGGAAACTGTCTCAACATCAAATCATAACATAATGAAGAATTAGGTCGAATTCCTCCCTTTATACTCTTCCAGATCTAATTCATCATTAACATCACTTAAGCTAGGTGCTTTCCTCCTAAGGTGAGTAATTAATTAATTAAATCCCCCTTTAACACCTTTTCGTTCTAATTCTTCGTTGACTTAGGCTTAAGTGACTTTTCCTATGCTTTTTGGCTTAATTCATCGTTTAGCCACCAAATCACCCTTATTTCTCCTATCGTTCCCTGTTTGTGCCTGATTATAGTCTACGGGAACACATAGACTACTAAGTCACTCCCTGCTGGCCTACTCTTGGGAACGAGACATCACATGATTAGTATATGGATTGCTTTACCCAGTCTAAACACCTAGTAGTATGAATCGTCTTAGAAGAGGGCACACTTCTAAACATAGATATGTTCCTCATGGTAATACGATGCAAGTAAGAAAACTTTATATGCTATGAAATCCTAGTGAACCGTCATAAGGTAACCACAACTTCATGACATGCCAGAGTGTTATATCATCATGTCTAAACAAATATTACACTTGGAGTATCTATCGAGTGACTTGGACCACCAAGGTGTATCTGAGCATATGAAGTAAGCACATTATAGTTCATCAATCAGGCATCAGGTCTCGATTGGAGAATAGAAAGGACTGATTCTGGAACTGATCGGAGATGCACGATAGGTCATGCAGACAGGTACATGATACCGTTGTAAGGATATCCAAAGGTTGCTACCGTTGAGAGGGTAACAGACCGTATTGCAGAACTTTTAATTCCATAGTCTGCTTTGGCTTTCTTCCCTTTTGAACCTATGATTTCATCCATCCCATTAATAAATTGGGGATCATATTGAATTGATTAATTATTGGACCGTCATGATTGGACACACTATGATTCTTTTCCACAATTCTAGATGACTTCATTTCCAAATGGGAAGAGATGAAGTTGTTGTGGGCTAAAGGTCAAGCAGGTTTCATAAGGAATCACTGCATTTGTGACCATATTGTTAATTTGAAAACCATCATCTAGGAAGCAAAATAAAGCAACGATTGAACCTAGATATCAAGAAGCCTCCCCCCTTAGGGTTATAAATATAGGTATCTGAGGATAGATCTACAAATCCTACTTGAAAGCCAAAGGCACTGAGCCAAAAGAGCCCCCAACACTAAAACTTCGTCAATAATTCCACACCTACTTGCACTTCAAGGACGACCTCATTGGTACTCTATGATATACCAGATTGAAATCACCTTTTAGCTTGAGAGTCCCTCTAGCCAAATCTCAGGTTTGTTCCCATCAACGATGCATGGAGATGGTTGGGGACTTTACCTACACCAAGATTGATTCTAGACCAACCCTTTGTTAAACATCATATTCGAAGGGAGCATCAAACTTGTAGTCTGTGTATGCAGAAAATTTAGTTAGAAGACCATTCTATTATAAAGTTCATGGTTGGTATCATTTCTTGTTTAAGGGCCCTCATGGCTCCTTGAGAATTTTTGCATAGTACGAGTACTAGAGATGTATCACCCTACTCTGTTAGATGCTTTACCTTTGGTAGAAAAATATCAAAGATAGATCTTCCCACATCACTAATTCCATGTGCATTATCTCTTACTTCTAGCCTCTAGATGGCTCCAATCACAAGAGGCATTGTGAGAAAGTATGCAATACTAGGCAGTAAGGTAGTGCAGATTCCAGGACACAACCAACAACCAACATGAATCTCTCATCCACTTCTTCTTTGCCTTGGATGTTAGGAGAGCCCACAGTTGACAACTTTGTTGGTTTTGGGTTTCTTCTTTAATTCCCTTCAAACCCTTGCCCATTTTGTTCTTTTGGGCTTCCCAGGATTTGATTATATCTCTTTTGGCACTCACTATGTAATATTTTTTTCTTTTATGCTTCTCATGCTGACACTTTAGCACATCTAATGTCCACTAATGTTTGTACTTTTTTATAGTTCCATTGCCCAATTATGGGCACTTGTGAACTATTAATATTTAATATAAATTAAATTATATCATCAGTGAGCTGTGTAGGTAGGTCTATATACCTGGGTGGCTACTTTTTGAAATGATTCATGAAATGATGAGATCATGTGCTGACCTTTCTACTAGGTTTCTTTCCATTACTGTCCTGCTTCTTGCTTACAATGTTTACAGACTTTTTCAATTTGTGCTGGGACATTAGTTAGGTGATCAGTTAGTTGTGTAGGTAGCTCCATATACTTGAGTTGCTGACTCTGTAATTATGCAAGTGTTTGGTTTGATGCTGAGTTCTAAAGTTTGTGAATCCTAATATAATTGATGCCCTCCCTCAGCTGATTAGATCAGTGTATTAATTGCTTTGCTTTTGATTCATGGTTCTTACATATAATGTACTTACTATCTTTGCAATGTTGTAAATTTCAGTAATATTTTTACATTTTCACAGAATTGTACTATCATTTAAGACTTTTAGGCTGCCAGTTGCAAACGTAGCTTGATGAATCAGTTTTTGCTTCCTTTTCCTCTGTTACAATAGACAAGCAAATGTTGTTATGGAGATTTAAGAAATACCATTCGTCTGAATGACACCTGAAAGTGTGCACTAATAGAGTTAGAAAATATTAGCTATAAATGTGCAGAGGGGTGTATGAGACATGCATTACATATACCATATCATATGTGAGTATATTTTCTGGGCAGAGGGCCACGACTCTGCAAGTAACTTGTAGCTTGAAACACAAGGCACATTGGTGTGAATATATATTGTTCATAGATGCAAGGACATGTCAAACACCTGCGAGGAACTCTCCCCATAGAATGCTAGAAGATTTTCTTGACAGAGCACCAAAAATTTGCAAGAAACCTGTCGCTCAAACTTGCAAGGCTCATCAATATGCGACGTGCGTTTTGTTTTGTGCAAAGATGCAAATTTACAACCTATTCCTCTGCCTAATCCTGCCAGTATCTGGTGTGTGGAGTTTTTAAATTTTTTGAAAATATGAGTTTGCCTTGGTGCAAATACGTGGGAGAAACTCTCTGAATAATTTTTACAGTTTTAAAGTTGATCAGAAAATAAAAGAGATTCCTTAAGACACGAGCTTACAAAGCTCAATTTCCTTATAAGGAAGAGTCATAGTATTGTTATGACATAGTTTATCTATTGCTTGAGGTAGAGTGACTCCTTTCCTGTTACTGTGTCACATGGACTGTTCTCTGACATGGATTCTCTTTTGTTCACTTAGGTACCGAGAAAAATGATTGTGCAGGTCTACAACCTTTTGCATACTATGTTAAGAAGCGGAAGGGATTATGAATTCTATCATCGGTAGGTGAACTGAATTTTACAACATTTTTCCTTGTGAATTTGTAGTTTGATGTCATTTTAAATTGCATTGATACTCTGAAGCACATATTTAATGGTCTTTAATGATTGCATTAACTTTGCAGTATGGGATACAATTATTCTGCTCATAGGCTTTGCATATTTGTGTAGGATTCGATGAGTTAAAAGAAAGTTACCACAGTATTATTGTGCATGTAGATTCTGCATGCTACAGGTTTATGAATGCATGACAGTATTGCCCGTGTGTACTGGTATACAATAAGGTTTTAACTTTTAGTGCATTTCATTCAACTTGTTTTCTTACCACTGCTATTTTGTGAATTTATTTTGGTGATAAACATATGGTAATCTTTAAAGTTGGGTGGTGCTGGGAATTTGAATACTAAAGCATCATCTACTAGTGCTTATATGAATATATGACTTATATATTCATATAACTCATAATCATTTCTTTTCACACATTGTTGCACGTGAGTTTTGTTCTTCACATTGTTGCATGTGAATTATAAATAGATAAGATCTTTCAATATCTTCAATATTTCAGAATGATATCAAAAGAACAAAGTAGAATCAAGGTAGTGCACACAAAAATATATAATGACAAAAATGAAGTATACAGTCATTGTTATTATATACAGTATGTATAGAGGATCAGGTCTCATGAACTCATATAGGGGACTATACACCCATGGTAAGGCTCACAGAGAATGACCCACTCACATTGTCACAGGGAATGAGTAACTCTCAAGGAATGCCCTGTTAGATTTGGTAGCTTGGAGGTACTTCTGCATTGGCAGCGCCCAACATGTGGAAGTGACCGAGCACATTTCTCCCTAGTGACTTTATTTTTATATAGTGACTTTATAAAGTGATTTTATAAAGTTGAGCCTTTTATTTTTTAATGTGTAAAGTGACTTAAGTGATCTCAACGGACGATTAAGTCACGGCCGTTGATCTCATGAGGGCAAGATTAGATCTTGACCGTCAATCTCATTGGAAGACCAAGGGTTAGGGCAGTTACACATTGTAAATGCATAAAGACAGCTCTAGAGGAGAGCTTGAGTGGGAAGGTGAAGAGTCACTTTTCTCAAGAGAGAGATTGAGCTCATAGAGAAGTGAGAGTAACAGCAATAGGAGGGTGCATTTTCCAAGGGGAAGAGGGAGGTCCGTACAGCTAGAGGAGGGGCATGCTTTCCAAGGAAGGAGAGAGGTCCGTACAGCTGAAGGAGGGCACATTTTCCAAGAGGAGAAGAGGGCATGCCTTTCCAGAACTTGCAGCATTAAATGCTGAGTTGACAGCAGTGAAAAAGGAGGCTGTACAACACTGTTTTAGAGGCTGTACATCTGCATGGGGGCACACTAATCGAGGCAAGAGGAGGGCATGGCTTTTTAAGTGTCTCTGTATGAAATAAGTGCGGAACAGTACTGCTAAAGTGCACAGAAATCGAGGTTTTATTTGCTGTTAAAGGGACTGTACTTTGCAGAAATTGAGGTCTGTTTTGTGTAGTTTTTAGCACACAAATCGATGAGGTCTGTTGGCACAATTTTCAAGAATTTATTGCTGCTGTTACTTGCTGTTGTAAACTCTGATATAAAATTTCTCTGAGCTCAGTAAGAAGAATCTCCTTGAACTGGTTTTCCTGTTGTGGGTTTTTCCAGGGGCATTGCCCAGAATTTCTAGTGTCCTATGGTGTAATTTGTCTGCTGTTCATTTGGTATTCTGCTGCTATTTTAGTTTCAGATCTCTGTTATTTAGTATTTCTGCTCATAAAGTACAGTTTAGTGCTAAGTTTACTGCTTTACTGTTGAAGCTTTATAGGAGGTTGAAATCTGTTTATGACTTGGTGTATATCTGAGCTATAATTTCTTACATGCCCAACACTCTCATTTTCCATATATCTCTATATAATGTCCAGTTAACAGTTGAGAAGTTGGGTGGTCGCAATGTGCAACACAATTCCATGCTCATCAACGCTAGATTACACAATACATAAAGAGGTTATAACTTTACATTAAACATGTAATATATCAATCCACTTCTATTACAATATTTTTTCAATGTGTAAATACTACTTTACTCCTAACATCTATCTCCCTTTTCAAAAATTAAGCATCTTGCTCAACTACAAATGTAAGGATATCTTCAACAATTGAACAGGGAGCATAAATAGATGCAAGCATGAATGTGAATGCTTGTTACTAGAACAGATACGTTGAAAACAATGGATGTACACTCAGTGCTAGAAGAACTAATGAAGTTTCTTCGAGCTATACTGTTAATGATGCTGGAATTGTAAAAGATGGACTTGAGGTATTTGTAATCTCCTCCTCCACCTCTACAATGTCCTCCTTCATT
Organism: Picea sitchensis; assembly: GCA_010110895.2. Lineage (NCBI taxonomy): Eukaryota > Viridiplantae > Streptophyta > Pinopsida > Pinales > Pinaceae > Picea > Picea sitchensis. The sequence goes on from SNQJ01S0005761.1 coordinate 167,378, forward strand.
GAAAGGTGAATGGTTTCCTCTAATGTATTTGATTTATACTTGGATTTTCTCCCATTTTCTTTTGTGCAAGAATCTGCTTCTTCCCTTTTACACTTTTTGGTAATTTTGCATGATTACTTCCATTAATCTTCACACATCCCACTTTTTTCCACTAGTGGTCTGTCCACCTTTCTGCTGTTTTTATAGTCGTCATATTTTATTTTCTTTGTCTTCTTATTGATAACCATTTGCTCAATGTTGTTTGTGCTCTTCGCCTTGTCCATATTGTTTACCTGCTCTGTTGTTTCCTTTTTCATCTTCATGCTATTCATCTTTTCCAAATTCTTTGTCATCTTGAAACTACTCATTTGCAATCTTAAGCAGTTATACACGACTCCCTTCCCCTTTAGTGGTCATGTCCATGGCCAGCTAAATGATGATACCATTGGGGCAAGGAGGGGACGACTACTATCTCTATTGCATGATGGAACTGAAATGGCTTTGTCTGGTCCTCCCTAGGTACTTTCCAGAATGTGATTTCCACACCAGACCTTATTTTCCTTAGAAAGTGGCATGAGAGCCCCAAGAAAGAACTCTCACCTACTATGTTACATCATTAGGCAGCAATGTTTAGATATGAGACACAGATGTTGTGGATTTTGTGGGTTCAAGGGTGTTGCTTGCCTTGTTCGCGATTGTCTTGTGTCCAAAGTGCTAGTTTTAGCCTATGCTATTCATTCTAGATATATGCGGTTTCAGATTCAACAGGGCCTATGTAATGTCTCTTTCCGAGTGATCATTCCAGGAGGACAACTTAATAGCCTATTTAATTCCTGAAGGCTATAGTTGGAGAAAAAGGGAATTAATAATTTAATTATTTAATGTCACTTGGGCAAAAAAGAAAAATTTAAAGTGATATTGAGTAGTTAAATTAATAAGGTCTTATAAAGTGTCTTTGGGGAAATATTAAAAAGAAAATCATAAAGTTACTTTATAATTAAATATTACAGAGAAAAAAGAAAAGGGGTATAAAAGTACAATGAGAGCTCATTCCCTCATTATGCATGATTATTTTCTGAAATTGATTTGGAAGAGCTCTTATGGCTTTTGGGGGTTTGGGGTTGAAACCCTTGACTAGATTGGTTTCGGTGGTGAAACGAATCCACCCTAGCTAATCAAGAAGGAGACATGTTATGAACACAAATATAGAGAAATAGGTATAAATAAAATAATAATAAAATAATAATAATTAAATACATCATAATGAAAAGATGTGTCTGTTCATGAAAGGGCACCCCCTGCGAGAGTATATAAACGGGCCTGTTATCGCACAATTTGTACTTGTCCAAAGCCCAAGACAAGTAGGTGAATTTGGCATAACAACAGGTTATCCTACCACTGTCACCACAGTGAAAAATCCCCACTTTTAGGGATGGATGAAGGTCCAACCCAAGGGAGGCGTCCTTGATGGCCTAAAGAGCTGGGTAAGCTAAGGATATGGTTAAGAAATACCCCCCTCTCACTGGTCACCTAAGCCAAGAATGTCTATGTCCTAGGAATTGAGGAAAATAAGAGTATTGGTCTACCTGCTCGGAACAAGAACGATATAACATTTATATAGCGATTTCCAAGTATAAGAATGATAATGAGACCTCAATAGACAATAGACAATCAAATATATGATGGCTGAAGAAAAAATGTAGTTAGGTGACGGTTTATAACAACAAATAGTAATTTGTAACAGCCACAAGAATTAGTGCTCAGAATTTGAGAGAAAAGACAGTGAAAATTAAGCATATATCAAGTCGATAGTTAACTTAGATAGATAATTAGATAATCGACTTGATATATGCGACAACAACAACCAAATTAGTGATCTAGGCTAAGTTAGGGTTAGAGATAGTTAGTAAAAGCTTGAGAGAATAAAGTTTGAGTGTTTGTTTGATCAATCCTTCACAAGAGCAATAGAAATCAGTGCCTCTTGGGCTTATGGAGTCAATTACAACAACAACAATAACTTGGAGAAATAAATGACAATATTTGTCTAAGGATAAAGAGATAAAGTCTTGAGGTGTTGGCTCTTCAAGGCCTCAAGCTCTAAGTCCTAAAGATGGAATTTAGCTAGAGTGAAAGCTCTTTTGGGCTCTAGCGAATTCCTCTTCTCCTTGGACACTTGAAAAATACTTGCAACAAGCTCTAGAACAAAACTTCTAGTGCTAGCACTTTAGGGCTTTAGAAGCCTTTCTAGACAAGATCTTCTTAGCAATTTAACAAGTGGAAAAAGACCAGAGAGAGGAAGAAACACTTTATGTTCCTCTCCTAGAGTTTAAGATCAAACAATTTTATAATCTTAAACATGAACAAGTAAAATATACCACAACATTTATAGCATAAACAAATTGTAGATTTTTACTTACTTCACCAAGAATAATCAAGCACAAACCCTAGTTGAAGACTTTCCACCACAAAAATAGCCAAGAGACATCACAAAATAGCTTCTCCAAGAGGTGCACACTAGTTCAAGAGACCAATAGCCCAAGTGTAGCGAAAATTTCAGTCCTACTCTCTCATGAGAGGAAGTTATGTTCTAAAAATGAATGGAGGCTAGCCATATTTATATGGGAAATCCTAGCCTCTTTAATCCAAAAGTCGTGTCTTTTCACAAAATTGAGCCTACTTCTTCATTCACTCATTTAAAATTACATAATCCAAAATTTACATAGAATAACACTAAAAAGGGGTGATGTCATCCCCTCTAGGGTGATGTTAGGCTCCAAGAAGGTGATGCTAAGGTTGCCTAGTGGAACGTTGGGCCTCCAAAGGCCAATAACCATGCCACATGTGCCAAAACGCTATGCCATACCCTCCTTCCACATGATCTTCATCAAACCCTAGCCTTCTTCATAGTGACGTCATAGGATAGGTGAGTGATGTCGAAGCCTCCAAAGGCTAGCATCCAAGTGGGAGAAGGTGGGAGCTCTCCATCTAGGCCTGCCATAGTGCCTCCAAAGGAAACGACCTCCTGTGTGATGGTGATCACCAACCTGCCCCAGATGCGGGGTCTCTGCATCCATCCTTGGGCTCCAAAGCCCCATGAAGGTTCGAGCAAGTGATCTCCTCATGAATACCTATCCGTTGGGCAAGGTCCTGCAAAGACAAATAGTTACGCCCTCCAAGGGTCCATAAGTCACAAGAATCATGCCAAGTAAGCCACTTCTAATAATGGAACCACCCAAACATGTGCATCAAACCCCCCTTTTCAAACTAAACAAATGCTCAAAGACCTTATACAATTTGTCAAATTTAGGTGTGGGAGGGGCATCAAGGCATCCTATTGGGTCAATCAATCCCCAAGTCAAAGGTGTTTCCCAAGGGAAGCCTATCTAATTCATGTGTAAGTATGAGGCGGAGTGGGGTAAGACTTTTGGGCATGGGGTTCATGACATACAAGGGTTCATATTGTCTCATTTATGGGTGCCTTTGTAGAGGGTGTGCTGTACCTTCGTTTTCAATGCAACCTTTTTCCAAGCCCATTTATTGCCATTAATTAATTGAAGTCCAAAACAATTGGGTACTATAAGATATGGAAATAAAAGAATACTGCAACGTCACTTGAAGCTTAGGTACACCGTGTGCCATATGCATGGAAAGAAAGGGACATTGCATAAATGCACTTCCTCGACAAGTGGGACATCTATATAATGTGAGTTTGCTTTTGCAGGTCTTTAAATTCTTTAGGAGAAACACTTTATTGTTCTCAAGACCTCTTGGGCGAGCATCTAGAAGGTTTATTATTGGCTTTTATCTTTTTCCAGCTACATTTCCCTCTGGGCCTTCAACCCCTTCTTGTCATGAAATGAGGTACAATCCCTTTTGGGGTTAGTGCACCCAAATATTGTTGAGATTTGGGTACCTTGGAAAGCGGTTCCCTTGAGTTATTGACTATCTAACTCAAAGGGGGAGAGTAGAGTGAAGAGAGGAGAGGAGAAGAGAAACATTTTTGGAGAAGAGGAGAAGCAAAGAGGGGTGCAGCTTGAGATGAGGGCGCACAAGCTTTGAGAAGGGCACATCCATGGAGTAGGGGCACACTAAACTTCGGTGAAGGTTGGTGCACTTGGTGAAGGTGAGGCGCACCACTTGGTAGAGGGGCACACTAGTTTGTGCTATGAGAATGGGGGCACATCCATTGAGAAGAGGGGCATATCTACTAGCGGGCAAAAACAAGGGCACATCTACTAGCAGGAACAAACAAGGGTGCATGAGCATACACCAAAGGGGGGGGGCAAACACCACTAGCATGCACATCAATGAAAAGAGGAGCACATTCTTCAAGGAGGGCGCTAATCCCAAGGAACTCCAAAGTCAAGCTTAAGAGGAGCTTGCTATTGTAATAGGTTCCTTGTGTTATTTCCTTTTGTATCATTTTGCTTGAGATTTCCATAATAAAATTTCCATTTTATTTGTTTTCCCCATGGGGATTTTTCCAGGGTCATGTTGACCAAAAATACATGTGTAAAAATCTTGTGGTTTGCTTATTTCTTTATCAACATTTAGGTGTAAAGATCCTAGAGGAGTATTTTATGTTTTAATGCATGTTGAAAGGCTAACAATGGACAACAAAACTATCCTTATTAAACCCTTCAACAAGAGACATTAAAAGAGTAGTATTAAATCAAAAGCTTAAGGGCATATTGAGTGGGCAGAAAATTCAGAATTGGTGGCTGTCCTAAAACAACAAGAAAACCAACTTGTTCTTACCTTGAAAACTGTGCCCAACAAGAGTTCAAGGACAAACCTGTTGGGCAGCCTTAGGAACCTCAAAATTCTTCAAAAATCCCAAAAGATGTGGAGACAAAAGGGAAGAAGTATGGAAAGTGATAAGTATGATCGGGAATGGTAAGATGACTCTTCAAGGAACACCCGAGTAGCACCCTATTCCCGAGGGTGACCAACTTACTAGGATGGAATGACACCCACCAAGGTTAAATAAGGCATATAGTATAATTTCCAAGCAAACGTTCTATAATCAAGAAAGAATTGTTTGCAACATATTCAAATGCTTCAATTATTAGGGTGACTCTTACCGTGATGGCCAGACTTATTACCTCATGGAGCAAGACCTATTGTCCTTTGGGGCCAGGCCGATGTGATGGATGCTGCCTCATTGGCGGTGATGTATGGTGGTGCATCAATGAATAGTAGGGACCCTGTGGGGCTATGCTAGTCAGTCTGGATCTTGACACTCCATGTCTACTACTTGTGGGCCTCGAGACATGATCTCCTTAGTTACCCCTAGAATGAGAGGGTAACATGGCCCTCATTCTCATTGTAATCATCTTATCTTTTTCATTCTCTTATACATTTATATATTATTTATTATCCTCATGGATATCTTTATATTCCAAGTATTTTGGACAGTTACATAGTGAACCGGGTTAGTTCACCACATTGGTATCAGAGCCTCGTTTTTTATCTTGGCCCTTGGCCGTTAGACCTTTAAGTCAAATTTAGTTTCCCTTGGCAACAAATCCGTTGGCCTCTGACTACAAAAATATTATCAGAGTTTCTCTAATTTGCTGGCTCGTTGACCACAACAGACTTTTGGCCATTAAAAAGTTCAGTATTCCCTGAAAGAAATAATCATTCCGTTGCAGATTCGAAGGAAAAAAAAATCAGTCAACTGCAATTTTTGAAAGAAAATTAAATTTATTAAAAAAAAAAAGAAAAAGAAAAGAGGAATAAGTATATAAAAGAAAAAGATATATACTCAAGTAAAAAAGATTCAAAGGCCCCATATACATTAGAAAAAAGAAAAAGAAAAAGAAGTTAAGTATTAATATATATACAAAAGGAATTAAAAAAAAGGAATTAAGTGCACTTTCTTAGCTACCAGTCGTTGCCGAAGCCGTACATCGCCATCAAGAGCAACCACCAAAACAAAAGTCATCATTTCCCAATCCGTGGAAGGGATAGAGTGAGAAGTATTTACTATTGACATCACACTTAGTTGCTGCCAATCAACAGTTACGCCCCTGTGCAGATTTTCGAAGCCGCCACTCGAGCAATAAAAAAAATACAACCATAAAAGATAAATCGTGGTGAACTGAGAATTGTTATCATTGCCAATAAAAAAAATCGTGGGTTGGATCTATATGCTTACCACCACCGTCAAGCTGGGAAGAGTATTGAGGTCAACAGACGGGTTTTGAAGAATCGCCACAACGATTAATACTAATTGACGCGACCTTACCCATTCTCATTAATTTCCATTAAACATACCAAATTATTAATTTTCTATTCACGGTTAACCAAAGGTTACACGATAATAACAATCTGATATAAAGTGAAGATAAGGTAATATAAAAAGGGTGCGTTTAAATTTCAAAGTTCCGTAAGTTTTCCATAAATCGTAACCTTATTACATTCTATGTCATTTAAAAAAAAAATATGCCTAGACTATCAACGTGAAGAGATAATATATTACAAAGCCTTACTAAGAGTAAGACAAAAAGACAAGTCCTCTAAAAAGATATGGTTAGAGTGAAAAAAAGAAAGTTAAAAGGTTATGTAGTGGAAAATATTATTTAAAAGGGGGTGATATATATTATATAGATATATATTATTTAAATTATATATATCTTTTTAAAATTTTCAAAGTATTACTTTTAAACGGAAGTTTCTGACGAAAGGACAAAAAAAATGGGTTTTAACATAAACAAAGGAAGGTTTACGTATTAAGGACTTTTCACACCTATATTTAATATATTAAAAATCAAAGGAATTGTTCAAGGAAAAAATATTAACATTGCAATTTGTTCGTACAAGAAGGAAAATTACATCAATATTGATATTGCCAATCATTATCAATTTTAGAGTCAAATATAATCGAAAAGAACTTTGGCAAGACACAAATTAAGATTCTACAAGTAACAATTGACGGTTAGGTTATAAATACGTATTTGAATTCGATGTTACAAAAATGATTGAACCCGATGTTGGTATAATTCTTGGTTTAACCTGGATAGAAACGCTAGGTACTTTCATCTTAAATGTAGAAAAAAAGGTTTTTTAATATTTTTGCTATAAAAAGAAGAAAGTTACGCTCCAAGACATTTCAATGATGTCAGATTCAGAAGTTCCATCATTAGAAGATTTTAAAAATATTTCAAAAATGATCAACCAGGATGATCAAATGACAGTACAAAAATAGTAGGAAGAAGTTGACAAAATTGTTGCTAATAAAGAGGAAGAAATTTGTTGTCACAAGAATCATAATCAAAGCTTGATTGCACAAATCAAGAAATTGAAGAATAAAAAGCATGGTGATCAAAAGTTAGAACAAGCTAATCAAGATTTCGAGAAGAAATTATTCGAAAAGGATGATGAAATTTGTCACCTTAAAAGTCATCATCAAGACTTAATCGAACATATTAAGAAGTTAGAAGATGAAAAAGAGTTGCAAAATAAAAATTTCGCATAAAACCGCCTGTATAGGATCAATGATTGACAATGGAACTATGATTGATCTTGTAAAGAAGATATCAAATACTTTCTAAACCTCAGAGAAGGGAACAAATGCTGATCCAATTGAATTACCAGAAACATCCAAAGTTGAAGAGAGATCCAACAAACAAGATCCAGAAGAGATTCGGGTGCTTTATCGTCATCCAAATCACAAGAATCATTACAACCAACAACAAGATCAAGTGAAATATAAACAAGTTTCTATGAAAGTAGATTTGGGATGGATCACTCCCGAGAAGATGCAACATATTACTTCAGGAATTCGAAGATTATATCGTTTTGTCTTGTCAAGTATCGCAACTACAAAAACAAAATATCATTGGAAGATAGTTCAAGCTAGAACAAGAGATAGGTCTTTCTCTAATCATGCTTTGAGGACAAAGCATTTTTAAGGGGAAGACAATGTTATGAAGATAAATATATAGAAATAGGTATAAATAAAATAATAATAAAATAATAAAAATTAAATACATCACAAATGAAAAGATGTCTTATCCAAAAGACGTGTCTATTCATGAAAGGGTACCCCCTGCGAGGATATATAAACGGGCCCTCATTCTCATTGTAATCATCTTATTTTATTCATTATCTTATACATTTATATATTATTTATTATCCTCATGGATATCTTTATATTCCAAGTATTTTGGACAGTTACATAGTGAACCGAGTTGGTTCACCACAAGAGATTACTCAGATCTCTCATTGGTTTTATTGAGCAGAGGACAAATTCAACATTTTTGCTAAGTTTGTGGACATTTGCAGGGTTTTTGCTAATTGTGGAGGCCAAACCCTTGTTATCCCCATTTTGTGGATAACTAAGGAGATTATGTGTCGAGGTCCTCAGGTTGTAGATATGGAGTGCTAAGAGACTACATGACCAACAATATCCTTTTGCACAGATGGAGACCCTCCTCACCACCACATATGGTCGTAGATTTCCAAACGGCATCCACCATATCAGCTGGCTTCCAGAAGGAAGTGGGCCTTGCTCCATGAGGTACAAGTCAGTATTATGGTGAGCATCATTTAAATATTTAAGCCATTTGAGTATGTTGTATCATAGATTGCTCTAGATTTCATGATATATGCTTGGACATTATGCCTTTTTCCCTGCTTCACCTTGGTGGTTGACATTGTGCCCTACTAAGTAGTCTTCCTTGGGGATGGGTTTTCTACTAGGAACTCCCTTGAAGAACCATCATACTGTTTCCGACCATTCTTACCACTTTCCATCACTATTCCCCCTCATTTCCTTATATTTTGGGATTTTAGGGTGTATTGACCTAAGAAGGGGTTGCCCCTCATTCTATGGGAAGAAGGGGTTGAAGGCCCAAAGGGATTGATGTTGGGTAAAAAGATAAAAGCCTATGTATGAACCTTCTAGATGCTTCGCCCAAGGATCACCCAAGAAAGCAGTGAAACACTTATCTTTGAGTAAAGGGGGACCCACAATGAAATATGATTTAAAATGCTTAAAAGGTTAGCTGAAGGATAGGAGGTCTCATCACGAGCCGATCTATCATGTCCATGAATATCTAGTGGTATGCCATTACCATCATCTGGTCACCAAACTAGGGTAATGGCTCTTAGTTGCATGGCTGAGAGAAAGGGGGTCTCATCACGAGCCAACCTTCTCATCTCCACTAGGTGTTTGTGGATGACATTGCCATTATCTGGACACCATGCCAGGGCAGTGGCTTTCAACCTTCCCCTTAAAATTATGAAAGAATAAAAGAATGGCAAATAATGAGCTTGGAAAAAGTGCATTGCAGACGAAGGTACCACACACCCTCTACAAAGGCACACATGAATGAGACACTACGACCTCTTGTATGTCATGAGCCCTATGCCCATTGAGTCTTGACCCCAACCACCTCACCCACTTTACATGGCTTAGAGAAGGATCTCTTGGAAACTTTCCCTAACCTAGGGCAAGATCTACCCAATAGGACACCTCGTCAACCCTCCCATATTCAAGCTTGACAAGTCGCATAATGTCTTTGAGCAATTAACTGTTTGATATAGTGATCTTTGATGCACATGCTTAGGTGGCTCATTTATTGATTGGATTCACTTATCGTGATGTTATGACTTGACATCCTTGGAGGGCGTGCTTATTTGTCTTTGCAGGACCTAGTTGGTGGACAGTTTTGGAAGAACAAGCCTAGCTTGGGCTTCCATGGGGATTGAAGCCCATAGGTGGATGCCAAGGGCCCGCATGCTGGATGAGAAAGATCAAACTTGAAGGGCCTTGGAGATGACTTGGATGATGTAGCCTAGCCCCCACATGCCAAACGTTTTTCCTAGGAGAGGCAAAACGTCTTCTTTTTGAGCATGACGTCACCTAGGGGGTTTAAGGCATGGTGGTGAGGTGACATGCAATGGCACATGAAAATTTTGAGGGAATCATGAAGCAAGTGGTCTTACTGCTTGATATATGGCTTTGGGAAGCTCCTCCACTCTCCTCCATCACTAATGACCTCCTCTTTGTGCCAAAACGTTCCCTAAAGGGGTGACATCCATATGAATTAGGGTTTTTTCTTATGTGCAAAAGTGATTTTTTAACGAACTGTTTAATATTACTTTGTTATGGGGGAAAGAATAGGGTTGTTGACCCCTATTCTTATGGTTTACGCCTAAATATGTGGACAAGTCACCTTGGTGACATTTTGTATAAATAAGAGATCATAAGATCTCATTTTAACATAACTCTCCCTCTTGTGAGAAGCCTTGGTCTGAAATTTTCGCCATCTTTGGCAAATGGTCTCTCTTGTGCTATTGTTTATGGTTATCTCTTGATGTATGGTTGATGGAAGTGATGCCCTAGCCTTGGGAGGCTTTGTTATCCCCTAGCCCTGGGATAACTAAGGAGATCATGTCTCGAGGCCCACAGGTCCTAGACATGGAGTGCCGAGAGCCAACCAACTTAAGCATGGCCCCAGAGGGCCCCTCTTTTCTTTAGTGCAGTCCACATATCACCAACAACAATATTTATCACACCGACTTGGTCCTGAAATGGCAATGAGTCTTGCTCCAAGAGGTAATAAGTCTAGGTATCATGGTATGTATCGCTTCGATTTTTAAAACATTTGAACATGTTGCATTGAATCTTTCTGGATTTCATAACGTTTGTTTGACTTTATGCTCTTTTCCATGTTCGAACTTGGGAGGGTCACATGGTGCCCTAGTAAGTTGGTTTCCTTTTAGGATAGGTTGTTACCTAGTGGATCTCTGAAGAGTCATCGCCCGTTCCCTCCATACTTACCATTTTCCTTCTTTATCCCCTCCATCTATCCACATTTTTGGGTATTGGGGAATGCTCCACTTGGAAAGGGTTGTACCTTAGCTCATGGGAAGAAGGGGCTAATGGCCCAGGGGGTAATGTAGCTCGACAAAGTTAAGAGCCGAATTTAAACCTTCGAGATGCTTCGCCTAGGGATCTCGGAAAAGGCACTGAAACACTTCTCAACAAGAAAAGGGGACCCACATATGTGAAGATTTTTCCAGGTCCTAACAAGTTGCCATCTAGGTCTGTCTTTGACTTGAAGATGGCTCTAATTTTTTGCTGTCACACACTTGTTTGCTGTTGTTTTATATCAACAAACAGATCAGGAAGTTCACTGCTGTTTTGTAATGGTTACATAGGCTTTTAGGTGCTCTAGCATGTAGTTTTAGTGACCAATAGGTTAGCACATGCATATCATAAAATATGTAACACACCTCTAGATGTTTACTGCTAAAATAATGTTGTTCTAAACTCTAGCATTCATGAAAATAAACACAGGTATTTTTGGTCAACATGACCTTGGATAAAACCCCCCGGGGAAAACCAGTTTGGAATATAAGTCTATATATGTGGAGAATAGAAGGTGGAATACAACAAGTATATGAAACAAATGAACTTGATACAATACTAGCTTGTCTCAAGCTGCAACACAAGTCCAGGAATGAAATATGCGCCCTCCTCACTTGTTGTCCAATCCACTGAAATGAAGCGCCCTTGCTCCCTGAAGCTCTAGTGAAGAAACCCTTGCACACAAACTAGTTGTTGTGTGCTATCTCTCCACTGAATCTGTCATCAAAGCAATCTGACCGCTGCAAGACCTCCCTGCTATAGATGCACCCTCCTCATCAAGTGCGCCCTCCTCCAAGCAAGAACAACAACCACAAATAAATGAGGGTCTAAGCCTCCATGAGACCTCCATGAAAGGAGGCGCCCAAGCTTCCCTCAACCATAGCCTCCATCCTTACCTCAATGCTCTCTCTCAAACTCTCCAAGTGAACATAAGTGTGAATGAGCCTCTCTTTGCCCTATGCGCGCCTCTTGAACCTCCATAAGGAAACCTAAATGATGGATGGATGAAATCATCCCATCTCATCTCTAATCAAAGGTTGAGATTATACAATAATAATCTCACTCACAAACCCACTTTGGGTTAAGTTCCCTAAGTTAACTTTATGTCTCCTAATTCACCCACAAAGTGAATTAATAGTCATTTAGGCTAAAATGATCAAATTTCACTTTTGACTTAAATCTCCTAAGTCAAAGTGAAATTAGACATAAAGTACAAGGGATATGGTACATAGTACTTCCCACTTGTGTTTAGAAGCTCACAAACACAAGGGGACCACTTCCCAAGGTACACAAATCTCAACACTCCCTCTTACCGAGGAAAGCGTTTCTCACCAAGCCCATCTTGTCTCTGAAGTAGACATGTTTTCCCCTTGGCAGGGCCTTGGTGAGAATGTCTGCAATTTGTTCGTTAGTCGGTATATACTGCAACTGTACTGCCCCTCTCTGAACCCAATCTTTGATGAAGTGATATCTGATCTCAATATGCTTCGACTGGTCATGGAAAACTGGATTCTCAGAGACTTTGATACAACTCTGATTATCGCAGTGTATGACGGTCGGAGGAAACTCCTGACCAAATGATCCTATCGGCATCTTACGAAGCCAAATGGCCTCGCAACTGGCCTGACTGGTCGCCATGTACTCTGCCTCGACGGAAGTCAAAGCAACGAACTTCTGTTTTCGGCTGATCCAGGAAACAAGTCCTGACCCCAAACCAAAAAAACACCATGAGGTGCTTTTCCTGTCAGTAGCACATCCTGTCCAGTCTGAGTCTGTGTAGCCAATCAACTGACCTAGCAATGTACTTAACACATGTTTTGCCCCAATCCGATGAACATTCCTCGACTCTACCATATGCTGGCTGAGAGTGTTCATGGCAAAACAAATATCTGGTCTAGTGTTGACCAGATACATAAGTGAACCGATCAACTGTTTATAAACTGTAGCATCCACCAACTGGGAATCTGAAGCACTAAGCTTCTTGTAGTTGGTGACCATGGGCGTCGACATAGGTCTGCAGTCCTCCATCTGAAATCTGCTTAGAATATCTGCAACTTCCTTTCCCTGCCCGACAAATATGTGAGCCTCCTCCTGCCATACCTCCATACCCAGAAAATAGTGCATCAACCTGATATCACTCATCTCAAACTGTGATGCAAGTCCCAACTTTCACTCAGCTATGAGATCCTCTGCGCCTGTGATGTACGAGTCATCCACATACAAAATGAGAATGAGCGTGTCCTCACCTCTAATGATGTAATAGAGGTTAGGATCAACATCACTCTTCTCAAAATCCATCTGAAGCAAGTATGTGTCAATACGCGAATACCAAGCTCTGGGAGCTTGCTTCAGACCATATAGTGCCTTTCTCAAAAGGCACACGTGAGACTCCCTCTCACTCACCTCGAACCCCTGTGGCTGCTCAATGTACACCTCCTCCTCTGTAAAGCCATTTAGAAATGCAGTCTTCACATCCATCTGATGTATCCTCCAACCCATCTCCCCCGCTATGGCAATAATACTCCTGATCGAGGTGTATCTCGCAACTGGTGCGAATGTCTCATCATAATCGACTCCCTCTATTTGAGAAAATCCTCGCGCCACAAATCAAGCCTTGTATTTCTCTATGCTGCCATCTACAACATACTTGGTTTTGTACAACCACCTGGAAGTCACAACTGACTTCCCACTGGCCACAAAACCACCTCCCAAACATCGTTACGCATAATGGAGTTATACTCCTCCAGCATGGCCTCTCGCCAAACCTGCTGGTCTACTTCCTGCGCAAATGTCTGTGGCTTAGTATCTGAGATACTCGTCACCATAGCCAAATAGGATCCAAACCTCACTGGAGGTTTACTCGGAACTGTCTCTTGGGCTTTCCTACGTTCTCCTTGGCTTCCTTCAGGGTCTCCTGAAACCATCTCGGTTTCCTCTTCCCTGAAGTAGTCAAGGGAGAAGTAAGATCTCCCTGCCCAAGAGTATCTGCCTCAGGTCTAGTCTCAACACTTTGAGATCCTGAAGCCTCTGCCCCCTCTGTCTGAACACCCTCTGACTGTGACCTTGAAGCTGTGCAAGGTGACCATGTCATCTCTGAAACTGGCGTACCAAAAACCTGAGGCTGTGCTCCCTCTGAGACATCAATCAGTGCCTCTGCATCATTCTCAACACCGACTCTCGACTCGAGAGATCTCTGAAAAGCCCTACCCTCCTCAAATTTGACATCTTTGCTCACCACCACTCTCAGTGGTGGAATGTAAATCCGGTAGGCTTTGGAGACCTCTGAGTATCCAACTAGAATCCCCTGCTGGGCTGTGGGGTCTAGCTTTGGCCTCTTCTCTGAGGGGACATGAGCATAGTTCAAACACCCAAAAATCTTGATGTGCTCGACATCAGGCCTCCGACCAGTGAAGGCCTCCGACCAGTGAAGGCCTCCTCAGGAGTCATCTTCCCCAAAATCCTGTGGGGACTCTTGTTCTGCAGATAAACTGTAGTAGCACTCGCCTCTTCCCATAGGTAAAGAGGCAAACTCTGATCATGGTGCATAGATCTCACTGCACTTGTGATCGCCCTATTCTTCCTCTCGACAACCCTGTTTTGCTGGGGGTTGTAAGGCACGATGATTTGTCTTTTGATCCTAGCATGGGCACAAAAGTCTACAAACTGACTGGAGGAATACTCACCTTCGTTATCTGACTGCAAGACCTTGATCCTCTTTCAAGTCTGGTTCTGCACAAGAGCTTTGAACTCTTGGAACCTCTTGAAGACCTCACTCTTGGTCTTCAGGAAATAGATCTACGTCTTTCTTGAGTAGTCATCAATGAATGTGAGATAGTACTCATGACCACTCAAGGAGGCCTGAGACATGGGCCCACACACATCTGTGTGTACTAAATCCAGTACCCCAGCTGACTTGGTGTCACTGCTGGGAAAAGAAGCCTTGGTAAACTTACCAAGCGCACACCCTCTGCAAACATCCTGATGCTCTGAACTGAGTTGTGGCACTCATGTAACAACCTCTCTCAGTCCTCCAAGAGCCCCATGATGAAGGTGATCCATCCTCCTATTCCATAACTCACATAATTGTCTGCTGCAGTTGCTACTCACTGCCAAAGCATGAAGTGGCTGAAAAAACAATCTGAACAGTTTTCCATCCCTCACTTCAATCACCTGCCCTGAGGTGAGACATGAACCCTTAGGGTGTATGAAGACCTTTGTACCTCTGAAGGACACCTCAAGACCCCTATCCTAGAGGGTGGAAACTGAAATCAAATTCTTCTTCAGCCCAAGGACGTAGAGAACATCCCTGAACAAAATAGGTGGCATGCCATCTCTCTGAAAGGTAACAATGCCAATCCTAGCAACTCTGACCAAGGTGTCATCACCAAGAGCAATCTCCATCCTGACCACTGTGTCTCTTAGATTAGTCAAATGCTCCCTCACACTAGTCATGTGGCTCAAAGCCCCGCTGTCTATATACCAGATACTGGGTGCCGTCTTAACTGAAGTGCAACAAATGAGGAAGACACACTCCCTCTCAAACAATGTCTGAAACTCTGCCTCCTCTACTGTAGCTGTCGTACCACCCTTCTTCTTCTTCCTCTTGGGACACTGTCTAACATAGTGCCCCATCTTCTTACAAACAAAGCACTTCACTTTGCTCATATCTCTCTTTTGCCCACTACTACTCTCTCCCTGTGGCATGGCACCAAACTTGGGACCTTGTCGAGCTCCCTTGCCGATCTTCTTTTTGCCCTTTGTCCAAAGAGCAAGATCCTTATCACCCTGCAATGTCTGCTGCTGTCCAAAAGTCTTAGATGTAAGTCTAGTCTCCTCCTGGACGAAATCATCCCAAAGTCTCCCCCAAGTGGGCATAATCTCTCTGGCAACAATGCCTTGAACAAATGGACCCCATGGTTTGGTAAAGCTGCTTAAGGCTGTCCTCACCATAGAGTTTGGGTCCACTATCTCTCTGACGGCTGCAAGCTCATCTATGATCTGAGTGAATCTGCCAAGGTAAGAAGTAACCGACTCATTCTTGAGCATGCGAATGCCCATGAGTCGATCAAACAAAACCATCTTCCGGTTCTGGTTAGAGCTCTGGTAAAGCTTGCACAAGGATGCCCACATCTCAAATGCATAGTCTTTACTAGTCAAGTGGGGTATAATGTGATCCCTCATTGCATCACACATGGTTCTCTTTGCCTTGTTGTTCATCTTCCTGAACTCTGCTAACAAGACAGGAGCAGTAGCAAGAGGAACAACAATAGGGGCCTCAACTATATCCCATAGTTTGAGGTCCTCTTAGACAAAGACAATCCTGGGCTTCCAAGGAGACCAGTTGCGAGCTCCGGCTAGCCTATCCTCCACACGCAACTGAGATGCTAACATGAATGCCCACTGCACTCACTCTGATGCTACAATTGCAAAGGAACCCTGTCTCACTCCTGTCAACACAGGTGTGAAAAGAGCCAGTCGAACAACAACCTTATTCCTAGCAATATAGGTGTGAAAAGAAGTCGTAAAAAATCAGCCTCACTCCTAGAAAGTAGGTGTGAAAAGAGGCTGATCAAATGTCCACCAACTATCCTACAACTCTCCACAAAAATTATGCCAACAAGCTGCCACTAAACACTGTCAATGGCTGTCCACAAAATCTGCCCAAAAGGTGTCTAGGACTGTCCACAAAATGCTGTCCAGAAATCAGAAAAAAATCAGCCACCAAGCTCTGAGACCATGAAGATTTTTCCAGGTCCTAACAGGCTGCCATCTAGGTCTGTCTTTGACCTCAAGATGGCTCTAAGTTTCTGCTGTCACACACTTGTTTGCTGCGGTTTTATATCAGCAAAATGATCAAGAACTTCACTGTTGTTTTGTTATGGTTACATAGGCTTTTAGGTGCTCTAGCATGTAGTTTTAGTCACCAACAGGTTAGCACATGGATACCATAAAATATGTAACACACCTCTAGATGTTTACTGCTGAAATAATGCTGTTCTAAACTCTAGCATACATGAAAATGAACACGGGTATTTTTGGTCAACTTGACCTTGGATAAAATCCCCTTGGGGAAGACCAATTTGGAATATAAGTCTATGTATGTGGAGAATAGAAGGTGGAATACAACAAGTACATGAAACAAATGAACCTGATACAATAGTAGCTTCTCTCAAGCTGCAACACAAGTCCAAGAATGAAAGATGCGCCCTAGCATGGTGCGCCCTCCTCACTTGTTGTCCAATCCACTGAAATGAAGCGCCCTTGCTCCCTGAAGCTCTGGTGAAGAAACCCTTGCAGTTAAACTAGCTGTTGTGTGCTACCTCTCCATTGAATCTGTCCTCAAAACAATCTGAACACTGTAAGACCTCCCTGCTATAGATGCGCCCTCCTCCAAGCAAGAACATCGACCACAAATAAATGAGGGTCTAAGCCTCCATGAGACCTCCATGAAAGGAGGCGCCTAAGCTTCCCTCAACCATAGCCTCCATCCTCACCTCAATGCTCTCTCTCAAACTCTCCAAGTGAACATAAGTGTGAATGAGCGTCTCTTTGCCCTATGCACACCTCTTGAACCTGAAATATCCCTGATCCAGCTGATCTGGATATCTACTGCTGAACTACGGTTTTGGCTACTGAATCTGATACTCTGGGGGTTTCTGAATGCGTTTGAGTTACTATGTGATGACATTAGTGACTTTTGCATGTGTGTTCTAGTTTATTATATGTTTTAGCAGTATAAGTCAATGCATGTGAAATAAGGACAACACAACTCACTGATATATATATATAATGCTGGAAAAGCAGGAAATACAATAATAACTAGAAGAAAATATGATAATCGTCAGTTAGATCTCATGGATCGTCACTGGAATACAAAATAATAGATAAGAAATACCCGTGACCAGAAGAATTGGTGCTGGTCTGCGCATGCACAGATGAATCGGCAAAAAGCAGTATGGCAACTCACGGTAATTATTGTAGAATCTAGAAAACTCGCTCTGATGGCGATACCTGTCGGAATGAGCTAGAAACTGTCTCAAAAGATGCGCCCTGGCCTCTAGACTGATCCTGATGACTGTCAGACAGAAGATTCGATCTCTGAAGCTTCGGATCTCACCCCTGGGGGTTTGCACACCTCCTGGGCTCAATGAGTGCGCCCTAGTGATCCCATCGGCGGAATCTGACGATGTATAGCTCAAAACGATCGTCTTGGTCTCCTCTGTAATGGGTCGGAAGGGATTCCTTAGATCTGTCCCAGAATGTCCCCTGGAACCCCAAATGTGCTTCCTCTGGAGCTGTGCCTTAAATGACTGTTTTCATCTCTCCGGAAGATTCCACCGTCGGAAATTGACTACAGATGGCTCAATAGGTGTGCCCTGGCTAGCTCTCTAATGGGTCGAAAAGAATCGGCCAAATCTGAACTGTGACAAGCAGTTGCACAAACCCTCTCTCAAACACTTGCGCCCTCATTGGCTAAGCTGTGCACTCACTGAATTGGACACTGTAATGCACGGTGAAATACCTGGATGGTATATCCGATAGGCTAGGGTGTGTCTCTCAACACCGAAACCGAACAATGGTGGTGGTTTCCTCCAAAAATCCACAAAACAACAAGGGGGTCGATTTCCTCCTCCTCTGCAAATATCTCAACATCAAATCATAACATAGTAATGAATTAGGTTGCTTTACCCTTCCTTTATAGCTTCTTGAAACCCTAATTCATTGTTGACCTTTTCCCTCCAAGTGACTTTTACTTTATTTTATTATTCCTTGATTAAATCACTTAATTAATTAATTAATTAACCATTTT